>SJOL01012104.1:1001829-1038101 GCA_004794785.1 Opisthorchis felineus | reverse complement strand
TGGAAACTATGTGTCTCTTATTGAGAGGTTCAGATAAGAACTGGTCCAGATAAGAACCGAATATGTCACAAAAGGTTCAACTTATGCCATTCTGGGCCGACATTCAAGATAGCGAGGTAGTTTCAACAATACGATACCCATTTATAGGGCTGGCGTCAAGGAGTTTTCATCAACCTCAAAAAAAATCGCATCAGCTTAAATAAGTAGTTCGCATCATAAACGAGAGTTTCACAGATGGGTTCCAGGTGAGTCGCCGGTCAAAGAAACCAAATTGGTATTCAACTGAGTGTGTTTCGCTAATTCCGTTCAATGTGGGTTCAAGTAAAACATAGGGCTGGCGGAAACTCGGAGACTGCGCCTAATTGATGAAGTCCAAGAAGGGCGAAACAGGTCGTGGACTGCCAAAGAGTTTTCAGCAACTTTATGAGTAGTGTATTACGTTTATACAGTGTATCACAATATCTCGAAATCGTACCAACTGAAATATGAGGCGGCCTGGTGCAGCACGTCTAGTTGCTTAATAGCATCATAAATGAGAAATTCAGCTGGGTTCCAGGTAAGTCTCCTGTCAAAACCAAATCGGCATGCAAATGAGTGTATTTTGCTAATCTCCTACTAGTTGAATACTACTCACAAAGAGGACGGAAACTCGGAGCGGTCCACTACCTGATTTGCCTTTTTTGGGGCTTGTCACGTTAACCCAGTGCTTGAATTTCCAACGACCTGATTGCCTCGTTGAACACAAAATTTTACTTAGTTGTGCACAATACCTTTTATGGATGGAAGGCTCAGCTCATAATACCGTTCCAACAGAAACACAAGGGTGGTCCCTGTGTGGTACATTCAGTTGAAAAACAATGTAAACGAGGTATTCAGATGAAACTCAGCTGATTCTGTCGTCAACACCAGGTTATTTTGTACATGAGTGATTATCGCAATATTTTACCACGTTTATACTCACTTTTCGTAGTGGTTTATGAACGGGACACATTGAGGGCATTAGTGAAATATCTGTACTGTTGATGAACTACCTAGATCGAATAAGTTCCAGCAGCGAAGCCATAGAAGAAAGCTTATCGGGTCGGTTCACATACGACCAGCCAAGCAATGATTTATAGGCGAAGATAACTAATTGAGAGCAGTTCTTTCACGATTACCACTCAACAGAACTCTGAAATCCTGTAGCTACTCATATGTAACCAAGCGATATTTTCAGCAGGATCCCAGCGACCGTCCAGTCGAACGCCCAGAACAGTCAAACCAGGATAGATGTTAGGTCATCCGTCTTTCGAGATGTCAGACGAAAAACAGTCTCGGTTGCCTCCGCCTGGATATTTTGGCCCACGGACCTCTGGGTTCATGGAAATGACTGCCACGAACATTTCGGCAGCAGTCGGTCAGTTAGGCTCTCGATACGAACTACCTCATAAGTTCGTTCGGGAGCACCCAAAAAGGCTGCCGGACTAGGCTGATTACAATACTCAGTTTAGACGTTAGTGGTCCGTAGACATGTTGTTCATAGGTAACACTGGTTGCACTTTAACTCGTTTGAAAAGTAGCGAGTGGAAGATGCATAAGTTTGTGATGAGTGCTGACAAGAATACCGAAAAACGATCTTACTTTATACCATATGGTCAATGTTGCAACCAGAGTCATCGTCTGATTTCAGTGTTCGTTTTTAACCATCCCTCCTGGCATCTGCCTACAGGAATGGTAGGAACGTATGTAAATTTTTCCGTCCGGTTTATCATTTTCGTCTCTTACCAAATATGACCTTATTCCTGCGCACCTCAGATCATGGATCAGTCAGTTCAACAGACTGATGTCTTCCGTCACCACAACCCTGACGCAAGCTTAATGCTTCGTTCCTCCAACACACTGTGCATCTACTCCAACGATCTGTACGCTAAAATCGGTACCCTAAAATTTTGAGATACTGATAAAAGTTGCGTGACAGGAAATGCTTTTTTGTCGATTCTAATAGCTTTTGAACACTGAATCATTCCGAAACGATAGTGGATGGGAAATTCATTGACTGAAATTGCCCTGGGCCGCAGTCCGAGGTGGCAATGTTCAAACGACAGATGGATCAGTCATATCGATCAAATTCCTGACGTGTTCGCTTGCTTAGGCGTGATAAGTCATACTTGACCAGCGTGCTCTGGTGGACTGGCGGTAACTTTGTTTACTCGCGTATCAGCTAACTAGCCAGAATAAGTAACAGGATAGGTTGAAAATAAGCTTGATAAAACCTCAGAGTTCCTGGAATGACGAAACCGGTATTGGGTTGTCGAAGAGTTTACATGAACATTATACGCGGTGGTAAGTATAGCAAAATAGCTTGATATCTGCAAGATGAGGTGGTATTTATGCAGCACACTCACTTGAAGAGTGGGAGATTGAGCTGATGTTCAGTTAGACCTCTGTTTTGACCGAGTCAATTTGCAAATGAGTTCATAGCTTCAACTACATATAACTTGGTGTTCAAGTATGAAATAAGCTTGACGGCAATGTGGTGACTAACCAACTCCCACGGATTGGTTCTGGATTTGCCAAACGCAGGTCCCCAAGTTTCGTGTCCTTTAAATCAGAGTAGAATATTTCAGTGCCGCAGTGCTTGAAACACTGTGCTTAAGATAACCGAGACCCCGCTCCGGGTCTACGTGAGTTGGTTTGCTCCAATTAGGTGTGAGCGTTGCTATCCAACCGTGACTCCTTTTGGGATGTCATAAGCTACTCGTCTACTATCCCGGTCCACCTGTTCCCCTTTACTGAAGCAAAGTTTCACGGGGTACAGAAACAAATGCCGGTCGAATCGTGGAGCATATGAAAGGACGCAACTTTTGGAGCAAGTCTTTTTTCGCCACCTGTTCTAGGCTATTTAGGATGCGAATATCGCCCTTTTCTAGAGAGGATCACATGGAAAATACATCAGAGTTTACCCTTGGTATCTCATGAACTCCTTAAACAGCCAATAGTTCTTACAACATCGGAGAATCTTCATTACCAGAACAATGAGTTAAGACAGGCGGGGGTCCGACCCCTATCTGTCCGTCTGAATCTTAATTCAGGTTGGATACCGCTTCAAATGGATTGAGAAGAGAAAGGATAAGGTGTATAAAAGCAAATCCTGCACTCTCACTCACCTTTGCAGGTTCCCTCTTCGGAAGTCAGCAGTTCACCTTCACAATTCTTCGGAACAAGTGAAGCACACTTCTTATGAACCCACAGTTTGCAATCTGTTGAGACGAATGTCATGAAATAATTACGCTTGCCCGCGAAATGAAATACCTAACATAACGGAAAGCTGTTCATGACGGAACAGAAAACCTGACAATTCGGCTACGAAGTTTAATCTAGCTGTCTAGTTGCGCCAAATAATCCCACCTTTGCATTGCAAGCCTTGCCGAAAGAGACCATGCAAAAGACGATGACAGTGTTGGCAAACGGCTGGTTTAGCGCTCCGATGCAATTCGAAGGTATGCGGTACTTCCACGGGCATATGTACTGCCTGTTTCGACCAACTTGGCAGGCCTAAAATGAGCGCAGTGGACGGAGCCATTGTGGTGCTGATTGGTCTAATCTGACCGACTTTGATTGGTCCACTGTCCTGTGTACCTTGTCTTTCATAAGGGTTCCACTCCGTCGGAGTTGGGGGCTTGCTGCAGGGTTTAAAATAGACAGCAGATGATCAAAACTCATTTCTTGAGAATGTGAGAAAATCTATAAGATATTGTTTCAAAGGTGTACCATTGACTTAAGGACACAAAACCCCAGATGGATGACATGATGATTAACTATATTTTCCATGAAGGAAACTACATTTAAGGTTGCTGAAGGCACTTTACCAGCCCACTACCGGTTTCGCCTTTCTCCCTCCCCCATATGACTCATCGGGTTGCCGTTAACCGTATGTTCTACTTGAGCCCAAATGAAAATGTACGGTGATATATATCGTGCCAACTGAAACAGTCTTTGTGCAGCGCAGTCAGTTAAAGGACATCATAAGCGAGAGATTCAGCTGGGATTAAAGTGACCCTCCGGTACAATCCGAATAGTTATGCAAATGAGTGTATTCGTTGAGCCTTGCGTTTCCTACAGCACGTCTACTGTGATTCACCATCCATTTTGACCAGGTTTCTTTGGGGAACTTAGATTTTGTGCATATCATACTGCCTTATATATGTGTAAAATACATTTCTTTTCAACGGTATATTTATAGAGGCTGCTCAGCTGTGTCGTCCTTATTAGAAATCATGAGCAGCGCGTATATCAACAATCTCCAGTGAGATTTCTCCGGGTTTGCAGGATGAGTGGCGCCATATGTTGTCTAGGTGCGAGTTCGTCACACTGCTGATCAACTGCTTCTAGCCGAACGGTTAAATGCTCAAACTACTAGCCGAGAGGTTGCGAGTTCACACCACCCAGGAAATTCGTGAATTGCGCACTGCTGATGATCCCCTCAATAAGGATGAATCAGCTGTACAACTGGACATTTACTTTTCGGCACAGACTGGCTTACTTACAGGACGAAACCTCCAATGAGGCAGTTGACCAGGCAGCTTTGAGTCTGACCCATCAGACGGTACATCCCCGTCACTGAGATCGCTATTTCAGGGGGTGGAAAATTACGAAGTGACTGCGAACCATGGCATCATTTAGAAGGTCATTTGTTAAGGCGCGAACTTACTGACTGGAAGGTTCGTTGTTCGAACCCAGCCTGGAGATCCCGACTGTTTCTGTTCTAGGCTTGGGCAAACTGGCAGCATCTCAGTCCTCGTGCTTACTTCGGTTGGTATGGCAGCTAAGCACCGAAAGGGTGTCACAGCTGGATGGTTATTAGTATTTACTTGGAAGTATCAGGAAAGGACTAACGATGAAGGGGTTAAATACAGTTATTTAATAAATTTACAAAATATGATCATTTGCAGGTATTATATAGCCTTTGTTCGATAGAAAGCAGGAGAGGATTCCCAATGCGGAATCCATGTGCCCGTGTTATGAATGAGAGCACACCCCTGGGGACAGGATCAAAACCTCGAACGTTCGACCATCCTCCCCGAGGTCAGCAACCATACTTCGGAGAATCATCGTATAACTTGCTGAAGAAAACACAATTTCGAACCGTAGAAAACATTTAGTTGAGAACGGTGGGTTGATAATGATTGAGTGATCAAACCCTGATTTCGTATGAACACAGCAGCTCTCGCAAAAATATTTTTTTGTCGTTTTCTGTCAAAAACATCTAAGAGTAGTACATGCGTACTACGTGCACAACGCATTGGTGACGATGTACTAGTAAATGTGGTTCCTCCGGTCAGCCAGTTCAATCGCTACTGAGCGATAATAAAAAAAACTTCTATTTACATTAGAACAGAATCAGAGAGATAGCTAACATAAGAGTGGAAGGAAACTGATGGTGGTTCTTCTGCACAGGATGTTAAATTGGTCTACTCATTTTGCATCCAAATAGTTACCTCATTTCAGGAGCATATTTCAAACGTTGGCTCTTATCTACCCGCATAAAAATTCAAAATTCACGTCCTGGTTTACACAGCTGTCAAAATAATGCCAATCATACTGCGTACAATGAAGCCAGTAGTCTTAGGTTGGATTGTGTCATTCTTGAACGCACCGTTCCCCGTTCCTCCGTGTGCCACTACAAACGAGACGGTGAACAGTCGTAAAACAGGACAGCGTCATAGACGTAACAAACTACTTGTAAGGTTTCTGAAACCGCTTTAGTTGTGTTTCCCGTGAACACAAAATTGGTAGGCGAACGAGTGTAGTTCGCCAAGGACAGAGTCATGTTGTGTAGCCTACTTAAACCTGTAAATAAAAGTTCTAAGTGGGAAAATCATGAATATGTTTCAGAGAGTATAGATTGAAATATTCCAAGGGAACTGCAACCGAACGTGCCACGGTATTAACTCATTTGGTTATGGTGGCTTATCAGTAACAACTGTTTGGTAAAATCATGCTCGGAAAAAATGCTCGGGCGTGTTGAGAAACGAAAAACTTAAACAAAACCATTTTACATAACAGTTTTCAATAAATAAATTTTGTACGGCAGGGAGAAATCGGCATAGCCATGGGAAGCACTCAGAAAACCTCCCGCTGTGAGCAAGCACAAAGAGTCCAAATTTTATCCGGTTTAAGCGAAACACTCGACTGAAATTCAACTTGTGATATCGTTCAGGGGCTGTCTCATATTCCATTTGGAACGATATTCATTATGTCAGATTATCGTTACACATGCACAACACTACTCACAAGGTCGATGAATTTTTGGACAGCAATCAGTAAACTGATTGACCACAAATGAGTTCTTAAACCCTCACATTGTTGACTTGGCGTCTAAGTACAAAATCAGATTGAAAAAATTCGGGTTTAAATTTGCTTGGTCATTCCCATGGGGGGGGGGTGGAAACTAGCAGTAGGCTCTCCGGGGTTTTTTATCGACATTAGGAGTAGCACTGTATCAACTGAAATCTACCTTACATTTCGACCAGGTTCATTCTTAGAATAGAAAGTCTGAGTAGGAAAACTGAATGGTATATAGTAGTCCGGGATTTGTCTGCCTTTGCCAGCAGTTACATACAAAATAGCATAGGCTGTAGATCATAGGAAACTTGAGATATCGATTAGTGTGAGGTGATCGACATTATAAGCATAAGTCATATTTCGGATGTCAGCCCGTCAAGCCTACAAACTTTGGTCTTGTCTATATGCACGGGATCAACTTATATGACGACACCATAGGACCGACTAAAACCGATCAAATCACGGGGTGTCAACTGCACGAGGACTGTTGACTGTGGCTCCATAGCCAAGTATACTTGCACATGGTGGTCAGTGCTCTTGTACAAATATTCCCAGGCTCTTGGACGTCAGAAAAAAAATGGGACTGTGGAGGTGTTCCTGATCCCATCCTCTGTCCTCTTCCCACCAATTCGACGACGTAAATTGTACGGTAAATCACGGTTCTTAATGAATCACGCTTGGATGATCATGCTTGTCAGGGCAATCAGCTAGATCCACGATGTGCGATGGCAGCAATTCAACCAGGCAGCTCCTCACACTTGATCAACTGTGGTCACACATCACCACCATGAATTAAATCATTTTTTATGAAATTTGGAAAAGGCTATCAGATACTTTGGGAATCAATGAAGCGGATGAGATCACAACAAATTTTCCTCAATCCATGTGTGCACTATTTCGAGCAATATTGTGTAACCTTCTCAAGTGTCGTAAATTGGTTCGTTACCCGGCACCTAGCTCATAAATCCAAAAGCTGCCAAATAGTACTCACAACGATTTCATCAATTTGGGCTCGTATATATAGCTGTTTATTTCTGGACTGGGGGATCACAAAAGTGCGCATGGTTTCCACACCTAGCTGAGAAGTGTGATCACAATGAGTTGAGAACGTGCTACTGATTTTTTGCCGTTTTCGGGCTACAACAACAGGCGTAGTCTTCGAATACGCGAGCACTAACTTCTCGGTCAGTCAGTTGTGAAGATTTCCGCACGGATAAGTCACCACATCCAACAATGACTCTTTCGCTAATCTACCCCAAACACTATTGAGTAAGCATAGCGTTCCCATGGTTATTTAAATATGTTCATCAAATATGTTCATTCCTGCTTCTGCTTCCGACAACCGCTGGGTCGAGCATAAGATTTGGAATAATCCAAGCGTTACTACAACGTGGAAGTCTAGGTGATGTATCGACGACGTAACTACCTCAAACAGAAGGTGGTGGATACCCAGGATATATATTAATACAGACCGCACACAGTGCTTCACTGGAGCTACTTGAGTGCTACTCAATGTGATAAGTAGTTACGGAGTTGGACAAAAATAACAGCACTTCCCTGGGTGAGTTTCCCTTACGGACGCTAGGATGGGAGCCCTAAAGAGTTTTCCTTCTAAGCTGAACCACTGATGATGATCGTGCGCAGGAGTTTCGACAAAGTTTTAGTTCAGTCTAACTGGTAAACAAACAATTATGGGTTGCGAAACCAATGTACACAGCAACCTGAAACAATGTGAAATTCTGAGAGGATTGACGGAAACTAGATTTATGTAGTTTCGTGACACATCAGTCAAATCTCTGCTTTTACCAACTAAAATGTTGGTTACATACAGTAAAGAAAAGACTGGGGAGTCAAACTTCGTGCTTTCTGAAGAAAAATTTGAAAGATCTACAAAAGGGACACGGTGTGGAACAAAAGGTGGGGGAAATGTCCAGGTCACGGGTTTGCATATGAGGTGTGGGATCAGGTGAATACAGGGGAACGAAGGCTGAGATTGGAGTGAACAATGCTTTTCTGGATGCCCCAATCCAGTTTACAGTCTACGACGACATTTCCCTCAAACGCAAACACGACTCCGATTTGGTTGCTCACGTCCCTGAGCGAGTCTGTTTTACCGCTGCAATTCGTTAGCACATGTTTCTCAGCAAAGGGTATCGGCGCAACGGTAATGGACTCCTAACTGGTGTTCTGACACGCCTTTCTGCTCTACACACGCGCACACAGCGCACACGCGCACACACGCGCACACACGCGCACATGAACACCCTCACGCACACACACACGCACACACACACACGCACACGCTCACGCACTAGGCGCACTCACGCGTACACACGCGTACACACGCCTACAAACGAGCACACGAACACACTGAAACAGAGCAGGCCAGCGGAAAAGTACACCAGTTGACGGAAACTCGGGAACTGCGCCTACCTGATGAGCCCCAAGAAGGGCGAAACCGGTCGTGGGCTGTCGGAGAATGTTCAGCAACATCAAGAGTAGTGTATTACGTCTATACATGCATCCGATATCTCAAATATCGTACCGAATGAAACATGAGGCGACCTGGTGCAGCACATTCAGTTGCTTAGAAACACTACAAACGAGAGATTCAGCTGGGTTCCAGGTGCGTCTCTCGCAAAACCAAATTTGTTTACAAATGAGTGTATATCGCTAATTTCGTGCAATTTGGTTTCAAGTAGAACATAAGGTTGACGGAAACTCGGGGACCGCGCCTACCTGATGAGCCCTAAGAAGGGCAAAACCGGTCGTAGGCTGTCGAAGAATTTTCAGCAACCTTATGAGAAGTGTATTACGTTAAGGTGCCAGGAACCTTTAAAAAATTTGTTGCTGAAGTCGGTACTGCCTGTCCTAGCTTCAAGAAAGTAGACGCAGCTATGCGCACTCGAATACAAGCTGAAACAGAGTACGCTACCGGAAAAGTACACTCGTCTTTTATTCGCCTGTTCGCCGAATGATGCACTGTCCTCTGGATGCAAGTTAATGCCTAATTTTCCCGTAGGTTAATGAAACACTGGCAAAGTCATGAATGAGTGCTGCCTGACAGAAGAAGCAAAATTCACCTTTGCCTGTTCGGAATCAGTTTTTAAAATACTCAAACATACAGCCGGCGCTTCTCCGCGAATCGCGTTCTGGATCTTACAGGAGCAGAATTCAATGGCAAAGCTACTCCTCCTGGCTTGTGGTTTTGTGGTGTTTTTCTGTAGATCAAACTGGTCAATTGTGTTCTGACAAACAAGCACCTACATTCACCTTTCCTTGCTTCATTGCTTGGTGGGTTGATTGTATGTCGGACGGGGACTTCAAGATTTAGCGAAATGCTCTTTTGTGCCAGTTAGTCAAGCTGCACTGTTCACAACTTTTCATTTGCTAATTCCTATGGGTGTGGTCAACGGAGTTAGGGGACTTGTTCATTCCTCCCATATATGGGGATTTTCATTCTGTAAGAGAAACCAATCTATGTGAAAAAGTGAAAAGCATTGTACAACTGTTGTATCCCTATTGGAAATCATTAGTAGTGCACATCTCACGAAACTATAGAGCCTTTTACACCCTCAAACTTCCTGATATCCATCTGAACGCTTAACGGCTCGCCCACAGGCTGCTGGACATAACTCAAACATCTAGTCAACCGTTGTTCTGAAAGCCAAACGTGCTCCGAGATGTTGGTAATGAATGTCACAGTCGGTGAGCAAGTTCAGTGAACCAGCATATTGAGTGCGCAACACATTCCTGTAGTTTTTACTGGTCAAACTGAACAGAAAATGTCTCGCGGGATGAAGATACGATCACACAGTATCCTAAAAAATGAAAGTCTCTCATCCTTTTGTGAAGGTTCTCCACACTTATGGAGCTTCTTGTGACGGTTTCAAACGGTCCTTCTAGGCTACACAACATCACACGCTCATTAGATAGTTTCCCTTCTCGATATAAGCAAACGCCAATGGAGCAATGTGGTCATATGAGGACCTGCGAGAGGCAGAAACCGCGATAGAGGACCACAATATCTTAAGGTCCGCGCTAGCAATGTCTACGGAGGTTGTACCAACTTCGTTAACGAAGTGCCCAGGTCGACAGGTATCGACAGTGCGAAGCAGACTGTGAGCAGTTCAGTGACAACTGCCGGCCCCAAGCGGTAGTATACAGAAGTCCAGGCAATACGGAGTAACACAAGAGCAGAAAAGCTTCCAAAAATGCAACGAACCAACTTGTGTTCAGTTGAGCCCAAATTAATTTCATCACCGAGCACCTCCCCCGAATCTAACCAAGTTCTTGGTGATGATGTAGCTCACATGGAAGCAGAACGCGCCATTAAGCCTACCGTCATTTTCATCGTGTATTTCGGGCAAGTGGGAATCGAGTAGAAATTTTTTGAAACCGTTGTTGCTCACCCGATTATTGTGCAAGATCCGTAGGGAAAAGTCCACTTTTATCTGAAGCCGCTTCCATGAAAGAATTCTTACTATAAGAGATAACTACCTGATTGCACTTAAAAAAACTGAAGACTGAAATGGTAACTCAATTTACGGAAAATGTTGAATCTTGGGTCGTGGGTCGCGGGTCGCTATTGGCAAGGGATCACAAAGTGAACAGTCTCGAACTAGGAAATAGTTAAACATTTTTGGCTCGCATCTATAGGAGATGGGGTGCGCTAGCATGGCGAGGAAACCAAATGGACACTCACGACAAGTGAGTACTGATCGCCGAAGCTGTTAATTTTGGCATTTCTGCGAATGTAATCAACCTAGCGAAAAGAGTGTTTCCCGATTGTTTACTGAAACTTCATGAGGAAGCAGTGCGTTACGGCACACGTCCCGCACTTGCATGATATTCCGCCCCATCCAATCCTATCCTACATGTCGTGAGGCCGTCTGGTTATATCAAGACTACCTCTCCAATACAACTGATTTCACTCCTTTTTTTCGAAACCATGCAAAAAAAGAGCGTTATAAGCAGGTAACTGAGTGGCATCTACCTTGTCGTATTAGTGCAGATGTTTACTCCGCGACCAGAGTAGGTTTACCATGGTTTTCTAAAAATTAGCATGCAATTCAGGAAGCGCGATGGTAAAAAAACCTGGTGAATAAAAACGGAACATAGGACGTAATAAACAGATAATTTTGAAAGGTCCGATTTCGCTACTGTATTGAGAAAAACATGATACAAGTGGATTATCTGTCTACCTGGAAAGCCTACGTAAAAGAGCTGTATATTTTGACAGTTTTGAAGAAAGAACTTCCTTAAAACCATCCTACACTAGTCAGAGTACGTCACGACACTGTTAGTATACATATGCTGGGTGGACATATTATAGAGACCCCCTCGGACTATTGAAAGAAAACAAACATGACTAGCTGGCTGTCGACTAGAAAACGCCAAACTGCGTCTCCACTGAAGATCCGCAGAGTATATGCAGTTGGTTTGTCAGTTCTGAAGAAAAAACATCCATAAGTTCAGTATTGCCAACTTGATCAAACGACTGGAACACTAACGGAAAACGACTGTGTGTGACCACCAATTCACGGCATCCAGCTCTTAGAGACTAGACCGATTTGAGTTTTCAACGAACATCGTGAAACACCTAATTTTGTAAAATGCCAATAAAAAATGATGCAAAGACTTGAAGATTCAGCCTTCTTTTATTTATTACCAACATTTTCTTTTGAGGCTCTGATTTATGTACTCATGGAGATAGGTAACTGAGCGGTAGTACTACTGAGATTGATAAGGGTAACAGGGTGTAAGGTAAAGAACACTGCTTTTTGGACTGATGGCTTTCGTGTGAAGCTTTGCGACCGACATTCAACTGTGTCAAAGACTAGGAAAATGGAGACACAGGAAATGAAGTAACTGACTGACGACATACTGGTGTAAGGAGGAAACCCTTCGCTGCAGAGTTGTTTATCAGAAAACGCCAACTAAACGGTTACAGACTATTGGACAGGAAGGTTAAACTCTCATTTGCATGTTGTTTTTAAAAACGGAATATCCATCTTCTTCTCGAACGCGTCTTCTTGAACTCTCCTGGATATTCATTGACTATCGCACAATTGCAAGCAAAAACTGCAAAGTAGTTCCACAAATTCCGTAATAAATCCCACCTTCCATTAGATCAAGGCGAAGTTATGAGAACACACATACTACTCGCATGCGTCATCAGTAGTACTCACCGTTACACCGGTATGTGTACGATTGGCTGTCGAATCTGGGCTGATAAGTTACAGCAGCGAGGCTGGAGTGGACCGAAGACAGACCACAGAAAACCACACATGCTTCAACAGGACTCATCCACTGTCATCCGAGTATGAAAGCAGGGGAATTCTGTAAAGTTTCAAGAGGCCTATATACTTTTACGCATTCGCGAGAAGAACTTGACTATGATAAAGTACACGCACTAAAAACCGTCCACGGCCAAAACCACCGCCCAATTACTAGACTGCGGTCTGTTCACTGACCGGGTTGGAATCGCTTTTTAGCATTCTCCACGCTACTGCTTCAACACTTCAGGTCACAGCTGACAAGGAATTATGGCATTAAGTGTTTCATTCTTACAGACATGACGCATCCATGTGATACTTGGTACTTCCGTTTCCCCGGAATACATCTCAGTTTTCGGTTTACTGTTCTTGGCAGTGGTGACAATGGTCGGTCCTTCTGGTGACTTCCCTCAGTGAGTTGCAAACAATCCAGTAAGAATCTTCAATTCACTCCACCCCTGTATGAACCGCCTGAATAACATTGCGCAACTTGATCGATTAAGTTACCCCAACTGGAGACCATCCTCGGGCTCTGAGCCACAAGAGAGCTGCCTTTGAAAAATAAATGAACTAGCAATCAACACTGAAGTTCAGCGCTTGTTTCGGGAGACTCGTAGCTGCCAATCTTTGGCTATACTCACGATTAACCTGCTTCATTATGTAATTAGGGTTTTGATTGGCAGTGCCTTCATCCCTCCAACAACTCCAACACCTTCGAAACCGCTCTGAATTCCAAACAAGTTTATTGATCCACCAGGATACTAGATGGTGGGTCATTGTGGGTCAAAATTTAGGCACTCTCCCTATCTTCTCTAGATATCAATATCAAATTTCTTATGTGAATTAATATTATATTTTTTTATAGTTGCTTTTATTTCAGCACATGCCTCGAAGTTTGCCCTAACTTGTTTATTCATCCCGTGTAGACACCGTCATTGATGAAACATTTTTGCTCTCTCAGTAATCCCTGAAAACAATTCGACGGTACCCACTATTCTCATATTTCGTTCCTCACAGATGTAGACGCAGGAAGGTATTTGCAAATAGATATGGAGACAGAGAGAGAGAGAGAGAGACAGAGAAATGTGCTTCACATCTTTCATGCCTGATTGGATTTCTCCCAAACTTTGTCCGTAGTTCTCATGATTTCTTTCGATCGTTCGTACAGAGTGAGAGAGAGAGAGAGTTGCTTCCGTCGTTTTGTGTAAGGTTGTGTGAATCCATGATATAACGTTGAACAAGGAAATGGGTTTTCCATCAGTCCTTCCTCTTTAGTTGGGAAAAAACTGCACACACCAAAGCACATGCAAGCTGTTTTTTTTCAAAAATCAAAGTCGTGCAACATGACTTGACTTTCTATAGTTCAAAATAACACAGCCATTGCTGATGGAAAAAGAAAACCTTGCGTGTTCCGAATAATGCATTTTTGTCAGCGTTTCAATATCTCGTCAGAAAACTTGGAAAGGATATCCTGCCATGCACTAATAGCGGTCGGATGCAGAGGAATGATAGCTTGTTAACTGAGTGCCTTCAGCTTCCTTAACAAACTACTCAAGCTGCCAATATTTTTCTCTATAGAAAACTGCTTAAACTACTGAGCTGGAGCAAGCATTTTCAGTCTACGGATAATAGCGAATGGAAAGTCCCAATAAACATCCCCTTTCCGAAGCAACCTCAGGACAAACAACAGCCCCTACCCTTAAAAAAGTGATTTCCTGTTTTATTTACAAGGGTTTTCAGATCAGCAGAGAAGTTTCTGTTCCTTCAGACTCGTCGGTAGGTCGTCTTTGGTTTGCGTTGTACCAAAACTCCGAAACAACAACCAAACATGTTTTTATGTTTTTTCATCCTCGTCACGGTGCAGATCGAGCAAAGTTTTGAGAAGGTCACCCAAATTGCTTGCCGAACACCACCACTTATTCGGCGAATCTCTCCGTAGGAGAGTTGGACCGATTTCCGACACGTGCTCTGCGTACTCTGCTCAACTGGTGTGGGCATATCACACCTGAGATGCCATCGAAACCGTCAACAACGGACCGTTTGACCTGATTCTTAAGAATTCCGGACAGTGGCGCTTAATTGGTTTACAGCCAGTGATCACACGGTTTCAGTTTAATCCGTTAGTAGGAAAGTCGCTTGTTTGAACTGCCTCATTTATCTGTGAATTAGGCATTGCGGGGGACTTCGAGCGAGAGCGAAATAAGTGTACATTGCTTCTTAACGTTACACCACTGAGTGAGCTCGGTTTGCGTCAAGCGAAGTCGAGTAATAATTTATGCACCCAAAGGCAAATTTCCAGCTCAGAAATTTGCAACAGATCACACATGGGTGAAAAGCTAAGTCGACCCACGTTAAAACTGTACATATCAATGAATATTTTTCACAATTAGATAAAACTAGCACGCAAACTAGTGAAACTAAATGGAAAACAGGTAAGGGGACACAGGTACACTATGGGGCAAAATTCTGGAGGGTTAAAGTTTGGACTTGGAATGAGTACCGAACCTAGACATGGCTTTAGAAAGTGACAGTGGAGGAGGGTGCGAATGTTTGAAAATAGTTGAGTGAAATTAAAGCAAGCATCTCAGCGCTTTATTATTACAAAGACATGCCTTGAGATTCCAGTACATCCAGGAAAGAGTCGTGGTGACTACTCATGAAGGTGTTCACGGAAGATAGCACGAGAGAAGTGAATCCACTGTAGAAGAATATGCAAACCTACAATTCTATGAATAAAATTGTGCGGAACGGTAAGCACTGTCAGTTTCAGCAGAAAACGTCAGACTCTGAACTCTTCAAGGATTCCTTAGATGTGGAGAGACCAATTAAGGTTACTTGATGAGATCACAGCCGGACATTTCACATAAAGGGCTGCGGGAAGTTGGGAGCAAAGAGAACATTTTGACATTTTAGGACGCAGGGTGAGGGAGGTTCTACTTGACCAGATGACTTCCTTCAGTAGAGTTTGCAGTTACGGTACACGAGAACTACGGTGATCACAATGCCACCGGCGTATTTTTGCCCTAGGGGAAATTCATGTTTGGTCCTCTTCTTTAGGCACAAAGGGTAAAGAAACTGGGAAAATAGTACAGTTGAGAACACTGAAGCTTTTAGTTGGCAATGGAGCAGAAAAGTAACCCCTCATGCTTGTGTGGTTTGTAAAGTCGTCTTGAACTGTGTCAACCAGGCCCTGTTCACCTCTTGTCTCAGTGGAAAGCCACAGCAGCTGGTGAACCCCACTAACATACTCAGTGAGTTCAATGCCGAAATGACAGAGTGAGCTGGGTATGCAACAGTGTCCACCGTGGAACGGGACCGTAATCTCGATTAAAGAGTTTTTTTCCTCTCACAGAACATTCGAAGAGCAGTGATCAAACTACACAGCCTACCGAAGAGTGTAACACTTTTGTTGTGTAACTGGCCGGAATGATACCCGCGAAGACTCCGCAAAATTGAGTTGTAGTCTGAAGAACAGGATTTTCATTTCTTTACTCCGAGAAATTCACAGACCAGTCGGAGTAGATAAGGCACATCTTCTCAATTCGAAACCATTCAAAACCAACCGGTAGTAGCCCTGAATGGTAATGAAACGCCTGCAAGTTAACTGCCAAACTCGGTGAACAGACCAACACCTACCTGGTCAACTACCAATGGCCTCAGTGTACACATTTTAACGTGAAAATACTTGAAAACGAAGTGAATGGATAACAAAAATTCTTATTGGCTGAAATATTTTATCTATTGAGCCACCGGGAAGATCGTGATGCAAACGTATGAAGTCTCCACTAGACAGGGCTTCCCAACAGTAGCAGACTAACCTCGTAGAAACTCACTGCAGGTTCCACGAAGTACTCCATCAATATTCATCTTACTTTGTGCAAAGAATGTGCAAATAGGCCACACCACGTCTCAGTCTGATTCTATGTGCTTGTATTCCGAGGGATAATTTATCCAATTAGCAAGATATGGATAACGTGTTTTCTCCCAAGCAATTCAACCCATGAGACGGACAAAAAATTGTCTACAGTGTGCCAGATGTTTGCCCTGTTTGGGGTTCATACTTTAGATTCAACCCCCCAGCGGACGTAATTTTATGTGCTGTAGAAATTCATCATATTCCACACCACAGAGTTTTGAATCGAATTGTCCTTCATCTGCAGAAACGTGTGTAAACGAGGATAAACGATATCCATAATGAAGGAACATTTTTGACCTGATTTCTTATTGATCAAAAAACTTCAGCGACCTCGAGAACCGAATCGGTAATTCTTGTTTATTGAGAAGCCATATGATCTGTCGTGAGAAGAGTGCTGATTGCCAAGTCAGCCGTTTTTAATGTGACTAGTCAAACAGGCAAACGCAAAGTCGGTTTCAATAGCATTGCAATTCTCACCCACACAGAGAACAGTATTGACGCGTTTTTTGTGTGTCAACTGCGGCTTTCTTCCGAAAATGCGTCATGTTTGTCTCCGAGGCTTGAAATACCGAGGCTTCATTGAAATATCGGTTTGTGATGCATGCGCATTCGTTCGACTACTCTTGAATTTCACTACGGTCTCATGCCACGATGTGCGACATCGGTGGAGCTTCCAAACCAGTCTTTGTTGGACTCTGGCGTTTTCCTATAGATGCCTTCGGATCAACCGATTTATCTGCCACCAACGGCAACGTCCCTTTGACGATGTCTGGTCCATCTACCTGTATCCTCCTCACACTAGTTCCAATTTATTTTCTGTGCAATCACTGTTGCCTGCAAACTGGCCCATGATAGGTGAAATTTCAGATATTCGAGATGCGCTACACATATGCCGAACTAGTCTAGAAAACTAATTCAGGGGCACAAAACTCACGCACCGTGGCTAAACCGCAGGCAAATCACTTATCGCAATTCACGCTGTCTATGCTTCTCGTGCGATTCCTGTGGCCAAATAATATGGCTATTGGTGTTAAACCAGGAAATAGATGAACAATGAGAGGCATTTGGTCGGTAAAACATCAACGATCCGTGTATGCAAGAAAGTGTTCTCCAAGCTGTGTGTGAACCAGTCCGTCAGTGCTCAGAACCAACGAGCGAATCAATAAAGCTAGACAATTCTTGAATAAGTTTATGAATGATCGCACTTTGTAACAGTTCTAGATGTGTGTCTGACTGTCCTACTAATTACTGTTCAAAGTGGTCTAGAAGGGAGTCATTTATGCCTTCTCCGAGAAGCGTGCGAACGGCGGCCTGAGTCGTCAGCCGCCTCGCCGGGGTCTGCTGCATCACTGGTTTGAGACGCTTGCAGACAAGCCTGGTCAGGAAGTCAGTGGCGCCTCTGAGTCAGTGGGTATATGCCCACTTCCTGCCTGAATAACGATGCCCACCGGTAATGAAAGATTTGCAACCCGGACTAGCTGATTCCGAAGTAGAACTCAGTCATCAAATCCACTGTTTACCCATTGGCATTGGTAGGAATCACATAGTGACTTGTACAAAGTCTATACAGTAAAACCACTCACTAAGGGTCCTCCCACGTGAGAGCCAGTGAAATCAGTCAGGATTTAACTCTCCAGGTAAGGCCGGTCTGCGCTGAAAAGCCCGGAAGCTATGTAGTTCTGGTCGTGGCATATATCTCACAAATCAATGGGGATACTCAAAATGGCAAAGTTTGTTACCGCTGATTGAAGGGTCACGTATTATAATAGTATTGGAGATTCTGAAGACGTGAAATGCTGTTGGTTCGCAACAAGGACGGCTGTACAAATCTTCAGCCAGCAGTTCAACACAAGTGTGCTGCATTCAAATGATACGATATTGATCGAAATAACAAAAACCTGCCAGTTTATCGACAAACTATACGCAGTTTCCCTAGAAAGGACAGAATTTATCGTCTAGATTCCAGTTAACTTGTGATCACGTGATGTGGGGTAAAGACTAACCTGCGTTATAGCGTGTCTAAATGCGCGTTTATTCGTAGCCAAACAGTATTGTGGCCAACTATTAACCAGAAAGTAGCGCGTACGAGTTCCATTACCCAATCGTGAAGGAAATTCCCAACAACGACGGAAATGCTAAACAGCTACTCTAGGCTTCCAGGATTTCCCTCACATGCAGGACGAAACCTCAGCCAAAAGTTTAAAATCTATTCATAGCACCAAAAATGTGTCAAAATTTTCCAAAGTATCTTGTAGATATACATTCAAATGCTGATGAGCGATCCATGTGAGTTGCCTTCAGTCCCCCTAATCTGGTTCATCCCAAGAGTTTTGGAAGCTAAATTGTTGTTAGTTCAGGAATTTAGCATAATCATCCTTATCGTGATTACCAACGTCATGGTGAGAATATTGGTGCTCAGCTATTTTACAGCCATATCAATTTAGTAGGAGAGAACTCTTTAAACAAGCTGAGAGCAAAACCTGAAAGGAATCTGACGCTAGCTCAACAAATCTGCTTGAGGTGCATACACTGTCAAAAAATTCACAACAGAAACTGGGCGGACAAACGCCGGTTGAATCAGCTGGCTTTCATGTCTTGAAATCGCTATACAGCTGAAATTGCTGGACAGCGAACAGTATTAAAAAGGATAGGGCCTTCCAAAAAACCAAGAAGGAAGGTTTGGTTTTCAAAGATGTCGGAACCTTGCCTGCACCGAAGTTGCACAGGGGAGAATGATAAAGCAGTTCTATGGTTGTACTCCTTCTGGTTGGGTTAGGTAGTTAATAAAATGGCGTTTCGAGATCCTCACCAGCATTCCAGTACAAGAATTGCACACACTGTTTTTGAAAATAGGCTGGTTTTGTCTGTGCTGTAAAGATCACGAGGTAAGGGATCCAGGCTGAGTAAGGGAATTGGGCGGGCACTTCATTGGTTTCATTGCATAGTAATTGACAGCGGGACATGAATACTACGAGCCAGCCATCGGTTTCAGAATCAGTTTGCCGTATTTCTTGCTTTACATGCACGGCTATTTTGAGCCGGAGAATGTCGTAAATATGGAGGGTGCAGTGGAGCCGTCTTTGTATGCTACAGAACTACGCTTTTTCAAAGTTGAGTGGTGTCACCTCTTCTCTACTCAGCATATCATTTAGCTGAGACTGGATGACCTACAGCTGCTTTGCAATGTGCCGTATCTAGAATTTTCGACAGCTGCGCACTGCTGATGAAACATCTGCACAGTACTTCTCGGCTTTTCAGCATAGATTGGCTTCACTTAAGGGGCGAAATCTTCACTGAAAACCACACACGTGTTTCCATTAGGGCGGTATGTCACCTGTCGTTTCTAGCAATCCCACTCTCATAAGGATCGGCTTGGAAAAGAGCAGTCTGATCGCCGAATGACGTCGAGTAGCAAACAGACGTGTTTCAGCGAAAACAATTCGGTTCTTACAGACCACGAAGTCAAGAAGTGGCACACGAACGTGCAATCACACACATTCACACCCACAAGCTCACACAAACACAAATACTGTTTTTTTGCACTTCACATTAGACTTGATTTTTGGAGAAATTCCCAATATGAGCACCCACCAACGTCGCCACGAAACAAAAATGTTTTGAAGCATGGCGGGTTTTCACTTTGTAGTCATCGAATTGGCTTGCGGATTGGGAAATCGCGCTAGTAGTTTGTTAATCAAATTTCATTCATCTACACTTCTGAGAGTATGAGTTGGGCGGAAAAAAGCGGGTAGTTCGAATCTCACGCTGTTTAGAAACGGGGTTCCGCCTCACGAAGCTTTGTTGTGTATTACTTTTCTGGTTCGGCGAGGTATCTTACGAAAATTTTGGTAATCGGCCTACGAATAATTCGAATTATTCCTCAGTGGGTTTTTTATGAACGTGATAGGATATTTATTTGCGCTTGAATCCTCTATAGCTCTCTCTTAAATCAGAACAGGTTTTTCATCTCTTTACTGACCTTGGAAAAAATGGCACCTACAATACGTTGTACGACACGTTGAAACGATTAGACAAGTAAACACAAACGCCCCATTAGGGCAACTCACTGGACCCTTCAAAGACAAATCCGACACAGGCGACAAACCGGGAACAAGATTCTTGATAAAAAGCGGGAGCAGCATGAATTTACTACGCAATTTTGAATCAGCCACGCTAATACTATCATTTGGGTCCCACTATGCCTCAGCGGTATCGTTTCCTTTTCGTTTGGAAATACCGTCGTTCCTCCACAACTAGCCTCTGCAGGTGTTACATAATTGTCTAATTGACAGGCAAAAATGATGAAGCATCCCTTGCATCTTCTGCACCTGGTTAATGAAGCGCCCGGTACTTTTGGATGTTTTCAGTGATAGATGGTAGTTAGCCATGAAGTCAGTCACTTCGGCTGCAGTGTATACTCAAACAGATATATATTGTTGCATCATCAAGGTGTGTCTACATGCATGTCGTCCGCTGGGTCAAGGAATCAATTTTTGTCCTGGTCAGCTAGACTCAACAAGGAAACCGAAAACGAAAATGACTGTGTTGTGGGGATGTACCAGTACATCGATACAAAATGATAAATATGAGAACTGGAGGAATAGTGGTTGTTGCAATGTGAGACTATCGTTGCCTCACGACAGATTACAGATGCATTATAGATGCTTAATTCTATACTGCTGCCAAACTGAATCACGTTATTTCCCGAAAGGTTTGTGGCGTAACTGAGAGTGGTGAAACAGACTGTATTTGTGTGACAGTTGACCTGGATATTCAAGGAAAGGACAAGGCTAGCCACTACTGTACCATTTCGTCCTAAGGAGTGGTTTTACCACTTCTGAAACCACAGTGAATGTTTTCCTAGGATGTCAAGGTATATTGTGATAAACAAACCAATAGTGATTCAGTTGTAACACCTCTTCGATGTCCAAGTGCCATGCCACCCGAAGGAAGCATGAGAGCTTGGATTCTACCAGGTTGCCCGAGCCTAGACAGTAGCAGCCGAGATGCCAAGGTTAGATTCGAACCACAGACATGCTGGTCAGTAAAATCAACCACACGACCTTCTCGATATCTCTTTGGAAATCTCTTTGCTAATGTCTTAGACTCGTATTGGTCTGTCATTGCTAATTTTGGTGGTTCCAGGTATTCTTAGGTTGTACATTTGCCAAAATCATTCTATTCCATGCGTAATCGCGCTAAAATTTCACATGATGCTTCCACTGTATTCGTTTTGGCCTGGGCGAATCGAATTCTGACATTCAGTTTATTCTTAATTAGCCGCTAGTGGCCAAACAGTTAACTGTTTACGCTACTAGCCAAGAACTTGCTAGTTAAAATCTTCCCGGAATTTCAGGGGCCATCAAACAGTCGATGATTCCAATGAGGATAAAAAAGCTGTACAATGCTTCTCGGCTTTCCCGCATAAATTAGCTTCCCTTACGAGTCCCCCGCAAAGTCTAAATTGGTGTGCAAATGAGTGTAGTTCTTGAGTTTTAAACTTTCTCAATGGTAGTCGAGTCAAAGACATTGTGGAGCCAACTCCAAAATGAAGTAGAGAGTCATGGTATTGATCGGGCGAGTTACTGGATGCCAGCTAATTTAACCCGAGTGCTACTATGGTCATGAGTTGTCGAAAATACGGACAGTAATTATCAACATAAACACTGGAGAACTCGGTCGATTGTGGCTACTGTGACCGGACCACAAGCGGAAACTCAAGAATTTACGAACAACACAAATGTTTTGTGTGTTCATATGCCCAGGTTGTCTAGACATTTTAGCTACTGGAATTTCGGTCACGGACAAAACAGTGTTTTCGCGCGTACCAGTAGTGCGCTGAGTAGTTTGTGAATGCGAATTTCCTGTTTGAGAGATTTTCCCGCTGTCAAGATGGCTGTCAATTGAGGTTAATTTTTGGCACAAAATCAGTCGGTACATTTTATGAAAATGCGGGAGAAAATTAGAGCCAGGCGACTAGTGGTGGAGGTGCATAACCTGTGCTAAATTCGAATGTAGTTGTTTGGGACGTGGATGTTGCGAGCAGAAATTAGGATCTGGCGACCAATCAAAGCGGGTGACGCACAAATGCTCCTAGTTCTGCAAAAGGCTGGTCCCTAAGAAAACCGCTGAAATGAATCTCTAGTTCAACCCATATGTAAGATCGACTGATTCAACTGGCGTGCATGAGGGGCATGTAGGCTTACTCCATTAGACCATACTACTGGAGTAAAGTGGTTACTGTTCAGCTCCATTTATGTTCACCCCGACGGCTTAGACTACAACTCACTAATCGCCCTCGGTTTTATCCAGTGCTTGACCGTCTTTCGGGAGGCCAAAGTCTGGAGCTTATCGGACAATGTTTCTACAAGTGGCCTTGAAGAGATGCGATGAGAAGAGCTTCTCTTGCCTCGTTCTCTACCGGTCTGTTGTGCCATGTTTTGGAAGCAAAAGATGGTCCGGCTCCTCCGAATTTAGGGCAGTCACGGAATTTTGTATCTCTTTACTTCGTAGCATCAAGATAATTGTCTACTTTGGCTGCTTTAATTTTAAGAAAAGAATTTACCTGTTATACGTATGTGTTTTAAACGTTTCATTTTTGTTCATCTAAAGATTTCATTATAAATTACATCTTCCCTGTCAAAATATCCAGTATCTTTGGAACACGTTTTCCTGGTTATAAAACTTTGTCGCATTCCTCCAGTGAATTCCGCTCTCATGCACCTACGCCAGATGTTACGTACAGTTTGGCAGCAACGTTCTATCCGGCTGCACAAATTCATTTCTCCTCATGTCTTGTTATGCACTAGAGCGAATTCACTACTCAATTCCTTTTTCCATGCCACTGCTTTTCGGACGGCAAGAGCTACCGAGTGGAATGGAGTTTGGCCCCTTCTGCTCATTCGAGCGCCAACCGAACGTGTGAATATGTTACTTCGATGGATTATTCTGTCTGTTCACCTCCCGTCAGATAGTTGCTCACAGAAAGGACAAATAATTGTCTTGTTTTCCAGCCCGATGTTATCTGTTTGGCGTCATTGGTGCGAACGCAGATCCAGTCTGACGCGTCTTCGCTGGTCATGAGTTGAGTATACGGATTTTTCAGACCAGATCTGTTGTCACCAAACAACGATGTGGGTGATGTGAATCACACCTCGTTAGAACCGTAAATGATGGGGGCTTCTCTTCCCCCGTCAGCTGCATGTGTCAGAAAATCTTGAGTTATTCTTGAAGCACTTCAAATGAAGAAAATATATTTTGGGGTGAGACGGTGAGACGCGATTCGACTAGACGAAAAATACAGCTACTCATAGCTTTTCGATGCACCCAAATGTTGTATAATTTCTTTAAAACCGATTTTGCAGTAAATGCCTTCTCATAAGTATCGGATAGTGCTGAGCTGTATTCGCAAATTAGCCTGGCAAGTACCCATGCAACATAACGGAACAAGGCTTGCTGATCAGACATGAATGTATAAATCGTGTCAATCAAGTTCTATTTATAAGACTCACAAATTTGGCATCTGCAGTTGTTTCAGTCTATCAACTCGGTCCGCGTAACTTACGTCCCTTTGTATTTAAGTTTTTCGGCTAGATGTTGTACACGGTAAGTTGTTAATACACGGTTATTTTGTGTAGTGCTTTGGGAACGTCTTTTCACGATCCGAGCATTCATCAGATTTCGCTGGAGAAACTGGATTATGGGTAAGTCATCGTTCAGGATGTTCTTCAAAACCACCAACTCCCAGCCTCAAGTGGTGCTCCGTAAATTACTCTGTTGTCTAACCCATCAACACCACATTTGTAGCAACATGAAAACAAAAAGATGTTTGAAGCCTTGTTTTCGAGTTTGACACTCAGGACGTTGAGACCAATATATTGATCTCCGCTTGGTGAACTGAAGTTTGAGTGTTTGGAGCGTGAATTTTCCAATAAAAACTCTACCCTTCGTGCCTAAAGACTCCACTGCACTCCTGTGTTAGATCAGTAGCACCAGGTTTATTATTTCCGCCTGATGTCTTTTACGCTTCCCTTGTATGTCAGGAATTTGGAAAACCTTATCGCCGCAACATACCACCAGTTATTACTTCTTGATACGTATCTATTTCTCAAAGGAATCAGGCGTAGGAGAGGCTTGCTCACACATTCCCTCTCACTCTCCATCGACATTTGAGACTTGACAGTGTATTCATCAAGCTGATTGAGCCTGTTTGAACACAAAAACCGTTTGCCGTTTGTTTGCAAGCGCAAAATGGGCATTGTTTTCTTTCTTACAATCTAAAGTGGAGCGTGAACTGTGAGTCGCAAGCGTGATAAAGGTTTCACTATTTTCCACCCGCATCTAGTTATCTTGTCACCGAAGCATAAATGTATTTTCAATTCGCGGAAACTACCATTGTACGCCTCACCAAGTTCGCGCCGAACGAATCTCCCGGTGGGTGTTTTGCACAAAATCCTGTAGAATCAAACTTGTAGCCTGATAAAGGTTTCCAGTTTCAACAGTGGGAGCTGAAGGTTAGGACATTGGAAAGGACGTTCAATAAACGCTAAGACGCCCCCCATTCCCAGGTAAGAACAAGCCACTCAACCTCCAGTTAATCGAAGAAAAGCCTCCTGCTTAATTTGGTCCGGAGGCTGAGTTGTTTCCTCTTGGTGCCAGTGGAGGCCAATCAGTCATGTAAATATGAGCCTCTCACTGGTAAAAGGTGTGGAACATCATCAGTGGTCTTCTCTTAGGAATGTGTTTAGTGTATAACAGCTCTAAATTTCACACTGTCTAGAGCAAGCCGGTTTCTAGACCTAGAAGAATCAACCTACCGCATCCTTTATTTAACCCGAGGTTTGTCATATCAACGTCAAATTAGGTTCCAAGGATCGAGAAAGCCTCGTCAGGTGTTATATCAGATCAACTGCTATTCAGTCTGTTGAATACCAAGAATGATCATCAGCAAACATCTTTTGAGTGAAACGTTTGGTGGACAGTACGGTCGGCTGCCTGCTCGGAATTATAAGGACTGCAATTCATCTGAAAGGTACAGTAGATTTGTCTCAGTATTTAACAAAGTTGTGAATATTTTGGGTGGCAAAGTCATGGAAATAAATGTAATGTATAACGTAGGAGAAAACTCACCGTGCCTTAAACCTTGTTAGTTGTAAGGTTGATGAAGACTTTCCAACTGTTTTCCCCTCTTCGTGGATTAGTGGGTGCGTTTTGTTCCCAAATTCTTATCAATCTTACTTTGTATGTGTTATATCTTCTGCTGACCCCGCTCCAGTGCCTAGTGCCAGAAAAGAACTCACCGACAAGGAACACAACAGCTTTATTGCAACAAGCGAGTGCGTGCGAGTGCAAATGTTACAACGGCCCCGCGATGTTTAAATGGAACTTTCTGACATTGATCCAGGCTGCCTGATAGGCGTTAGTGAACACCCATCAACATCGATCGTGTTTCTATGACGTGCCTGAATGCTGATCACATTCGGTCGTGCTTCTGTGGCGTGCCTGAACATTCATCGGCTTTTGCTGAATTGGTTGAATGACTGACTGGCCTGGATGCTTGCCGGCTTTCCTATTGAGATTTTTGGTGAAGTTTTAGGGTCTCAGTAGGTTCCGGCGTTCTGTGGTTGCTTTCAGGAATCTGACCTGCCTGATAGTATGTTAAAGCCAAGTTGAATTTATGTGAAGTTGGACACTCGTTTGCCAACTTACACGTTGGTAAACGGCAGCTTCGGTTGGGCTCCATATGGGTTCGCCGTTAACACCAAATTAGCGTTCAGCTCTGTGCAACTTATGTTTCTTGAAGGGGTACTCATGACCAATTTATTCGTACGGTTGTTGTGTTGTTATGATAATCGACCGATTCGCTGGTGGTTGAATCAAACGTTTGCTGTCTTTTTGGCTGCGAAGCCGTACCGAAGCTAGATGCAAGTGAATTTGCCAACTTCAGCATTTAATTGTGTAGGTCTACTCTTCGAAAATGAATTACTCATTTTATCACATGTTTTGGTCATACCTAACGTGATTGAGCACGCCGGTGAAGTCTGTGCAAGCTGACACTTCAAAGTTATCGGTCCTGTAATCGCCGAGAAAAACTCCACACAAACACATCATTATTTGGCTTAAACTCCGGCTAGCAAAGCGTCTGTTCCCAACTGAGTTTCTGTCATGTAGTGCAGAACGGTCTACGGGCACTGTACAACCATTTTATTCTTGTTGGGGCTCATCAGTAGTGCACAATTCACGCACCTACAGAGATGGTAGAGCTTGAAACCTTCTGGTTATTGAATTCTAATCGTTAGGGCACGAGTCCCTGAGAGCCGCAGTGTGATTAACTCACATATAGACGGGATATAACGACGCTTGTCCTTTAACCATGGGACTCATATCAAATAGTCACGTGTTAACTGGCCACTCGTGTGACGTGGAAATCAACCAATCCAGCAATAAAGGCAGATTCGCGAGGGCAAATAAATCGAATTATCAGATTCATTAAAAATGTGTTGGTGCACCTCAAGCTGTGACGCGTGCAAGCCTTTATCATTCGTAATCTCCACATTGCTTCGTTGGAAAGCCAATTAAATGAACCCATTTTAATGGGTTTGAACTATCGACCATATCACTGAGGAGGACGAAGATCCCGGTTCTGTTTTCGGTGCTGGTCCCAACCCCCCCCCAACAACAGAAATAAAGCGCAGTTGGCACAACACTCTATACTATACACTATACTATATATTCTATTCTCAAGAGGGGACGGAAAACCGGATAGCCACGCGACAATGCTAGTACGCTTTTCTCTGTATGAAAACACGCCACAGAGCGAAAAAATCGTAGTGATTGTAAATTGTTCTACGCATTGTAGTAGATGCCCCACCAGGAATCCTGTGAACTTCATGGCGAAGCACCCAGTCTAGAAATGTTCCCAGCCGTTCGACTCAAACAGGATATGGGGGAGGGTCACCGCTTATTGGTTAGAAATGAAGCCTACATCTATTCTGCATCTCAACGAGTCTACTGATGACTTGTAGAAAAAGATATTTTCTGTTCCGGAACCAGTAAGATTTAGCATCTCGGCCGAGTGAACATTCCTAAACGTCACTGATAGTACAAATAATTTATGGAACGAACTGCTTTTGACATGTTGTTTAAGAGAATTTGAGGTGTTTTTAGATTTCACCCACACCACTCTCGTTTAGACAGTTCACCTCTTGTTTCATAATGAACTTGTATTCTCACAGCTGACCCAATATGGGTAGAAAAAAATAAAATTCTTAGGGCGTAGTGTTCCTTTGTGGAAAGCCGTCCCAACACTAAAAACCTGTTTTTGCCGCCAACAGAACAGAATGAATTTCGGTCAAAAATTGGTGCATAACTTTAACAATTTCATTCGCAATACATGGGAAGACACGCTGAATGAAAGCCTAAACACAAAAGCTGGAGCCGAAAAACGACCGAAACAAAATGACTGAAATAATCATCATGCATTGAAATCAGAAATTCTTCTGAACTTTAAATAACTCATCATCTATGAAGCTGCTGAAAACTCTTTGACAGCCTACTACCGATGCAACGGTGTATACTACTGATGTAGCATGCGAGGTGCTCCGTCCCCGCATCTGATGGAAGGTGAAGTTCATCACGGAAATTGTGGAACCGCTTTGTGGTGTTCGTTTACTGTTGTGTAATTGTCGGTGAATATCCAGAAAAGTTCAAGAGAACGCGTGAGACTGTTCAGTTTTTAAAAACTATGGGTAGGTGAGATATTTACTTTCTTATCTAATGGCTTGTAACCGTTCAGTTCGTGTTTTCTAGTAAATGACTTCGTAGCGAAGGGGTTTACTCCCTTCGTTTGGTGCTGTGACCAGGATGTTGTGCCAGCTTCACTCAGGCTCAACCTATCGAAGTGATTCTGGAACGTCTCCAGTTTTACGTCTCTATCCACGTTCTCAACACCGGTGTCGCTCGTCAGGTAGGCGTGGTCCCTAGTTTTCCATCTGCTTGTGTTTTATCTGAAAGCCCATTTGGACGCAAATGGTGTTAGCGAAGGACTCATTGAACCTTCCAGTTAGGATATCCTGCCGCGAATGCCCCCTGACGTTCCATCTGGGACCATATTAGGGAGATGGAAGTGTATTTCCATGACGTGGGGCCGCTGATATCTCTTCAACGCCGCACTACCGATCTTGTCTCTCTGAGGAGCATCAATTAGGGGCAGTCACAGAGTTTTTATCGACCTTTTATTCTTCTTAGTTATCGAAATGGACGCAGTTAATGAAGCAAAACATTTGGTGCTATTTTTTATCGTGAGCTGTGAAAAGCTGTTCAGTATGGTCTTGTCAAGTGTCTGCGATACTATTGGACTCTTGTCTTTTCCCAAATCTTTTTCAGAACAGTTACGAACACAGATTAGGATAACAGTACTTGGCGAGATAGTACATCTTGTGGGTTCTCCTTGAACAAGAGCGCTTGTAAAGATCATACAGCCAGAACAGTTAAGGAAGACAGGATGATAAGGAAAGGTGTGAGACTTTAGCTTCGACTCACTGACTTTTCCGCTATCCGGAGTCAGCCACAGACCACGGGTTCGTTACTGATGCGATGAGAGTTATTATAAATGGGCCACAGGGGTGTAAATACTATGGATAACATTTATGCTAGTTTGGGGATCCGCTAAGCCTTCAAAATTCGCTAACTGGACGTCATTGCCGTTTACTGTTACCAGTTGTTTGGGAACCGGAATATCTGAACAAAAGCCGTAACAAGCTCACAAGCACACCTATTTGCTTTCAACGAGACTCAACGGAATCCCAGCTAAAGCTTTTGTTTATGATATTCTTTAACTGGATGTGCTGCACAAAGGCAGTCTTATGTTTCAATTAGTGAGCTATTTGAGATATAACAGTATGTTTTCTTGAAGGAACACTACTCATAAGGTTTCTGGAAAGTCTTCGAAAGCCCGAGATAGGTTTCTCCCGTCATGCCGCCCACGAGGTTCCATCAGCCTCACGTCCTACTTAAACGCTGAATTTTACTCATAGGTGAATATCTTCAACGAGATATTCAGAGGAGATTTAGATGAGTCTTCCACTGAAGCTGAATTAATATACACTTGAGTGATCGCATGCCTAAGCAATAGATGTATATAGCAAAAACAGTAGTCACCATTCGATGGCTAAAATGTGCATGTTCAAAGTGACTCACATCATCTTCCGTTTGAACTTTAGACCGAGATGAATTGCTAAGTTGAGGCTCTGATGATTATTACATATGGGTGTAACTATCGAGCTTTAAGAGTTTCTACACAGCACCCATCCACTTACTGGTGGTTGATCAGATGGTCGTTGACCTCTTCGACGAGCTTGACAATTAGCTTGCAAACTTTTCGTCCTCAGTCAAGGAGACATGGTTAGTGCGCAGTTGAGTGGGTGATTCCTTCGTGCCTAGCTGCGTTTATGTAGTTTTTAAAGAATATCTAATATCTTCTCATGTGATTGGCTAATTGGCATATACCTATTAGCGATTGCGGTAATGTTATTGAGCTGCTAATGATTTGCGCTGCGTTGTGGTCTTTATGCCTGGTATTCCATTGGTTAGTTGGATGGCTGCTTTTGGGTGTTTGAGGTCCGTTTTCGATTGGCCCTTTCCCAGGTTGTGTTGCGCGGTGATCTTTCTTCCGTAAAAATTTGGCTGGTTGTGACGGCGATTTCTATTTTTGGTAGTTCCATTCCTTCAGTCTGATTGGTCCATTCTTAGTTTGCATCGTAGTCTCATCTCCTTGAGTCTGACTAGCCGCTTGTACTTCCACGTTTGATGTAGGTTTTTTCTTCTTGTATTGACCGATTTGGTTGCAGTTGGATGGTCATTTTGTTGAGCTGATCTTTATCCTTCTTCGATTTGTCGGTTCGATGGTAGTCCGGGAAAGTGGAATACTGTCCTCGATTTTTGTTTTGTTTGTTTGCTTTAGTTTGTCCGACTCTGAGTTTTGTGGTTCCTTAGTTTTTTTTGCTTGCAGTGGTCGACAGACTGGGTTGATTTCGATGTGTTTGTTGATGGCTTTTCAGTGGAGTGCCACGCTTCCACGAATTCACGATGTTATCGCTTGAGCCAATATGTGAACGGTGCTCCAGTCGAATTTGTGTCCATCTTGGTCATCCACTTACTGGGAGTGGTCTGATTTGACAAGATTCGCTGCTTATCATTGTTCCAGTATCAGGCGGTGACGCGTACGCGAGTAAAGTGCGACTGAAATTAAAACTTCCTGGTAGGATATTCTGCAAGAAGTTTGACTCTACTGTAGTGCGTCATTTATTAGTACTGCATGCCTTATCTCGTTCATGTTATCGGAGACGAACCGACATTGAAAATGATTTCATCAGACAGCAAAAATCCAAAGGCAACTGACTACACGTTGAGTTTTTTGCTCTAATTCTACTCGCTAACTCTCAACCGTTGACCAGTTTATTCCAACGCACTAATTTTCATTAGAACTGTCACTACTATCGGCAAATTGAAAGCTAATTGCCTGGGTCACTTTGAAGACGAGTTTTGGGAAGTGAGGTGACACTTTATCCGGTGTAAGTTCTATTTGTGTCACTGTTTGTCATTCTAGACAGAGAGGCAGTCAGACAAACATTCACTACTCACTTTATTCAGTTGCCAGTGACCGAGAGGCAGGGTAGAGGTAAACGTATAGGACTACTCTGACAACCACGTTTCACCCTGTCATGAGGCTCTTCAGACTGACTAACTAATCCCGATGTGGTAGCCCGTACAACAGTTGCTCGAGAATCAAAAACACGAAAAAGACACTATTAATAAAAATTCCATGAACAATTGGAATTTACCGTAAGAAACATACAACATGAATGAGCGGGACAAATCCCACGGAATATGGCGGGAGTGGTTTTTTAAAAGACTGGCATCCATTTAAACTTGCAAAAGGCTTCCGTCACCAAAAAACTTCCTTTCACTGGTTAACAGTTTCTGACAGAAATTTTGATGGTTAGCTTGGGCAATTAACTTATTTGCTTACTTGCTTGCATACATTTTTGGTGTCATATGCAGCGAGCCATCAAAAAATGGCATCTGTCCGGCCCGCCATTGCGGACATGAATAGGGGAAGGAATATAAAACAATCCCAAGAGAACTGAAGAATATTTTGCGGTGCACCGCATGTATAAACCCGACCTGTAGCTCATTTGACAGGGCACCCATCTAGAAGTTGGGCGGTCGTTAACTCAAGTGCAATCCAGATCAATCGCCCAATTTCCTTCAGACTATGTGCACATAAGCCTTGAATTTTCAGAATATGCCTAATTGTTAGATACGAGACCAAGTTTCTCTTCCCAACTATCCCGAATATTCATTTTTCTCGTGAAGGCAAACTTTTCTCATTCTGTTCCTCACAGTGGTCCGATAATACGATTTCCGACAAAGGTCTGGTGGGATTCGAGGGAAAATCTAACGGATGATGTAGATTATTCGAGAAGTAACCAAGGGGTGGACGATGTGATTATATGAAGTCACGTGTGAACATAGCTACCGGGTCGATATATTCAGATGAGGCTTATAATCGGAGGAGGCACTTGGTGTGAGCTATCAAAACTATTTACGTGAAAAGCTATAGGCATGATACGAGCCTCAGCTGCGGTGCTCTAGAAAGTCGAAAGCCTGTTCACTGAGCACAAGGCAATTTTCAGAACTATTATAGAAGTTCTGAATGATCTGTCTACTGTCAAATTTAAGAACCAAATAAACGGTGTTGAAGTGTTACAGCAGAAATGGAGCGCCTACATATCCATCTGATGGGGAGTATTTGTATTAGAATTTTCATGACCTTATCAAAGTTGGATCGCAACCAATCAAAGCTGGATTGGGTACGGTCAGTCGTCCTGGTTTTCCAAAAACAAACACGAGCTTTCACAATGTGTCCTGTTATTTCGAAATATCAAGTTACGCCAAACCACACTTCAGCTGAAAGATAAAAACTGAGAAAAATATACCTTTTGAACTGATCAAGCTAACCCACAAATTTATGGGACAGTTTCCATTGTCGCTTGCTAACTGACGTCAGTTTTTCGGTATAGCGTCAGCAAGGCAAGTGCTTATTAAATAAAACAGAATTTGTGGGTTACCAGACAATGAGTGCTCCTAGTTTACCAACACAAGATAAGCAAGATATTCGAACATAGGGTACGTACGTCTCTTTCCAGTTCTTGCTGGATCCGGCAGATCCGGATGCTGTAAAAGAAAAGCAAAAAATATCCGATTATTTATTTTCTATAAACATTAGCATGTGTCAAGCCACTACCGGTGAAAAATCCTATACAAGACTCGACGAAAGTAGGAATTCATCCAGGAAGTCCCTCCGGTGAATAAGCTTTTGGCGTGGATGTCTTTACTATGGGGTAACATTCACGATGGACGGTTTTCGAAATGGGTTGTCACTGTGGAAGGAACGTAGTTAACAGACTCCTGTGGGTCAAACACGGAGCCCGCTTTATCATTCCTGCTTTGATTTTCAGGCATTCAAATCTCGTTAACCTGACAATTACTAAAAACCTGACCCAAAAAATTTGTCCATTTTGTTGTAAATTTAGGCGAAGCAAACCGTGTTCTCTTCAGTATTACATTCTTTACATTAACATTTGCCAACCCACTTGAAGAGACTGTGTCAATAGGGTTAGATCTTGCATACAGAGAAGTCTCAAGTGTCTGGTAAACAAACTTTGCAAGCTTTTCCACTTTTCTATCGAAATTGTTTAGCCAACGCAGAATTTGAAATTTGAGTTAGCCTGGCGTTTGTATTCTTTGTCCATTTGTTAGACTAACCAATCGTAATTGCGATTGACGCGGATCAATAAAACGACCATTAAATTCACAATTTGTTTATTCTGCACACTCAAGTAGCTGTGATCCAATTTACTCTATAGGAGACCAGCATTCGTTGTAAAAGCTCTAATCTGTTTCAGATTGTTCATATGAAATGAAGTATCCAAAAATCGTTGGAGCAAAATCCTTGAATCGCTGTCGGTATTGGTTCCCACGAGCAAAATCCACAAAACAAAGGACGACTTAGGGAGGCTGGGGGTCCCACCCTTGAGTGGTATTGAAAGTTTTGCTGGTGACTCACTGTTGAAGAACCGGAAAGTCTGCTCTGAATTCCTAGGGATTTGGTACGGGCTGAAAAAGCAGTCGGAGCATCCAGTTCGTACCATGCAGTTAGCGGTCTTGAATTCTGTCCTCCGAAATGAACTACAATCAGCCACATTTCTCGTTAGGAATCAAGTTGAAAGCGATCCTCTTTTATAATCGTAGGCAGTGTGCACTTCGCTTATCTGTAAAAAGGTCCAAATATTTTTCTTCGAGACAGAGGTTTGAAGAAACCTCTATTCAGGCACGGTCTCTAACTAGCACGGTGATTTAATCGTCGTCAGAGTGGACATAGCGTCACTCGTTATAAAACATCTCAAGTCGATTCACGTGACCTGGTCGCGAATGGTCCTGCAGTTGACGTGGTTTTGGACAGTGGCCTGTGTGACACTTTGGATATTGTCCCTTCTAAATATATGTGTTGCAGTTTATAGGTAAGGCTACGTGATTGTTACAGCCAGTCCTAAGTATCTTCTAGCCGTTTCTGGATTCAAAACAGTAAACAACATATTTGTCGCTTCATTGTAGGATAACGTAGAACCAAGTTAATGCGCAAAGCTTTTGCGATGGTGCGCCCCCGCTAGGCCTCACTATTTTGCTTTTAAAAGCAAAACTTAGACCATTGTTCACTACAACTGCAGTATTGCCCACCACCCAGCACACTTCCAAAGAACTTTGGCCAATTCGTTTGCTTGTTGATGTGCAGCCGACTGTGCCAGGTAAACTACAAGACGGTTATTCAACAGGATTCGTGAGCCTTTGCCTGCTGGACTACGTAGCGTCAATATCAGTCACGTCGTCAACCTGAAGACTGAATTTGAATTTATCTACAGAGTACCAAGAGTACCCGAGACAACTCAATCTCAGTGTCCAACAACGGCCGGGGCCATACACAGCTTCGTAGTATGCACCCAGAAACGCTATATTTGATCTCTCAACTTGCTGTCTTCGCCTTGTGCAGATGATTGCCTCGAAGACCAAAATTTTGATTCATAAAGAATCCCGAAAACTCGTAACTTGGGCGTGTTTGCGATTCATCACTTTGTTACATGTTGTAGAAAATACCCGGATACGTAGTGACCTGGTGACGGAGGATGGAAGACGATCATTTTCATGAATGTGGGTCTTCCAGCTAATAGTGAAACTTGTCACTGGGATTACAGTAATCCCTAACCTGGAACGCTTCTTCCAATAAATTCAGAGCATAACAGCTGCCTGAAATCTCGAAATATAGCTTTTTTTCTGGAAATACCATGTTTTGGGACTGCGGGTTATCCCTCGAAGTACATTTACGTACCCCCAGGAACGGCTAACCTCACATAAGAGACCGTTTCTGGTCAGTCCCTCCGGCTGTTTCGAAGGCCGACACCTGTAAGTAAATTAAGGTCTATACAGCCTCTCTTACCAAAATGTCACCCTCAGTCACCGTGCAACTCTCTGGTGACTTTTATAATCCGGTGACTTTCAACTAACCATAGTTTGTGCCGAAAATCCCACACCACTGATTTGTTTCTACGTGAATTTTCAACGTGACTACTCATCACACAAAATACTGGTTGAAAGACAGCAATCCGTGCAGTCTTCTTAAGGGCAGAAAGAAAATATAAGGGTCACACTGGTTGAGCAATCGATCAGGCCTTTCTAGTTACCGGTCCCGTTGTGTCCCAGAACCCACAATCTTTTTGAGTAAAACATTTGAGAACAGCTGAACACACTACAGTCCGTCTGCGTGATCCTGTTGGGTGCAACCAAAAGCATTTCGTTCACAAGTTCTTGGTAAATGGATGAGTTTGTTTGCAAGCCAATTTGACAGTCTGCCAGCTGATCTAGGATTGACCAACACAGCTTGATTTCCCGCCGATTATCATCTCACCGTTTTTACCATATGTACTGTGCAGTTTTACTGGCATGAGAGCGGCTTAACGGAAAATGTACTGTCACTCTCTCTATATTTTCTGAGGATGCTTGATGGAAATTTTCAGAAATATCTGTGTAGAGAAGTAAGCTAACATACTACAGCGTTTGTGATGACCAAAAGTCAAGATCTCAAGAATTGGAGGATACACGCGCATTGCCGAATAGCACTTTTCCAACTGTGATTGCTCTCGAAAAATGGTGCTGCATTCAGGCTGGATGGTTAATTGGGCTATTCAACATCTTCTCAAGGACTGTGTCACACCTAGAAGGAGGTCCATTGTTTGTCTTTAACTTAGTAAGACAGGACGCGTGACCCAGCATTCGATATCTGTCAGAACGCCCTGATCAGTCCTGCTGTTTCACGTCTACTGTTTACATACGGCCCACAATATCTCCTTATCAAACTGTGTTGATATGTATCACGGGGAAAACAGTGACTGAGTGAAATGATTACAATTTATCAATTGTAATTAATTGTGTTCGGCAAATTTAGCACCTCCACCCCTACTACGGCATGCAACTCGCAATTATCAGCACCCTAATTAACGGGTGTGGTTTGTCTGAACGACGAAAAAACAGTATTGGGTACATCGGATTTTTTGGAATGAGTTAAGTTGTACTTTTACAGACTTATTTTTTAGGTAATTACAAGAAGAACGGGAGCTTTTGAATCTCGGAATAAGGGTTGC
>SJOL01012104.1:984493-995540 GCA_004794785.1 Opisthorchis felineus | reverse complement strand
TATAATATAATATAATATAATATAATATAATATACTATAATATAATGTAACGTAATGCGACGTAGAAATATTGATGATAATAAAATTAAGAGGTTAAGTTGCCCACAAAATTAAATTTTCTTCACTTCCACGTTCTCACGACAATATTTGTGTGTGCCTGTGATTGCACCAACCAGTTCTTTGACATCCGTTTGCCATCCGTTTGACATATTTCTGCTATCATTACTCCGTAGTTGGATAACCGTTTTCCGAGAGAAAAAACCGAACCTATCCTAGAAATAACCGGATAAACCAGTAGGTCACAGTTCTTATCTCAAAACAGTTTGTTTGCATAATCGTGACATTTTGACGCTTTATTCCTGATGATAAACTCTAAGTGATTTGAGATAAGTCTCGGACAGATTGTGAACTAAAACAGTCAGGTTCTGTTGAGCTATTAGCTATTGTATCTACCTGGCCTTTAGACACGCATGCACGACTTATTTGGAAGCCATAAAAAACCCAGTGAAAACGTCATACTTCCGGAGAATTTCAAACGACAAATACCTAAATCATTTCTTAACTCTACCCTGCCTACCATCCCGAACTGACTGAGTTTCCTGAAACCGGGGTCCATTTTGACCTTAATAAGAAAGCGAAATTTGGTGATAGAGATTTTGGAATTGTACACAACAGCTACAAGCAGCGGAAATTTCGCAAAATGGTCCTGCTAAGGAAGGCATTCTATCAGATAAAAGCTGGAGGAACTGTGCGTACACTCATGCACTGCATCAAGAACACATTTCAGACCCATCTGTTTGGCTGTCGAGGAATTGGCTGGTTGATAACCTTGGTTATTGTGCAATTATACCCGTTCTGACGGCCTTCGACTTTGCCCACCTAAGCTAAATCTGAGGTGTGCTATGTTACCAAGTCCCTTGGAAGTGAGGCTTGCGAGCTCAGCATATGGTGCGCTAAGTTCCAATAAATTTGCTACATGTTTGTTGATCAGTCAGATTCTCTTAAGAAAGACTTTTCAAGTTTGGAATGGAGAGAACTAAATCCGTTGGCATACCGAGCTTACGAAGCTGTCAGATTTAGCCATGTGTTGCTCAATCGATCTGCCAACATTCAATTTAAAGTTATTCGCTGTGACACCATTTTGTTGTTTGTTGTTCTATTTGGCCCGAACAGCAAGTTACCCTTCTCCGTAGAAGAAGACAATCTCTAAAACAAGGTAGGATTTTGGCTTCTCAAATCTTCAGGAAAACGTCATCCGTAGCTTCCGAAAGAGGCTGGCTTTGTAAGTCTTATTCAAGGTAATAACACCAAGTTTAACTAGAGAATACCACCTCCCTCGTTGCTGGGAAAAAATTTGAAAGGACTGTTACACACATTTTTTTCTAGAGTTCAAGGCTTCCCATCGGAGTGTGGAGGATAGTTTGAAGAACTGGAACAAGAGAGACTGCTGAATTGAGCAGCAGACTTGGCAGATACCGTATACACCTAGAAATTTTCACAAGAATCAATGGCTTCACGTATCCAATAACAGAAGAGGGATACGTATAAAGCCAACTGCATCAGAGACCGAACACCGGAACACTTGAACTGAGAAATGAAGCATCTGCACATCACGGGAAATCTTTAGACTTCAGAAAGTAAAACCGCAGTGAGCTTCTTCTGGTGTAATGTCTTCGGCTTGGCAGTTGCAACTATCCTCATTAATTGGTAACCTCTCATGAGAAATCTTAGGATCTTTGGTCCAAGTTGAGGTTCCGTTGTCCAAGCATACTAATACATTAATGGACTTCGTCTATTTGACTTGATTTTGGAGAAGTTGAGTATCCAGTTGACTGGCACATTGCTCAAGTTTTTATTTTGCCAACAAGTGTTCGCAGGATCATACAAGATGGTGCAGGAATTCAATAAAGAGGAGATACTCACAGCCCTTGTATAGCAAAGATGATAGAATACGTACTGTAGCACTTTGTACAAAAAACATTGGCTTTATGAGGATTTCTGAATCCCAATGCTCTAAAATGAGACTCAAGAAGAACAGAGTGACTTTGCAGCAGTCTTGCATTTGTCAAAAATTGTAAGCCATAGTGAGCTTACAGTTTGGGAACAGCAGTTGATCATACGTGTCATTTAACACACCCCGACTGTGCTTGCTGAGTGTGCTGGTCTCACGACTTGCTCATTTCAATGAAAATATCGTCAGCGTGAATAAACTGTTCACTTGCTGCAGACTGCAGCCTACACACAATGTTTCAACGTGGATCATTCACCTATTAGTGAATCTGAGTCGCCGTCATTCAAAGGAGCCAGTCAGTATTTGACCACGTGATGTGATTACCATTATTGAAGGATGAGTGGCGCTAAATCCTGCCTAAGTGAGAGCTAATCACACTGCTGATCAGTCTCTGGTAGCCAAACGTTTAACTGCTCAACCATTGGCCAGAAGGTCGCGGGTTCAAAACTTTCTTAGTTTAGTGAGTAGCGCACTGTTGATGATTCCCAACAAGAATGAATCGGCTGTACAGTGCTTCTCGGCTTTGCATCATAGACCGGCTTTCATGACAGGACGAAATCTCTCTTGAAAATGACCAGATGTTCTCACATCACCATGAATTTCATTTGACCAAGGCAATCGAAACAATGATATTGGAATGTTACATCAAAACAAAACATGAGATTGTTGGTGCTGACAGCATGCTACGAAGATGCAACCATAGTTCACCTTTTTAATGAGTCTGGTGGACACAGGCTGAACTGGTTCAAGTCGCTCGCGGGTACATTTCCAAACCCCATGGTTGCGGCAAACCGTGGCTGGTAAAAACATGATTGTTAACCGCAAGCGTCTAAGTAGAAAGTTTCCCATGGAGATGATTTTGTGGACTCTGTTAGGAGACCAGATAAACCCGGAGTACTTATTAGTTGCGAAATGAAATGAAATCTACTTGGATTATTGGCTGCCTCTTAGTGCTTGGTTTAAAGTTTGGGGGGAATAGGAAACTCTTTGACCAAAACTACTCTCAGGGTCTCAAGCTGTTCTTTCGAGTGTGTTTATTTCCAAATATTCCTTTTATCTTATTCCATGAGCTCATCACAAGGCAAAGATAAAAAATAATTACCCTTGCAGTAAACGACGGCGTTTTTTTACTTCAATTCAAAAGTTTAGTAATGAACCAGAGCAGCCGAAGAATTTCACTGAATCACTGTTGCCGAAAGAACCACATCAGTTTAGAGGTGCTTGGCCGCATTCGAATTTTTTTCTAACCTTTCAGCAGACTGCAACCAAAAAATTTGGAGGGTATCTTATTCCAAGCGTAAGCAATTGTGATAAGTATCTTGAATTAAAGTTTTTTTAAACAACAACTACCCCTGTAGGTCTCGTCCCAGCCATACGAATTGCGTCCGTCAGTTTGGCAGATGAGAGGTTTCCCAGGTACGATTTGTTCACGCGTTTAAACAGCTTGTCTGTCGTTTGCGTTGCCTGGGTTGAGGGGAGAACGCGGCACAGTTATAGGAATGTTTTAATCCTAACTTTTGGCTACCCAACTTTAGGTTGTTGTATAAATTTACAGTGACTGATAATTGTGTGAGACGAGTACTCAGAATCAGGTAAGGAACAGTTCATTTGGCTGAAGTCTGTGTACACGTGAAGCCGAATGATTGGTTGACTCGCGATTGTGAAAGACGGATCGCTCTTAGAATTCCTCATCAGCTAAATCTTCGTTCACCACAAAAGCCGAATATGGTAACAGGACTTTGTCATCTTTAGGCTGTTGTGTTGCACCAAAACCACATGAAAATTTCGAAACAATTCCAATCGCTTGACTTGGCCCACCCCTAAACACGAAGGCAAGAGAAGTCCACATTCTACTTAAATGAGCACCGCAGGTGTTTCCTAAAACAGGTGTTATAGAATTCGAACTAAATCCGTTAACACACGCAGAACGATACAATGTTCTGAAAAATCCCTTGTCGCAACCACTGCAACAACAACCCAGAAACACGTGAACTTTTGTACAACAGTGATTTTGCAAACCATATACAGAGTCTTGAGTGAACAACACTCTGGTTAAGTGTTTTTTTTTGATTGATTCAGATATGTTCAGACCGGAAATCAAAGTAGCTCACTAAAAGCCCAACTGTAATATTGGCGAAACCCGACACTAGCAGTGCACACGCATCAGCACCGAGGCCGAAGAAGGATTCGACGAATGCTGTCCACGCCTAGGCCAAGTTAATTCTGATGAACCAGTATCACAAAAACATGTTTTGAATGGCAAAGTTCTTTGCACGCAACCTCCAGCCGGTGACAGACCGGACGGAAGAACAGCAGATCAACGACCAAGGCTATCAACAAAAAAATACGGTCTTCCTAAAAACCGACGTAACGTTCGTATCACAACAAACTGAAAGAACTTACTGTACTCTGAAGTTGCGTGAATCTTCGTGATTATCCAGCTAGTATACATTCGTTTACAGCAAGTTCCACGTGGATAACGAAAAATGTCGGATTGCAGAATTTCGTAAATCCCTATCTCTCCTTCTCACAAACCTTGTAAACGGGAACAAACCCATTAATTTAGTCACTCTACGCGTACCGTATGTTGATAGTTTCATTTGACTACGTATGTCTTCACATTAAGTTTGGTCTGTTTTTGTGAACCGGAACCAGTCTGACTGTTTTCGTAATCCTTAGCGTGCCAGTCTTGATTGACATCTAAATACCTTTGCAATTCACTTTTTGTGCAGATTGAGTATGGTAATAGAGAAAAAAACTCTGTTTTCTGCAACATCAGTGTTTTACTAACTGTTAACAGACAACCGTTTGGCATTGACCTTTGTGGCGATTTTTGATAGCAAACCAGGGGGTACAGGATGTATTTCCTCCGACTGATATAATTCACGGATAATTCAGCTGTTCAACCTTTCTGCACGCCTTGACGCAGATTCCTACGTTACCGAGGAGTGTTGTCTCAGATGATCTAGACTTCCCCACTACTGGTTGTTCGTTCCTTGATTTGTGTTTTTGCTCGGAGCAAATATTTGTCGCTACTTTCGTGTAAGCCCATCTAGACTGGCTAATTGTGTTTTTTCTAGAAGGTGCTATCATCACTTCCAGTTTGCCACCATCAATTTTAAAATAGCGCGCACCACAAAAGACCGACAACGGCCTACATACATACTCAATATAATAGGATTCAGATGGAAAACATAGCCTTCCACCGGGCCACTTTTATTTTAATCCATTGAAACAGACCTCCCTGTTTGGGGCAGATGTTTTGGAAGTCGTCGGAACACTGATATGGTAAACCCGCTCGTGGCCGAATGGGTAATTCTTCATAATACCAGTTGGGTGGTCGGAGGTTTCAAACGCCCCCACCCCCACTAGAGTTTTGTGAGATGCTGAGGAAACAGCTATAGAGTACCTCTCATCCACAGAGGGCCTTCAGTTGCAGGAGTAAATCCCAGGTCAATCCCAGTCCTGCGTATCGAGGACTGTGAGTCGCATGAATCGACAATGAAATTCTACTGATTTTTTGTGTAGATACAGAAAGTCTCCATTTATATTGCAGAACAGTGGCGGAACCTTTGATCCAAGCTTTTCTTACACCAAAAGCGGCGAAATTGCAAGGTGAAAATCACTGTGCTTGCTCAGGTAAACCTGAGTCACAAATCTGAACAGCAATGCACAGTTGATTTACTCCTATTGGGATTCATGAGTGTTTAGGGAGATCCGAAACCGCGAACTCCAGGCTGGTGGTCGAACAGCATAACATTCAACCACAGATAGCTAATCCTAAGCAATAGCACCACTCTCCATTAATCGTGCGGTTCATTTTACAAGAATGACAACTTCTCAACTGGGCATTTTAGTGTTGGAGAAAAAGCGGAAGTCTTTAGGCTTCGAAATTCCATGAGATCGGTTAGATGGCCACAAGCCAGTATAAAACAGCTGGTTTTACACAAACGATGAAAACTCGACTGAAACTAGCTAGCTATTGATTTGGTTCGATTTAGATAATGCCGATCGATAACAGTTGCAGCTACTTAAAATGACGTAGAAGTTAAAACTACGTGGCAAAACAGTGGTAGGAAAATGTTAGACTCACTTTGTGAATCTCCCGACCGGATATCCACTAAACTATACTGTTTTTTGTCGGAGGAATTTATGCGTTTGAAAGGGTGAACAAAGGATCGATGTGCCTGTCGTGAGAAGTCTCCAATTTCGAAACTTCCGCTGGATGGCTAAACAAATAAATGGGGGTTGCGAAGATGCTGAATATGAGTACTGTTTGAACAAGGATAATTGCGGTGGTGCACATAAATGGAAACGTTAGCTTCCGTGGACTCTCCGTTAACAGAATTATGAGGTGAGTTAGGCTCCTCTGGATTCGCGTTACGACAGTACACGTTCCACCATACATCTGGGCAATTTAAACTCTTAGAGGTCCCAGTAGGTCTTGGGATATTACACGGCTTATTCAGCCTACAACCGAATGGGAACAGGCGTGGTCAAAAAAAGAGGGACTGTGCGCTTTTGAATTCACGAATACCTAGTTCAGCATTGTTTCAAATTTTACGAGGAATTCTTTATTTTCGTCGTATGTGTACACCCAAAACAGGATGACATACTTTATTGCAACACAAACTACCAAATCACGGCTCCGCGTCGGCGATTTAATGGAATTGCTTTGATTTAAACACTTTGTGTGGATGTCCTACACAATTTCGAGCGGTTTCCATAAACAACAGGTTCAATAGGCTAACACATGTGGTGTTAAAGAACCAAGAACATGCGGGGAAACTTGGGTCCTTTCATCTGTTCTATGGACCAAGAGGAGTTCCGGTTCACTGTCTCTGTTCGCAACTTACCGTCAAAGGCGAATTGTCGGTCAGTCGATCGGTTTTTCGCGTGTAACACTGAGAGCTATAATGAGACGTACTCAGGAGAACGACGCTTCCATGAATGAGGAGCTAGCTCCTTTTGCACTTTACGCAATTAGGGTTATGTGACTTTTTCATGGTTTATTCATGTTTCAGTAATACAAATAACAGTAAAAATGATAATCGTTTATTCATTCGGTGCCTAGCTGCCACGCTACCCGAAGGAAGCACGAGGGCTGAGATACTGCCAGGTTGTCCAAGTCTAGACAGGAGCAGTCGAGATGCAGGAGTTGGGTTCGGATCTTCCAGTCAATAAATCCGCTGCTTAACCACTGATTTACCTCAGGCTCTCCTGTTTCATCATCATCTTACTGAATGAGAAGGACCGTTTGAAGCTTAGCAGTTGTAAGTTTAAATTTAAAATGGCGGGCCACAAAGCGCAAGGTCTGTCTGTCTGTATGTCTGTCTATCTGTCTGTTTGTCTGTCTGTCTGTCTGTCTGTCTGCCTGTCTGTCTGTCTGTCTGTCTGTCTGTCTGTCTATTCGTCCAGGTTATGTGCACTTGAGTCCTGAGAAAATAATGGTCCCAAGTAGTCCTTTTACAGCAATGGGGACCAATGTGTTCAGGCTTTATAGAAGCCTTGTAGGTACCTGAACCACGAAACCAGACAGAGTCAACGACAGCACATATTGCTCGGTGTTGTGAACCTGAACCTGAGGCAGGTGGAATGTGATAAATGTCAGTTCGGTCAGAGAAGTTGTAGCGCGAAATTCTGGAGGTTTACAGTACATGGCTAAAACCTAGTAAAAAGTTACTAGAGGAGCAGATCGTCACCAGCTTGCGTGCTAACCTCAACGTTTTTTCCCCTGAATACTTGGGTTCCTACGAACGATTGGTCTCTCTTTCGTCTCTTCACATACGCTGATTTTTGCCTCAGACAGCTATACCGTATAGGCAGTATACATTTATTCCGGCTGAATTGCGTCACACTGCTTATTTTTTACTTGTTTATGCATGTATATTAATGAGGGTACATGCATGACCGGTCGTGGGCAACAGTATGTACTAGTTGTAGGTAGTTTCAGGATTTTTAGAATTCACACTCACATCACTCTCGTGGGAGCAGTCCACCACTTGTCCCAACACAACTATTCTGGCGAGTCCACACCAAAGGAAGGACTTGAGTTTTGCTTATATTAGAGCTTATTAGCAGTCTATGATCGTGCCGGGGTTCCAACTCCGGACATATAACATGCGAGGGAATTGTGTTTCCACCATAGACGTAATGCACTACTCATAAGGTTGCTGAAAATTCTTCGACAGCCCACGACCGGTTTCGCCCTTCTTGGGGCTCATCAGGTAGGCGCAGTCCCCGAGTTTCCGTCAACCTTATGTTCTACTTGAAACCAAATTGCACGAAATTGGCGAAATACACTCATCTGCAAACAAATTTGGTTTTGCGAGAGACTCACCTGGAACCCAGCTGAATCTCTCGTTTGTGATGTTTCCAGGCAACTGAATGTGCTGCACCAGGCCGCCTCATTTTTCAGTTGCTACGATATTCGAGATATCGCGATACATGTATATTCGTAATGCACTACTCATAAGGTTGCTGAAAATTCTTCGACAGCCCACGACCGGTTTCGCCCTTCTTGGGGCTCATCAGGTAGGCGCAGTCCCCGAGTTTCCGTCAACCTTATGTTCTACTTGAAACCAAATTGCACGAAATTGGCGAAATACACTCATCTGCAAACAAATTTGGTTTTGCGAGAGACTCACCTGGAACCCAGCTGAATCTCTCGTTTGTGATGTTTCCAGGCAACTGAATGTGCTGCACCAGGCCGCCTCATTTTTCAGTTGCTACGATATTCGAGATATCGCGATACATGTATATTCGTAATGCACTACTCATAAGGTTGCTGAAAATTCTTCGACAGCCCACGACCGGTTTCGCCCTTCTTGGGGCTCATCAGGTAGGCGCAGTCCCCGAGTTTCCGTCAACCTTATGTTCTACTTGAAACCAAATTGCACGAAATTGGCGAAATACACTCATCTGCAAACAAATTTGGTTTTGCGAGAGACTCACCTGGAACCCAGCTGAATCTCTCGTTTGTGATGTTTCCAGGCAACTGAATGTGCTGCACCAGGCCGCCTCATTTTTCAGTTGCTACGATATTCGAGATATCGCGATACATGTATATTCGTAATGCACTACTCATAAGGTTGCTGAAAATTCTTCGACAGCCCACGACCGGTTTCGCCCTTCTTGGGGCTCATCAGGTAGGCGCAGTCCCCGAGTTTCCGTCAACCTTATGTTCTACTTGAAACCAAATTGCACGAAATTGGCGAAATACACTCATCTGCAAACAAATTTGGTTTTGCGAGAGACTCACCTGGAACCCAGCTGAATCTCTCGTTTGTGATGTTTCCAGGCAACTGAATGTGCTGCACCAGGCCGCCTCATTTTTCAGTTGCTACGATATTCGAGATATCGCGATACATGTATATTCGTAATGCACTACTCATAAGGTTGCTGAAAATTCTTCGACAGCCCACGACCGGTTTCGCCCTTCTTGGGGCTCATCAGGTAGGCGCAGTCCCCGAGTTTCCGTCAACCTTATGTTCTACTTGAAACCAAATTGCACGAAATTGGCGAAATACACTCATCTGCAAACAAATTTGGTTTTGCGAGAGACTCACCTGGAACCCAGCTGAATCTCTCGTTTGTGATGTTTCCAGGCAACTGAATGTGCTGCACCAGGCCGCCTCATTTTTCAGTTGCTACGATATTCGAGATATCGCGATACATGTATATTCGTAATGCACTACTCATAAGGTTGCTGAAAATTCTTCGACAGCCCACGACCGGTTTCGCCCTTCTTGGGGCTCATCAGGTAGGCGCAGTCCCCGAGTTTCCGTCAACCTTATGTTCTACTTGAAACCAAATTGCACGAAATTGGCGAAATACACTCATCTGCAAACAAATTTGGTTTTGCGAGAGACTCACCTGGAACCCAGCTGAATCTCTCGTTTGTGATGTTTCCAGGCAACTGAATGTGCTGCACCAGGCCGCCTCATTTTTCAGTTGCTACGATATTCGAGATATCGCGATACATGTATATTCGTAATGCACTACTCATAAGGTTGCTGAAAATTCTTCGACAGCCCACGACCGGTTTCGCCCTTCTTGGGGCTCATCAGGTAGGCGCAGTCCCCGAGTTTCCGTCAACCTTATGTTCTACTTGAAACCAAATTGCACGAAATTGGCGAAATACACTCATCTGCAAACAAATTTGGTTTTGCGAGAGACTCACCTGGAACCCAGCTGAATCTCTCGTTTGTGATGTTTCCAGGCAACTGAATGTGCTGCACCAGGCCGCCTCATTTTTCAGTTGCTACGATATTCGAGATATCGCGATACATGTATATTCGTAATGCACTACTCATAAGGTTGCTGAAAATTCTTCGACAGCCCACGACCGGTTTCGCCCTTCTTGGGGCTCATCAGGTAGGCGCAGTCCCCGAGTTTCCGTCAACCTTATGTTCTACTTGAAACCAAATTGCACGAAATTGGCGAAATACACTCATCTGCAAACAAATTTGGTTTTGCGAGAGACTCACCTGGAACCCAGCTGAATCTCTCGTTTGTGATGTTTCCAGGCAACTGAATGTGCTGCACCAGGCCGCCTCATTTTTCAGTTGCTACGATATTCGAGATATCGCGATACATGTATATTCGTAATGCACTACTCATAAGGTTGCTGAAAATTCTTCGACAGCCCACGACCGGTTTCGCCCTTCTTGGGGCTCATCAGGTAGGCGCAGTCCCCGAGTTTCCGTCAACCTTATGTTCTACTTGAAACCAAATTGCACGAAATTGGCGAAATACACTCATCTGCAAACAAATTTGGTTTTGCGAGAGACTCACCTGGAACCCAGCTGAATCTCTCGTTTGTGATGTTTCCAGGCAACTGAATGTGCTGCACCAGGCCGCCTCATTTTTCAGTTGCTACGATATTCGAGATATCGCGATACATGTATATTCGTAATGCACTACTCATAAGGTTGCTGAAAATTCTTCGACAGCCCACGACCGGTTTCGCCCTTCTTGGGGCTCATCAGGTAGGCGCAGTCCCCGAGTTTCCGTCAACCTTATGTTCTACTTGAA
>SJOL01012104.1:881240-983491 GCA_004794785.1 Opisthorchis felineus | reverse complement strand
AATGGCACCCGTCCCTGTAACGGTATTGAATTGTGCAGATATTGACCTCATCTGCTTGGACAGAATCAATCTGATGAGCTCCCAGCGTCACTGAGCTGGCTCCCGATCTTGAGAATAGCTCTGTGATGCCGCCGTTCTATTATTCACTACAACCGTAACAGTCCGAATTTAGCAGCTCCCAGCGACTACCGACAAAAAGGTTTTCTGCCAATGTGGTTGGGTCTACGGAGGATCACGATGAAATTAATGGACAGATGTTAGACTGGTGTTCGTTGCACACACCTAGCCCAGACTTGGAAAGCTTTAAAGCTCTTGTGTTATTCTAATCATCTGCAATTAAACCCGGGGCAACTAACCACTTTCTCCGTATCACTCATTAGTCAGTTATATACTAACCTCTGAAGTGAGTAAAAGCAGATGCGTTCGTATATAGGACAAAAAAATGGAGCTTGAATTAGAACCCAACAGATTAACGTCAGCCCCAAAGGTTGTGCAAAATGAGCGTCTGAAAAAGCCGCTTATGTTTCGTGAAGCTACCAGTTCACCCTCCATTCCTGAGTAATGTTCTGTCCTCCGTGAGATAGACACAACCCAGATAAGATCTTTGTACCGTATCCGCAAAACTGGATGTGCTGTGTGAGCTTAGTCCAGACCAACAACCACAAAAGAGTGTTGATCTTCCAACGATCATGTCGTGGGAACCATCCTAAAGATAAGAACATCGATGGCGTAAAGCAATTGGAAGCTGTTTGGGACCGATTGGGTAGTCATCGTTTCAGAGAGGTTTGGTAAACAATCGGTGGATTGATGGCGGTTCATTGATGCCAATCCTAATGATGAGCAATTTTCTGCTGGTGTTTTATCAGAGACGTGTTTGCACACGAATAGCTTTCGATTCGAGAACTGTTATGAGTCCCACCTAACAGGATCCGTAAATAAACAAAAACAACTCCATCACGTGTGGGATCTTCCTGTGTGTTTTGTCCCTACGTGTTGCTATACAACAAAAAATAAAAGCACTGAAAACAAAGAGAAAAGTGGAAGAGTAATTGCCATGGGAACCCGCAGCGAATACTTGCTAGATTGGTAGTAAACTTGGGAAAAATGTGGACACGAGTTTTACCAAACATCAGTTAATCAGTTTTTGGAAGTAGCTTATCAAATTGATCACAGAGGCGGGATGATTTTTGTATAGGTTTACTGTTGTTGGTCAAGTCTTGCAACGCTTTTTACAAACTGTCGCAATGTCTACCGAATTTTCGGTATAAAAAATACTCTGAGCAGTTTACAGGTTCTTTTGTATTCGAATTTGCCAAAAACTGCCTTCTACGAAATACAAAACGGCTGCTGTGCGCGAATTCGTATTTTTACAGGGTGACAAATGATAGGCGCGTTTTCAGACGGTCTCACTCAGGAACTTGATGATGCAGACAACTGCGGAAGGACTGTGCCATCTGCCCGGTGTCAGAATGTCCTCAATCAGATGGTTATAATACATTTACTTGTCCAGTAAATGCAGTATTGATTGACTTTGGCGACCAAAAGTCCTGTCACTTTCAATAAGTATGCTCAACCACGAGTCCCTTCCCTTTGCTGTCTTGAAATACCAGTAATTACGGGGAAAACCGGAGCTATAAATAAACCGGCCTCCGAGAGACACAGGTGAATATCGAGTGTTACTGAAGGACTCGGTAATGACGGAACATTCACTGGACACGGGACACAAAATAGATTTAGAAAATGTAGAGGTTTTGAGGCGAGGACTACGGTCCAGATCACAGAGACTGATGGCCGAGGCGGTAGAAATCGCCAAGCATTTGGAAAGCGATTTTGGGTCAGTCGAACTGAGACTTGTTGGTGTGCGATTATCAGAAGGGGGAGTAGTCATCATCTGGATTCCACTTAACCTTACCCAACTCCCCTCCCCCCCAACTAAATTGTCACCACACTCACAAGCCCACAAAGACCAACAAAATCTACCAGTGGCACCCGCGGTGAATCATCAATTGAAACACCAAGAAGTGGAAGATTATGGAACCAAACCAGATCCGAACGAATTTGAAACTCCCCCAACCCATCAACGCAAGATTTTGGCAACCACACTAACCGACAAGAGCCGTTAATTGACACTCAGCACTGATCCAGTACGCTCATGTGAAGACGTCTTACTGATTGGTTCTCCGTCTGCCTTAAAACCTGACCATCTTGGTGACCTGCTCACTTGGCTTGATGAATCTTTTGTGTCAAAAGCGAAAGACTGTCCAATTAAAAACTACTGATTGTTTATCAAGCCCTTCTGAAACGAAAACTGGAGCTACTTTTGAGATTAATTAACGATCGTGTCAACTAACTCCAGTCTACTCGTTAGCACCCTTTCGGCGTTGAACACAGTAGTTTGGACGTGATTTCGAACCAGCTACTCCATTCCTATTGTCCCGTTGTTACTGCCCTTCCCCAAATGGGACTATCACATCGGAAGACAGTGTGAAACCTGGCCATCAGCATCTAGGTCAAATACTTGATTTCTGTAAGATCTGCGGCTGGATGACCCTGTGCTTGGACTTTGCTAATCGCACCTCACAGCCAGCAGTAAATCGGGGTATCGTTGAATTCCATCCATTCTTCTCTTCTACGAGGAATTAGCCGTAGACTAAGCTATGCACGAATTTTATGCCGTCTGTTCTTCTCCCGTCATCATTTCGTAAATGAAAGACAAATCTTCACTTCCCGCTACTATAAGTATTCATTCTCATTCATTCTTATCGGGCGTGCCCTATCTTGTCAGACAAGATGAACAAAAACAAGCCTTTTTGTCTGATTTGGCGAAGCTGTGGATTTAGCCTAAGTGTCATTGCCATGCACCCAGACTCCGAACCATTGGTCGAAACCTTCGCGTATCGATCAATAGCGCTCTGTGAAAATTCCCTCGCTGCCGGCATCTGAGACAATGGGAAATAGTTTATACAGATAAAATCTATTTGATTAAGAAACGTTTGTGCAGATGTTTTGTTCTCGATTGTCTACAGACATCCGCATGTAATTCTGGCATTGACAAGTCGCTTTCAGCCCCTGAAATGCTGGCAACCATTCACGCATTACGTAGTGTACGTCGACCCTATTTGTCACGTAAATTGTGAAGCGATAATCAGAACACCAAGCAAAGAAACAAGCCTTGCCCAATGATCCATTTCAAGCTGAAACCGTCTTTCAAAGCAATGAACTGAAGTTAATCTGGTCAGATATGTTCAGATGGCCTGGCTAGATTGCGACCACGGAAGTGCACCCTTTTGAGAGGTACAACACTCTGAAATTGTAGATACAAAATTTCGCACAATGCCTCTGGTAACTACGACTAGAACAAGCAAAAATAGTGGTTTTTCGGCTTCTCAAAATTGAGCACACAGTAGAAATGTCGAAAGAATTTGCTGCCCCTCACAAGCAGAGCACCAACCCTAGAGTGACTGATTCCACTGTTCATTAGCAGTGGATTCTATGTCAAAGGAACGCTGTGGAGATTGGCTCACACATCAAAGAGTTGGTGCTACGTACAATTTTCAGAAGCTGGTGGTGACAATTTAATTGGCTAAAGCACAAATTGTAAAGTAACCATTCGGAATTATGATGCTCTCAATAGTGATATGTTTTAAAGTTCTCTGTGCAAGTGAACTAACTCAAAGCGCGACTGACATCTAGTTAACATGTTCCGACACTTTTTGGAGCCATTATTCCCATTCTCGGGCGAAGCGTTCAAACTAACAACGATCAAAGCGAAACCAAAATGGTTAATTTCAGCGCAGGAATAGATTTCTAGAAAGTAGTGAATTCTCCACAAGAAATTTTTTTTACTGTTTCATATAGACGTCTGCAATACATCGCTGAAAGATTTCGGTATAGTGCGCAGTCATAAATCTGCATGAACGTCACTTTCCACGGTGGGAGAAAGTAATTGAAATTGATCACATTAATAGTAAAAACAACATTCCCCTAACCCCCCGAGACACGTTTCGTAGTTGACTCACCAACTGTCGACCAGACTCCGTTTCTGTGCTTCCCGCCGGGGAGAAATTTCCACGCTGACGTGAGCAGTTGTTGGGAATCTTGTAGGCGCAACGTTTGTGGTAGTTTTGACCACAGCCTGGATTAAAGAGAAGCATGGAAATTTGCTTGATGTGCACGAGTCATGATGTGCCAGACATCATTTTGTCCATATGTTCAAGACGGAAACACGGTTCTATCATCACAAAAAACGTTTGAGTCCTCATCCACCCCCTTCCTTGGGCTTTGTGAAATTCACATTGATCATGCTCCCCACTTAAGGGAAATTAAATTAAATTATCGACCCAGTTGTTATGTCAGACAGAATAAAATACACAAACAACATCACAAGCCTACAGACTTCAATTGCTTGGTAAGAAACTAGTGAAAACAGCTGTTCACAAAATTGTATTTTATCGGCAAAAGTGTGGGTAAAAGGTAAATTTGATTAGTGTTTTGCGACATCGTGACATTTGATTCCATCCGGTAATCAAGCCACCACATACATCCGTGTCTTCTTGTCCGTGCTGCCTGTAGCGCTGTCGAAATATTAATTGGTCGGCTGTTTTAACTGGCTCTTGACCAAGTGACGGTTGATCACCAATTACAGTAGAGGTAGTCGGAGTTCGTATTTTCGGCATACTCTCCACTGTCAATGATCGTGTTTTCTCAGGCGCGAGGAATACTGAGGAAGCTTTGAGCAATAACAAACTTTGTCGGTGGCAAAACATCTTTCCGGGGGAATTTTATCTAACAAGCAAACGCATTTTTATTGTTTTTCGTTTAGGTAATGTTCTTCTTCCCCCACTGTACAGAACTTAAGGTGACTAAAACCAGAAATATGCATTCAACACTTACTTCATTATTGAAGAACTAATAAATAATTACTGATAACCATAGCTCATACAATTTTCTCTGTTGATTATGTCCCTTCAGATTTAGTGACGAGACCAAAAAATTTTCATTTATAGTGTCATCCTATCTCATCACCCGTTAATTCAATTTTCAACTGGTCGTCCAATGTTTCCGCATCGTTTTACATTTTCGGCCCATTTTTTCGTTCATCCACTTGCTAGATCTGTTCAGGATGAGACACTGAATTGTTTACTATGCATTCTTTAGCTGAGTTCTCGTCCTTCATGTAGTTCAGGGTTCATTCCGCCTCATTTGATGGTTCTATGTTCAGTTCAGTCAAACTAGATTACGCAACCGGTTATTGGAAGGACTGGTTTTGGAAAATCTTCAATGTGAGCTGAAGCATACGACTGAAACAAGACATTGGGCGGGATTCGAACCCACAGCCCTCCGGTTCGCTGTGACAACAGAAGTAACCCCACACATCACACACATGCATTTGGCGTTTCCAGTGTGTTACCACACTTTTGCCTAATGGGTAACAACCCATGTTTGATAGTACCGGTAACGGAACCTTCGGATGACTTCCACAGTCGAACAAACACTGGGATCGTCAAACCAAAGAAATCGGTTTCGAGTTATCGTCGAAGCAGGGAAGATATGGAAGGTTTTTAACGTGGATCAAAGAACACAGTGCACAAACAGGTATTTAGAGGACTGTAGTACCCGCGACGTCTGTCTTACCTGGGAGTGTTCTACCGGATGTGATGCCATCAGATAAAAGTGGGGTAAATCAATGTGGAACTCAGATGCACACATGTGACGTCGGGCAAGTCCGCGTTGGGTCATTTGCAAGCGATTGGCTGCGAGTTTGAATGCCGTCCGAGAACTTTGTCTTTCAGTCTGTATTTACTATTTCCCATACTGTGGGTTTATTACTGTGCTGTTCACTCCCGTACTAAGCGAAGATGTTGACCAGATTATATGCCGACGAACAAAACTCAAACAAATTATCCTCAGATTTCCTCCCACGTGCAGTCCAGTTTAGCTCAAACTGATATCGTATACGAGGTGTACAAAATGGTAACTGCAATACAGTAACTTCTCAAGAAACCTTTGATTTACAGAAGATCTGACGAAATTGACAAAATAAAATAAGAATCATGAATGAATCAACATACGTTCTTCGAAAGTCCACCCAGATGGGACACCAATTCTTAAATTAGTTTATAAGTAATTTGTATAGCATGTATGTGAATGGGTCATTTGAACTAACTTTAGACAAGTCTCTCCTAATTGGCGTTCTTCAACCGAATGCCTCATGTTTTCAGGTGAAGTACAGCGGTCCAGTACACTACTAATTGAGTGTTTCTAGCTACTTATCGGGGATGCGCATATACGTATTTTGCCCTCATTGTGTCCTCATTCGACCACTGCCTGCCTACTGTTACATTCGATGTTGTATAATGCACGGGGGTAAAAAGGTAGGATTAACACGCCTTGGTCGTTTGTGCGTATCAGTTGAAACTTATGGTTCGAAAGTTGGATAAAGACAGGAAGAACACGTCGTACCGCGGGGCTTACACAAGTCTATGAAATTTCTCGATTCTGTCCATTTGGATGGCGAATAAAATATCACATGTTTTCTGCGCCAGTGCTTTCACTTAAGCCCCTCAATACTGTAACTTTGCCAAATTAGAGCCTAAGACTTTGGGCCCTAGGAAAATTGTAGCAAGTTTCACATGTAAGCAACTGGTGAGTGAATCTCCAAATCGCCAGTTAACATGAAATCATATTTTCATTTCTTGAACAAGAATTTACAACCCCGGCTTCCGGTCCTACGAGTGTCATCAGTAACACTGGCGCCCCCAAAAGCTGTTGTTAGACTACACTTGACGGGGTAACGTGGGTTCAAATTATGCGTGTCCGCCTGAAGAAATGTAAGTGTTTGATACACTACTGACTAGGTCTTAGTAGACACCGTGTGGTAACAGGCTTGTACATATGGCAAGAAAACAGCTCATCTTCAAATAAATGTTGCTCGATGACAAACATATTGATTGTTGTGTAATGTGTGACTGAAACTAGGATGCTGTCGACGCCTGCAATTGTTAGGCTGTGCTCAAATGCAACCTTGTCCTATTCACGGGACTATTCAATTTTACATGTGCTGCAACCGTAAATTTGGAGTCCACGTGGTTTCTTGTACCTCACTCACCTACTTACAGTAATCATCCAAATACCAAAGAGACTCCTCAACCGAGGTCATCAAAATTTCTGCTGTAACCCACAGTGTGTGGTTCATTCATCTTCAAGACCATACAAATCAACTGGTGACACCCACATCCAACTTTGGGTTTCAGATAAAGCCATCGAAGCGACGTTTGAGGGCAGAAGATTTGGCCCCAAGATGGCTTTTAAAGAATACTGCTCAGGTATACTGAGTAACCGAACACATCGATCGAAATCGACGTCTATGCCAATATGGACGAATTTTACCGCGTTACACTCCTTCATCACGTTGGCTTGCGAGTGTGAAGGTAAACAACCAATTATGTACTTATGGATTGATTCCTTACGACCAGTAATTTATACCTTCTATGAATGACCACCTGTTCAACAAAGGAAGCTTTGGCTCCAGTACAAAAGGGATCTATTTGCTAGCTCCATAGTGATGTTGGCAAACATAAGAAAGGGCGAATTTTAACTTTCCCAAATCTGCTCTACTGAGTAGACAAGCTGAGTCACCGTAAGATTCGGTTTTACTCAGAATTGAGTTTTGTTTTTTGCTGAGAGGTAACACCCAATAGCTTTTTTGTACTATTAGGTGCGGTACTTTTCTTAAAAACCATCGGGTTATCTTGGTGAATGTAGACTCACAGATGGAGGAAAAATTTGAGAAAATAAATTTATCTTCGCTTCTACATCTTTGAAAAGTTTATTTTCATAGCCCTTTGCATCAGTTCCGTCCGACCCTTCGATTTCCTTGCTATTCCCACATAAGGATACTGGGTCAGATGACATATAACTTCTGCGTGGCTGTGATTTTATGCCAAGTTAGTATTCAGACAGTGGGCACCTCAAATTGCTTGAGGCAGATCGGCATCAGGTTGTCTTCTCAAATTAGGACTTTACTTACTCTCCCTGTTGTTCAGCTCTGACCTTGTCAACGTGAGCGACTGTGCTCGCATTTACGGTGGCGCTTAGCACAGCCTAGTAAGTACAAACGCGCAATAAAACGAATGTCAGCTGCCGCGTACCCGAAAAGTATTTGCTTACCCAGATGCTGGTGAGCCACCTACCTGCTCAGATTATCCCCGTTTCGATTGTGCACTAGCCTTTTGGTGGCAAACCTTGCCGAAACCGATGAACTGCTCATACTGGGCATGACGTTCGGTTTAAAGAGATGGCTGAGAATTTGGTGAATAACCGCTGTTAAGTTGGCTTTATTCTTCACTATTGCCGTGACTTTACGAGCTGGCTGTAGTTGCATTGCGGATGGTTGCTCTCCATACTGGGCCTATCCCCATAACGGAAGGCATAAACTTGCTGAAATCTAAAACCTTCGTACCAAGCGAATTCCTCGACTGACCCCCTAATGTGCTGACAGCAAACTATAGAGGAACTGGACAGACAGTTCTTCACTCGATCATCCTACTTTGGTNCACCCGTCCCTTAATCAGGGGATTCACATCACATTGCCACATGTTGGCTGGCTCCCTGACCGACGAAGACATTCAACACGCGACGACGCGAAGCGGATTCTGTGAGCGAAATGTAAATGGCCCTGTGTCCAAGTGTGAGCCTTCCATCCTTTCGTGGCTGAGAGGTTTGGTCTTCACCTATCACCTAAGGGGTTGTGGGTTCGAATCTCCCTAGGGGTCCATGAGATGCGCATTGCTGTTGATTCCCAGCAAGAACAAAACACCTGGACAGTGTTTCTCGGCTTTTCAGCAAAGACCATCTTTACTCACAGGGCGAAATCTCGACTGGGATTGCATTCTTGCTTCTAATGGTGTTGGCTTTCAGATACTTACTCTTATTTCATCGAAAACCTTTTTAAACCAAGCAGACATATGGTGAGTCAACCATAAAAGTGGAGTAAATCACGACGTACTCATTTAAGCTCATGTGTTTAACTCCCGTGACTTTACGAGCTGGCTGTAGTTGCATTGCGGATGGTTGCTCTCCATACTGGGCCTATCCCCATAACGGAAGGCATAAACTTGCTGAAATCTAAAACCTTCGTACCAAGCGAATTCCTCGACTGACCCCCTAATGTGCTGACAGCAAACTATAGAGGAACTGGACAGACAGTTCTTCACTCGATCATCCTACTTTGGTCCGAACGCCATCGGCCAAACCCTTCAATTTGTCATACGCATTCAAACTGCGATGACCAGAACTCACATCTTCAAAACAAAATGAGACAGTGCCAGTTTGGCAAACCTATAGCTTGGCCTGCAGGCCGATTCCCGTTCCTTGACGTGAAGCACGACAGGAAGAAGTAGACGCAAGTTCGATAAATGGGTATTTTGCGTTTGCCACCTCCGAAAAAATATGAGTAAAATATTCCCAGAAAAGTAAAGGATTCATCTGCTGGAGTTTGTGCACTAGAAGTGAGAAGAGTATGTTTCCCGAGGTTCCTTAAAATGGTTTCAACGTTCTGGCAAGCTCGAGCCTCCATTAGATGGCACAATTTCGATCCGACCCGGCTCACAGTATAAAGGATCAGGACGCCAAGTACACTGGCATGCCACATCTCACAACTCGCAATGATTTCTCATGCGGATTTGTAGTTTGATTTTGGAGTTCGGTGCTTCAAAATACTCCAGTTTTTTCCAGTTATACTGATTGTACTACATTTGTTCTGTTTTCCAAGAATTCAGCCTCCTTGAGGGAAAAATACTGTAACCTGCAAACACCATTACCGAGGTCACCTTGAATTCGGCAACGTCGACCAGTCATCCAAATGTTCTGTTTAAAAAGAGGTTTAAAAACAGGTGTTGTTCGCTTGAAAAGTTTTTGACCGTTTTTATTTAGGGTCTCAGATGATGTCAACCAAAAGATTGTTTAAAACATAGGAACAAAGAAACCATTTTTTGTAACCTACATAGTGATATAAATAACCCTTTTTCACTGAACTAATGGCATTTCCATCCGGAATTGCCGCCCACAAACGATCACTTTTTACTTGTTTGTGCGGTGTGCCTTACCGAAAACATTCGCTGTGATAAAGAACCTTGTTAAATTTCAATCCCGGAATGTCAATCTCTCCGGTACGTGGAAAAAAACAGAATTTGTGAGACTTTCACATACCCACAAGAGTAAACGGTTGTTTATGGATTCTCCCCACCGTGGCACGCAAAAGTGCTTTTTGGTTTGAAAACAAACTACATCGGGCTTTGATGTAAATACACCTGAGGACGATCATAAAATTTTCGTGAACTTGAACGTCTACTAAACACACCTCGGGGGATTGTTAAGGATTTTCAAACAAGCAGGCGTAAACACAACCAAAACAACCTTTGAATACATTTTTTTCAACTATTTACACATATTATTATTACGAGTTGCTTGAGAAATGATGCACTGTCGTTTTATATTTTGGCTGCATGCTGTGTAGTTTCCTTGTGGAATTATTCCGTTTTCCGTATTTATTGCAAATGATAGTTGGAAAAGCCTGTTGATTTGCCAAGACCAGTGCCACAGGTGATTATCCAGTTTTATCTTCGTGCCACGACAGCTCGTAACGAGTTCCAGAATATAAAAAAAACTCTGGTTGACAGCCTTTTAACCGCGGAGGGCTTCCGGATGCTGTGATTGTGAAGGGTGAAACGTTATCCTTTTGTCGACTGTTGTTGCGCGGCGACAAATCGGCTGACGTTTGGGGTCGCTTTATTGGGCTAGATTCATGAAATCTAGTATATCTCCATTATTCAAATTGTATAATCCATTTACCAGACATTTCGCAGCCTTTTGCTCCCTTTCTCTTTGCTGTGTTTGCACATGAATATACTGCTCATTTGTTTTACTTCAGAAACTGTCGCATGTATGTGGCTGGCAAACAGGATAGTGGAAGCCATCGGCGTAGGCTTTCTGAACGACCTACGTATGCGGGATAGCGTACTCCTGGCCGATTTGTGTGATGGCTGGCTTGAGGTCTTTTTCTTACCGTGGTAACCTTGGTAGCAAACCATTGCTAGCCTTAATAGTGATATGCAGATGCGCACGCATGTCAGCCTACAGCACAAATACATGAGTATGTGTGGACAAAATCAGGCTGCAGCTAGAAATGCGACAAGTACAGTTGAACAGTACATTATGTATTAACAGGGCACCACCAGTGGAGCTGAGCACTTCCGCTTGTCTTTGAAACAGCTTTTTCCGGAACCCTGTGAGAAGAGTAACCAAAGAACTTACATTTCGTAGGCCTAGTCTGTGATTTCTACAAACGTATTCCCTAGGTGAACAGCAAATTGCACGTATGTGAAGATAGAAAGTCTATTTCAAATCAAGTTACTGGGGCTCAACTGAGATTCAGCCCAACCTTTCGGTTATAATGTGATGTATAACGGTGGCAGATGTCTTGAAAATCGTCTCAAATGGAACATGAGACGGCTGAGTCTTTTGTGAACGTTTATTGTAACAAAATAATGTTGATGAAGATCCTGGATAGGACCTAACTGATGAGCCCCAAGAAGGGTCTTATAGTCAGTGGGCTGCCTAGAGTCGATATCGCCTTTCGGAATAGTTAAAATATATTTCGATAGCTTAACTGTCTTTTCACTCTAAGGCAACTTTCAAGCAGCACATTCGACTGAAGAATATACTGATCGATAGATTCGGGTGAATTTCAAATACGTCCCCGGTAAACCCCAAAGCAATGTACAAATAACCGCTTATCACTACATACAAAATACAAAGTATTTCAGACAATCTGTTGCAGGGTCGGTGTTGAACGGTATACGTATAGTGAACAGTTGTGTGTAAATCTTGGCTATGATAAGTGAGGAAACGCTAGAAGCAGAGGGTTGATATTCCCAGGTTAGTAACTCTCTTAAGGAGGGTTCTAGAATCCCAAGAGAACTCTGTGCGCTACCGCAATTCCAAAAGATGACAGGCTCATTAAGGCCTCAACTTCAATCTGGTCGCTGCAATTATTTTAAATGATGAGAACAAAGAGGTCACGGTACACATAAAGATGAATATACTAAAACTAATTGATTTACAAAGAACGGTGAAACAAGTCCTATTAGGTTCTGGCCGGATCATGTCCGCTTCTTAACCTCAAAGTAAGCTGATGGCCTGGACCAGAGTATGTTGTGCCCGGTTAATCCTGGTTAATCAACTTCGCTTCACTAAACACTAAAACGTTTGGGCTGATGTTTGGCGGTAGACTTCTGGGTGCACCCACGACCAGAGGTTATAATACTTTGCGGTTGATAAGGCAGGTCCCCAAGGGTCGAACTGCAGACCAACAATCAGGAGGTTGGTCAGTTGACGTGCCTCAGGAGGGGAAAGTTCCTAGGCCTGTCCACATGTGTTTCTATCTGTTCTGCTTGACCGCGATCGTGTTGTGTATTGTCCTTCGAAAGATTTTGCCCTTCATTGACAGAAGGAAGGATTATCCAAGTGATTTGATACACACGGCTAGTTGACTCTGATAACTGATATCTACCCGGAAAGAACTGCTCTCTTGCTGCCCAAACTGATAGAGTGACAGAAGAGAGTTCCAAATAAATGAACTAATATCAAACGCCTATCATGGATAATTTTGTGGTATATCCAGAAGTTGCAGCCCAAACTGATTTGCGTACATTCACCTGGGGAAGAATTTTTTTCATTTAAAAAGCAAACCTTTAGCTGCGTCAACGGGGCACTAAACACGAGCTGTAGGCTGCTATCAAACACATAAGACATTGTCTCATACCTCAGTGCTTTTTCCCTGCGGCAGTAAAATTATATCACAGACCTCTAGAACGAAACTTTAGTGGTTTGGCATCTTATCTAGCACCGGAATGAATGAAACTGGTTTGCACGCGCGAGAGTGCAGTGATGGAACGTAGCAGAAAATCCTAATCTGCAAAGTGGCTAGAAGAAACAGACCACAACTCTCAGTCCGATGTACAGTATCATTACTGAGTACTTTTCACTATATTTATCCGCTTTGTGTTAGCCAACCGCCGTACATTTGTGGCAACTTCTCTCAATGCCTTATCTCAGATCCACAGGGTTTTCATAAGTTGGCAGGTGGCTCATGATGTTTCCCGGGAAAATAGGACAACCCGATTCCAATCCTCTGAGATTAGACACCCGACTATCATTCATCAGAAAAAAGAAACACATAAATTACACTGATCCTCGGCTCTGCCTTCTGGTGCACGACTTCACCGTTTCCTAGTTCGAAAGCCCTTTAACGTTAATTCGTCCTATCAGTTTTTTGTTCTCCCCCGTTCCTCCAGTACACCCCTCACTGAAATCATAATCTCCGCGTCTAGTGATTTCATCTAAGGTCAGTTTCTCAAACATCTACCAACCCAGCGTCTCTCATTTGCCCCCACGCTAGTAACCCATCTTAAGTCCACTCCAGTGTAACCTATATAGTCTTTCCTCATCATCATAAAGGACAATGATGCGTTCTTCATCTTCACTTTGATGGACGTCGTCCGTGAGCACAGAGGAACTCAATGATTTCCCCACCCATAACTTGGACTGGCCACCAAACTCTTCAGATGAAATGAATTGAATGTTTTTCTTTCTCTAAGTCCCTCACCCATCTTGTTTTCCGTCTGACCCAGACGTATTCGGGAAGAAACTTTGCATCCACGCGCTACACAGCAAGCTTCTGCTTGCGATTTTTGCCCCTCTGGGTCTGTATTTTTGGCGGGGTTTCTTCCACCTACTATAGAACAATGCGGAAGTATTCCAGCTATTATCTGTGGAAAATCAGTTCGTCGGATGATCTCTCAGACCTCGATTACAACTTACTCCCCCCTTTTTGGGTTTAGCAAACAAGCATCTTCCGAATGGAATAACCACAAGTGCATCCACGCGACTACGCGCAAGAAAAAGTAAACAAACGATAGCGGATGAATACCGTTTCTGCAACACACACTGACTAACTCACCCTCCTTAATAGCACCTACCGGCAAAGCCGGTGTGTTCCTTAATCGGGAAGCAGAACAGCTATCGACCGCATTAACTGAAAGCAAATCACTCCTGAGTTTACCCGAAGCACTCAGCCATGATCACTTGAAAACCGTAGTCCACCGCAAACCAACCGAACCAGATCACTCGCTGAATTTTTACTCTGTTCATCTATTGTACATGAAGACAGGTAAACTGAACAAGCTAAATCTATGATGACAACCGCATGTAGAAACGCGATTACACTGAAGACAAAAGGGTATGCGACAAACTTCACCAGTCGTACGCATCAGTCACCCAACCCAAATAAGACAGCTAGGTCAAGGGTTGACCCACCTGATATGCAGCGGATTCCTTACCGACAGCACATATCTCAAATCATCCGTTGCCTAATCTCCAGATTCACAATCTACACCACTTTGACACTACGGAACTAACTTGTTCTTAAAGCAGGTTCGAATGAAAATGTGCGCACTACGCCCGAGACAGCCGTCCTCTCATCTCGTCTTTTTAAATTTTACACATAATTTCCACATCTAAACCACTCACACACTGCATTAAATTATGCCGAAAAGATCATCATTAGAAAAACCTGTTGTTAATTTGCCGATTCCAGACTATTTCGGCAGAGTATCCGTGTCAAAAAGCATGTCGTTCAGTCTGAACGCAACCGAATGCGTCAACATTGTATTTAAACTTGGACACGGGCCAACATCTGGGTGGTTTAAAGCCCGTACCCTCCCCAGCTCGACTTGACGTTCAGCCCCCACTTCCGAGCTCAGCGGAGTGCACTAAGCACCCTCTGTACTGACCATAAATAACCACGTAGATGGTGTATTCTCAGATATCTGTCAACTGCTTTTTCTGTCAAACAGTTGACTGCTTTACACGCTTCTCTTGCGGCATTCGCTTTTGCCAGCAACTATAAAGCGGTCCTACCAGATGCCGCTTGCATTGGCCTACTTCGTACATCAGAACCTCTGTCTATGAAGACTCTCTAGCACGGAATTTTATTCCACTCAAGACTGCACCCTTAGCTTTTAGGTGTAAACTCCCGAAACAGTGTTACACAGATTCGCTACCCATTCCAAAACGTTTTACCTGTTAGACATATTTTTAAGTGTTTGTTTCCGATTACAAATCTGCCAGGAGACGCACCTGTAAGTACCCAATCAATGACGGATGAAACAATCCTATTGTGTTACCTTACCTTGTGACGACCACACAAACTGCGTCTACAATTCTCTGACTGTGCCCACGCAGGACAACTTGGCGGATTATTGAAAGTTTCACTCAGTGAAATGGAACGAAACTGACAGTCCGCTTCAAGAAACGTGAGCGAATTAAACAAACTGGAGTTCCAGGCAGTGATCACACACTATGTGTTGTCGTGCACCAATAACTCTGTCAGTGTTGGCGGAAACTTTTGGCAATTTCAATTGATATGTTTGCTTTGGAACCGTCGAAATTTTCACCAAGAACCAAAAATCTACAATATTTATACTGTCCCACCTCCTTCGGAGGTGATCAATTAGCCAAATGTAACCTTTAAACCCCCTGTTACCTTCCATATTTATTTTAACGACAATACCATACCATTCTTAGTCGAGAAAAGTCGGGTATTTTTGCTCACTCAACCCATTTTTTCTGTTTTCAATCACCACGATGAATGGTTACCATATTCTCTCAGATCTCAACCCTCCAAATCGCCTTCATTTTCATGGTATCTCTTTACTTTTGCCCTGAAACCGTGCTCCAGAAGTTGTCGCAACTATCCGGAAAATTTTCTGCGCTTCAATGTCATTAGGCGTTTTCCCATGGTTTATTCGTTCCGGAGCGTGATTATTCATCCTTCGCAATAACTGTGATTTAGTTTTGTGGCCATAATTATGTCCAGGTTTATGCGGTCCGTCCTTTAAAACAGAGCACATCTACTGCAACAACCTTCAAGTCATTGGAATTCGAGCTTGAGGTAGCGAACTTAATGGCCGGGAGATCCGTACTACTAATCCTACCCCGGCATCTCTACTGTTTCTGTCTAGGCTTGGAAAATCTATCTATCTCTTATCTCAATCTCCCAGCCACATGAGCCACCCACTCACTTTCTCAGTCGGCTTTGACAACCGACTGCAGAATCCGCAAAAACGCCAGCATATGGAGCCCATCAGTATTATCTAAACATCCAACAATCTCTGGCCATCCGAGCGCCCACCTAATGATTTGTCATCGTTGGTGTGCCCCCGTGTGTTCCGCTGTTTTTGCGAGACGTCTCTGATCATGGACTATCCTTTTTTTGCGAACCACCTCCGTGAGGAAAAAATGACGTCCTGGTGAAGTTCATATCCAAGGCATTGCCGGACTATACTAAGCTGCAAGGATTCGCTATCTTAGTGCTGTAACGGATGCTGGAATACACCCGAAAGTTAACGCTTGAAAGTTTCTTTAGGTCTGAGCTCAAAAGCAGACGTTCATCCCCACGAAACAAAAGTGACTGGTTAGTAGTGATCCAACTGAAACGGAGGTGGATAAATTGGCTAAAAGGGTGCCCGCTAGGTTAAAAAACTTTCAAACGCTGGAAGATTCTACGAGTGATTCCATATACACTTCGAAAGTACGTCGCAAAGCTATGGATTTTGAAGAGTGAACTTCCTAAAACGGAGCAGACATATGTGTCTTCAGTGTTGGATAGCAACGCTTTTCTTCTAGAAAGCAACTTCAGCACACTGATGATGAGGTTGCTGAAGGCCTTTCGACAATCCACAACGGTTTTGTCCTTCTTGAGGCTCATCAGGTAAACAACGTCCCCGAATTTCCGTCAACCTTCTGAAGCGGATTATTATAAACAAGAGATTCGGTTGGAGCCAGATGAGTCACCAGTCAAACTCAAATTCGTGTACAAATGAGAGAATTTATCCAATCTTCAACTGTGTTCTGTAAGGAACTGGTGTAGCAGTGAAAGGTGAAAAAACTTTTTGGAAGAAGGGCTTGCTACCGGATCGAATAATTTTCACGACCATCCTCCGTTTTTCCCGTTTTTCCAAAAATCCATATCGTCATTATGTCGGGGCCCGGAACTCTGGAATGACACGTCAGAAATAGAGTCACACATGTTTCTGCATCAATTAGACGTGTTGACTGGTGTTTTCCCAGGCTTATCTTAGATAATTCAATAAATTCGTATGCTGTTTGTCTTTTTTCCGAGTAAATGTGTCTACCCTTTAACGGTGCACATTAGTTGCTGGCCCGAATCCTCCCGTGTGAAAGTGAAGTGCAAATACGTGTGAAATCAAGATCACTGGTATGCCTCTGACCTTCAGGTTCAATATGACCTGAATTTTTGACTAATCTTGCCACGGTGTAATGTTCTGTAGTGCCGGCTAGTAGTCTGAAAACTTAACCGTTCGGCCATGATAGGCTAATCAGCTGTGCGATTAACTAGCGCTCAGATGGAATACAGCATCACTCATGCTTCAGATACAAGATCCACCGTAAGTGGTCACTTACTGACTGACTCCTAAAGTGACTTCCTAGTAAATCTTGCTTGGAAGCAAGTTTCTTCCTCTCTGCTTATCCTGTACTAGTGGGGTGCCGAGTGTAAAACCAGTAGATCCTCAAACCATGACTCAATTAATGCGATTAGACTGGTAACCCTTAGTCAATAAATCCATGTTTGATTGTACCCTGAAAACACATATTATGAGAAATCCAGGAAAATTTGTCTCCCGTATGTTATCCCGAGAAGTACTAATACCGTATCTTATTATTTTGGCATTCTTCAATAAAACGCAGTTTCCTAACACATGTGAACGTTAGGGGGACTGTGCTACGAGTGGACAGAACAGTAGGCGTTCTGTTAACAACCAAGTTCTGGCCAAACATTGGTGTACCAGAAAGTTTGATCCGGCGTCAAAAGTTTGCCTTGATGACTGGATCACATCCATAAAATGTACTCTGTCACAAAATCTACTAAATTATTCGGATGTCTCTCAACTGATGAGGTGATTTGTTCGCACCAGTCGTAGGATTGCAATGCTAAATCAGCATAAACAATTGCCGAGATTCTGATGAGAAAAATGACTACCGATTTACGTGGTAGCTCAAATGTTCATGATTAAATTAAGGAAACCATCAAAACGGAACCTTCTGTGAAGTTGAAACAACGACGACTGAAGGTCAGAAAGTGAAATTATCGCCTCTAGGGACTGGATAACGATATGTAAGTGGTGGCCAAAAAATGGGGTTGGAATTTTCCTACAAAGACTGTAATAAGGGTGGAAATACTCCTGTTCTTTAAATACCAACTGGCTTTCCTCGAGTTTCGAGCTGTCTCTATCGCTTTTTTACTGACCTCACCGTTTGACTGGTCTTTTTCCTTCGGTGCTTCTATGTTTCGGCTTTTTGCTTCTCGGTATACAGCCAAACACAGCATCTTTGGTCTGCCGAATTAGGATGCGATCAACTCTGAGAGGAGGGTGGTCAAGCGGTTTGACCGCTACAGGACTCGAAATCAACCGTTTCCAGTAATGACTTTGCGTTGCTTCTTATTGGCTTCAGCGCAAGTCCACACCAGGAGACTGTAAAATTTCCGTGTTACTATCCCAAAACTGCGAGAGCTACATGAGCTCCACACCTCCATCGGGATATTAGATTATAACGCATCCATTTGGTGGAATGACCCTACTTAAAGTTTCGGTCAGCATCTAGAACAAGTGTGTCCCGATTTGAATTGGGATAGGTATCTCGGTTCATTTAAATTAGGCATTGTTTTCCCCACTGGGGAAGGAGGTCAATTATACTCAACCTGAAGAAGTGAATGCTCGTCTGCAGAGTGCCCGAACTATATGGACCTATATCCACTCACTAGCGAGTGGTGTTCTGCGTCTCCTGTTACCAACACGCATTGGCGAAATGGTTGCATCCCACGACATCTGTCTTCTCTCTTTATCACGAACTACTTATAGGAAATTCAACGTTTTAAACAGCGAAATTCCTTGAAATTGCTGAATGCATGAAATCACTATATCACCAAATATAAATATATATTAAAACATTTTGTCTGTTTTCCGGTGAAAGCACACTAAATAACTACATGTAACACATCACTCATAAGATTGCTGAAAATTCTTCAAAAGTCCACGACCGCTTACGCTTTTTCTGGGGTTCATCAGGTGGGTGCAGTTCCCGAGTTTACGTCAACCTTATGTTCTACTTTAACAAAAGTTGGACAGATCTCGGCGAATACTTTCATTTGCACACGGATTTGGTTTTGATAGGAGGCTCAACTGAATCCAGCCAAATCTCCCGGTTGTGATTGTCCGTTTCAACTGAAAGCGTTCAACTGAATTGGTTCAAGTAGAACATTAATTTGACGGAAGCTTGGGGATTGCGTCTAGCTGATGTGCCCCATAAAGGGCGAATCCGGTTGCGGGCTGTCGAACAGGTTTCAGCAAATCTTATGAGCATTGTATTAGGTGTATTGCAATATCTCAAATATCTTAACAAACATGAGGCAGCCCGGTGCATCACAATCAACTGAAGCGGACCGTCAAAAACGAGAAATTTAGCTGGATTTATTTGAGTCTTTTGGTAAAAAAGCTGATTAGCCGTCTTCACTTGGACGTCTAGTCTTCTTGCATGTTCATGATACATAGAGCAGATCCGCTGTGTTTGACCTCCGTAAACTGCATGTGAGCAGCGCTCATCTTCATCAAAATGGGTTAAAATGGAAGATCGCAGTTTCATTTGAACTGGCATGATTGGAATAGTGACTTAATAGGGCTTTGTCAATTTTTTAACTTGAGCTAGTGTTTGAGTGAAAATCAATGAGCGGTTTGAGCTTTCGAGATGCTCAACCGATTCGAGATTTTAATTCAGGTTATGTGACACCAATTACCAAGCAGTACAAGGAAAACACCGCAACGCTCTTACTAAGCCCCCACTTGGAGTATCCAGATCATTTCGGATAACATCAGATGCAGTTGGTCCTGACAAGTTTATAACGTTCCCAAAAACCGGATTTCCTGTCCTTTCGCGACAGACATTTGCTTGCGCAGTCAAATGAACACAGCTGTACTAAAGCTAAGTTGGTCGCGCCGACGAGGAGGGTTAGGTTGGCTGAGTGAAATTTCCCAGACTCATTGTGATGTCCACAACAGTTAAGTGATCTTCAAACGTTCAAGCGCGTTAGCGATGCGCGGACGAACGCACGACGAGTGAACTTTCGATGATGCTGTGTCGAATGCCATTTGGATCCATATTTTTGCCTGTTCTACACCATTTAGTAGAGGGGAGGTTGTGTCAACCACGAATGAGAAGATTGTGGTAAACAGTAACCGACAAAAGCGATTTACCCTTAATTACTGGAATTAGCGAACCACAGGTTCTGAAGTGAAAGCATCTTAGCCAAATTTGGTTGTCTTATGGAATACACCTATCCATCGGTGGCCAAGTGATTCCGAGGCGGTTCCAGTTGGCCCCTTTTTTAATAGACCCCAACTCTTCCAAATATTAAAATTTTAATTTTCGGCCTTCTTGCAAATCATGAATCCGTGACACCTAACACGTTTAGATTTAGCAAAAACCGAGTGCTTTTAAAAAATTGGGGAGTCTGTTACGAATTTCGAGAGAAGATGCTAAAACGTCTCTGTTCCATACTGACGTTTTGACAGTCCTACTCTATACGTCATAACTAATGGCAAGGACGTTCGTTTCCCCCGTGATCACAAAAAAGTTCCTCTAACCCAAACTCGCGGGGGTTTACAGTGGTGCAATACCACTGTGTACGCGCTGTGACTATAGTCATACCCGTGTCTTTGGAAATAAAACATACGCATTCTAGCTACGCTTCGGACTAAGCTGCTTTTTTCACATTGTTACGAATTTTCAGACTATTTCCTATGCTGACATGACCTACCGGTGTAAGGAGGGAAACCCTTCGCTGCGGAGTTGTTTATTAGAAAACGCCAACTAAACGGTTACAGACAACTGGACAGGAAGGTTAAACTCTCACACATACTACTCGCATGCCTCATCAGTAGCACTCAACGTTACACCGGTAGAAATTTAAGGATAGCAAAATTTCAGAGTAAGTGATGTGATGGGTACATATTGAGAATGTGGTCGGTTTCCGTGTTGCTGACCACGGCATCATACTCATTCAGTAGCTTGACATCTAAACGTTTGGATTGCTGAGGCTATGAAGGTGACGAAACCGCGCTGGAAAACGAACTAACCGGTTTGAAGGCGTGTTCACCATAACACAAAATGAGCGACGTATTATCATCCCTACTCTAGGCAGAGGGATGGATGTGGTCATCAAATTATTTGGACTGCAACCCGCATACCAGCTTCCTGATTCTACGGTGGATAGTTCCGTTTCCACTGACGATAGGAGAGCCAGGATTGTCTTGAAAAGGGGTAGCTTTTTCTGTGGTTCATTTGGAGAAAGTCAGTTGGTTGTCAGTTTCCCCCAGACACAGTTTATCATCATTTACTGAAATAGCAATTGACTGTTTTCCCCCATCTCCAGTTCCTCGATATTGCTTGATTTCCACTTGTGTGAAATATTTTAGGCGTAACTCTACAAATTTCTACTGTACCCTATAGAGTTTTATACAGAATAAAATAGTGAGAGGTTCTGAGACTGCCTTACATATAGTCATTCCCAAAAAAGTGATATAACGAGAGAAAACCACATCTTCACAATGACAGATTTTCAGTTTCCAAGTTCATCTCAAGACCAGTCAGTCGTCGCTTTTTCCACCTTGGCTATCTGTCGAAGTGAAACGAACTGTCACTTGTTTGCTAACGTAGTGTGGCAGCCGAGTTGTTCACATTTCCGCACCAACCTGTAATTTGGCTTGTGCTTAGGAATGATTTTTAAAACAAGATTTTGGTTTGGGAGACAAACAAATGCGTCCGCACTACTTATATAAAGTTTAACCATATTAGATTGACTCTTGCAGGTTTGGACCGCCGTCGCCCTTTTCACTAGAGGACGGGGCGCAGTTAACTCAGGCAGATGCAAAAGACTGATTAGTTACGACTATCTTAGCCTATCTAAGAAAACTCGAGTCAGAAACTTCAGTATGAAAGATGTGAACAGAACTCAATCGAACAGTTCAAGCGGGTAAATGGGTATGCATATCGCTCATTTAAGAAATTCTTGGTGTTTTATTACTCTTCAGGCCTAGTTCCTCTTATTTAAGTTGTCTTGGAAATGGCCTGCCTGTCAACAAATTTTTGTTGATACTACTCGGGCCTGAAAGGTCTTCGTGACGTTCTGGCGGACTTATTCCAATGAGCTTGTACCAAAGGGCGAAGCACTTCAACCGAGTTTCGTTTCTATCAGAACTCCTCAGTGCTGAGAAATATAGTGCTGAGAATATAGTCACCTTGATTAGTCGCTGGTCCTGTTTGTGTACTCATACACCCCACTCCTGCACCACAACAATAGAATTCGAAGCGAAATCGGCCTCCGCTAAGTGCCATCTTGACTAAACTTTCTGGCCTTGACTTGTTTCCCCATTTTTGGAAACTGTACGTAATGATTTTAAGCTAAAATTCGACTTCGAAATGCAGCCACTTGTTCATGGACACAACGTTCCCAACACCTTTCATACACGAACGACACGACATAGAACATCGTGTTTATGCAGCGTGCAATATAGATTGTGGCCAAAATCTCAGTAGCTATTGTGTTTGGACTTTGATTACACAAAATACTAAGTATGCGGTGATTGTGGCTCAGTACGTCTGAGTTGGTGTTTCAGAAATAACTCCAACGAGATTAGGTAAAACAACGCATCTGCAACTGAACATGTTTGCTAAACTGGTTCTCTCTTCCCCTCCTTCTCGTCGTTATCAGCTTCTTTACCATGTAGTTGATTTAAATAACTATGGATGATGCCTAAAACCTATAGAATATATCCAAGAGCTACCGGACGGGGTGGTGGACACTCCAGTTTCTCAAAATAGGCCAACGTGTTCTCTAATATCTGCAACATGTGTATGTGATTTTCGTTTAGGCTTGTAAACTTGTCCAAAACCCTACAGAAGACACGTAATTATCTTACTAGGTGATGTGATAAAAACTTTCGAAGCTCCTGTCGTCCTGTGACATTACGCATTCGTTCTCAGCCTGGTTGCGGTCTCGTGAATACATCCAGAGAGAGAACGACTCAGTCAGTGGGCTATTTTCACAGCGCAGCAATCGTTGAGTGTTTATGTGATGTAGGTTTTTGTATTGCCTCACTGCTCAGTCTATCGTTTAGCTCGGAAGCAGCCAACTGGCAAAGATGTGATCAGTGTTCCATCTAGACTACTGCGATTTGTTTGCACTTGAAATCAATTTCGCTCCTGTCAGATATGCTCTGGACGGTTGTTTGTAGACCCAGATTGTACGTGCCTAACGAAATTACATTGTTCGGTCATCTTCTAAGCGTCTGTGTCCCCTAGTTACTCAGGGGCCAAACAGCATCAAAAATCACTCCACAACGCCGAAGACTGACCGAGCTAACCGGTAAAGTGGTGGATAAAGACACTTCCCCTGAGCTGTCAACTTCTACTTGTTCCATCCGTCATAGCTATGCCAGAATGAAAGCATTTTGCATGTCGCATGCCTCAGTAGTGGCGAAGTGTGCCACAGATTGGTGAGATTGTTCGCCTGTCGAATCAGCAGCCCTACCATTTGAGCGCCCAACCCCATCGTTTGCTTTCATTTTGTTGTCACCATATTTTGTTCTAACGTTGGAAAGCTACTTTGTTGGTGTGAGTTGAGTGATTACACGGTCGCCTTTCGAACTCACCGTTGACTTTGGCGTAATATTCCGATACTCCACGAAAAAAGTCTATAACACAGTAACCGTCAAGTTAAGGAACTGTGATAAATACCTCTGTTGTCCCCCGATGTATGGTTAACAGTTCTACTGAGAACCCCGTTGGTTAACCCATGTGAACACGTAATGTGTGGTCCGGTTTTAACTAACACCTTCCACCACATCAGTCGTTCCAGTATTTACTGCTCCCCTCTGCCTCATTTCTCACACAGCTAGAACTATTTTTACCTTAATCCACATTTTGCTTGCCTGTCGCTGAAAGTCCTTGCGGTCTGAACATAACATACTACTCATAATGTTCCTGAAAACGTCGACACTCCATGACCAATTTTGCCAATCTCATCAGGTAGGCGCAGTCCCGGAGTCTTCGTCAACATTATGTCCCACTTTAACCCAAATTGGACAGATTTTGACAAGTACGTTCATTTGCACATCAATTTGGTTTTGACGGGAGACGCACCTAAAACCCAGCTGTTTAAGGGTTTTCAGCAACCTTAAGAGTAATATATTACATCTATAAAATGTATTCTGTTATGGCGAATATCGTAGCAACTGAAACATAAGGCGGGCTGGTGCGGCACATTCAGTTGCTTGAGAACATCATAAACCAGAGATTCAGCTGGGTTCCTTGCGGTCTGTTAGCAACTATGACAGGTGTTTTGTGAATGAGGCTCAATCATTGACAAGGTAACCTGTCTTCTACTTGCTGCCTGACATGAAGTTAAGTTACATCCTACTGAAAAATGCAGACTAGCCGAGGACGTTATTCTTCTGAATTGCGTAGATCCAGAAAATTCTGTCGGTTAAAGCTGTCAACAGATTTGCGTCATCAAATGCCCTTCTGATGGCGAGGATTAAACAGACCGGTTGGTCACGGGTCTGATTTAAGATGACAGACAATGCTGTCGTCGAACGGTACACGCCAGCAGTTGTCAGCAATGTGCGAACAACTGTCAGATGTCCTACAACGATAATCAGGAGACTTGGTGAACTCACTGCGAGCACTATAAGCTAAGCGGCTGCTCTAATCCCCATTGGAAGCGGCAAAAAGAAAGAAGAAACATGTCCAGATCAGATGAATACGTCAGAGGTTTGGAGCACTTCGCCTACTTAAAAGACAGTAGGACATTCCGGACCTAGGAAAGCTCAAATCCTAGCTCTCCTTTCGCACCTGAAGTGGTGAAGAGGAATGTCACCAACACAGTTAATGCAGGTTAGCGTGTTATACGTGATGAGCTCCATTTTCATACATTTGGGATCTTAACGTGGCAAATCGCCAGTAAAACAGCTCAACAGAATTGCCGGAATGCGCTCCTCAGGTATCTTTGACGTTAGCTGAAGAAAGTTCATAAGTGACAAAGTGAGCAAATGATGAGTGATTTCGGAATATGGCTAGTCAGAATATCAACGGACTAGAAAACGCTCTAGCTTGCATTTCGTCAAGCGAGTCACGAGATCCGCAACAAGCAACTGGTGTCCACGAAACGCCAATTTGCTTCATTTTTGGGTTGAAGCAACAAGTAATGTGCGATTCAATGAACGAGGCAGCAAAATGAGCCAATAAGTTTCAGGTTGTCTCTTAGTAATGCGCCCTGCATCATCGGTCGGTTTGATTTCGTTCATTCAAGACTTCTGGCCTCCATCGCGTGTAAATAATGACCTGCGGAAAAGGATCCAGATGACCCGGTAATTTTGGTAGACAATGTCGCACGCATAAGCACACCCGGACTCTCAGATAGACACGTACTATGGGCTGGCTTGTAATTCAGGAATTTTTTAATGCGGCAAGCAGTCGTTCACGTTTAGTCCTGGAAGCGAATGCATCCGGTCAATCCATGATACGGTAAGCCGAGTACACTGACGACTGTGGGGTTGTGCGTGATAATGCGTTGCATTATTGCATTTTATATAAGTAGTATGGGACTCTCGCACCTGGTCCACGGACAGGCGAATACCGGATTCGCCCAGACGTCAACAAAAATATTCGCAACGGGATCCTGAAACAACTAACATCTTGTGTGGAAGGATATCAATGTGCTATCGGGGACTCCATTGAATCTCCTATTGCAGCAACTTTTCGGCATGCATGTGAAGTAATTTGGATGCTTTCGACAAATACACTCATTTGCATATCAACTGACTTCTCGAACAGGTTGAATGGAGCCGTAGTATGGCGACAAGGATATGGTATTTTACGGTAGAAAGAGCATTTTCAGATAACGGTTCTGATGAGTGCTAGCAACGTGAGTTTTATTGGTACGTATTTGAAGGTTGGGCTTAAAGGGGGCTTGTCAGGGATTCAAATTCGGATCCCTGGAAAAAAGAGTGGCCCTGGGAACAAATGCTCAAATGATAATAGATTGCTTTGATTGGAGGGTTTTTCGGACGAAAGGGAAGCAGATAATAGTTGGATGCCCGAAAACTGCGACACAATAATTATCCAAACGAGTATCACTGAGTAACATACTGACTCATTGCACTACCCATAAGGTTGCTGAATATTCTTCGACAGCCCACGACCGGTTTTGCCCTTCTTGGGGCTCATCAGATAGGCGCAGTCCCCGAGTTTCCGTCAACCTTACGTTCTCCGTGTGCCCAGATTGTACGGAATTAGCGAAGTACACTCATTTGCACACAAATTTGGTTTTTCGGGAGATTCAGCTGGGTTCCAGGTGAGTCACTCGCAAAAACCAAATTTGTTTGCAAATGAGTATATTTTGCTAACATTCTGACTCATTCATACCATTGAGTAAGTATCTCTTTATTAAGGTCAGATAACCAATATTCTTTCTTTTTGTCGGTACTCCCTCTCTCACAGCCACCTATAGTTTGTGCAAGTCAGCTACGTGAGGGCTCTGCTGTTGGTTAGTCCTTGAATGATTTCATTTGGTTGACAGTATGCCTCAGAAGTTGACATCCAGTCATTCCCGGCATGTGTGTGAATGCTCTCCTGAACAATCGACCCAACATCTAGGCCTTCAAGACCCAGCTGTGAGTTACCACTTCAACCTCGGTAACAGTTCATTACTATTTGTGACCGGTAGCCAACAAGAACTAGGTTACTTTGATTTGCAAAGCCATGACCACTGTTCAAACTGAACCCTCGTTTTGCTAAAATAAAGCCACCGTGGATAGGGTCACGCTTGACGGAACTTAATTTTCTAATGCGATGAGACGTTGTCCATGAAATCCACATGGGCTGTCTAGCCTAGATAAAGCTGCAAACTTGTCAGGATTATTATTTTTCGAGCGGAATAATGCAGTCTGACGAGTCCTAAGCCTCTGAGGATAGCTAAGAAAACTCACCATTATTTCGAGTAGAAGAAATCTGAAACATTCCGGCGAATAAGTCTACCAGGTTTCATCCCTTGCAGGCAAAAGTAGAACGGGAATAGTTCAATGTTATTAGTAGAAAAGCAGCCTAAAATGCTCTCAGACGCGAATAAATTTCAATCACTAAGAGGCTGTTCCGCAGAAACCAGTATGTGGATTTGAGTCACGTGGCAGGTGAGGCATATTTGTGTATAAGCCCACAAGCGCACCTCATCTGGGTATATTTTACACTCCATTCTCCCACCCTGATGTTTTTAAGCGCTGCAGTGAACCTAGAATGCAGAGCAAAGTACAAATGCAGTTGTAGTTCAAGGTAAGTTGACATCATCGAATCAGTTAACAGAAGACTGACTACAAATTGTATCCAAGTTCTCTCATCTGTATTACATCAGGCCCTCGAAAGATTGGTTGAAAACAACGAATATGGTCAAATATTGGGCATGATCCGTTTGATGCCCGTTAAGGTCATCACGCCCAAATTGAGCTTCTAGGTGATAATTAGTCAGAGTGAGAAATTTATTTAGAGGTAGATTTGCCACGGACAGTCATAGAAAATACATGAAAATCCTTTCGTGAAGGAAACTGTTCATAAGGTTGCTGAAAACTGACCGTGTAAGACCAGTTTTACCCTTCTTGAGGCCAATCAATTAGGTGCATTCCCCGAGTTTCCGTAAACCTTATGTTTTACTTGAACCCAATTTGAGAACTAATTTGGTATCTACGTTAGACCTACCTGAATCCCAGCTGAATCTCTCGCTTATGCTATTCTTTAGCTAACGCTGCTGCTCCATGGAAATTTTTTTCTGCCTACCACAGAGTTACCCATATGAAAAACCCACGATTTTTATCACACCCAACCCAGTTTCTACAGACATCACGCGCAGAGCAATGTCTCATGTTTTAGTTTCCACATCCATTAAAGTCATCAACGGAAGGAGTTCACATAACGTCTTACTAAGCTGAAGAAGTTTAAGAACAAAACAACACTTGAATGCACGCACCAAATGATCATTTTTTCGTCTTCAGGACTGTTGTGTCTAACCGCTTAGTATTTATCAACACTAGACATGGCATCTATCCAGTCCATCATCTTTTTCCAGTCGTGCATGAGGGCGTTAAACAAAAGACACACATCGACGGGAGTCACAGGTTCTCGTTTAACTCAGTCTCCTTTTGGGAGACGAACAGCTAAATTCCCTTACGGAAGGTCGCTCTGGCTATTCTATTCAATAAGTGAGAAATTCGCCATCGAAAAATGTGACTTTTTCATATTGGTCTGGGTCTATCAGTCGACTGCCATTTAAAAGATGGACAATCTATCCAGCACTGCTGTCGTTAGCTGCCATTACCGAAGGCCAACTTAGCTTGACCAACAGTTTCTCTTGACAAATCGGCATTGAAGAACATGTAACACACATTTGCAAATCAATTTGGTTTTTACGGGAAACTCAAGTGAGTCTCTCGTTTATGATGTTCTTCAACTGAATGTGCTGCACACAGGCCGTCTCATGTTTCAGTTGGTACGATATTCGAGATATCGCAGTATATTTTCATGAAGGAAACTGCTCACAAGGTTGCTGAAAACTCTTCGACAGCCCACAGCGGCCTGTGTGCAGCACATTCAGTTGAAGAACATCATAAACGAGAGACTCACTTGAGTCTCCCGTGTAAACCAAATTGATTTGCAAATGAGTGTATTTGTCGAAATCAGACCAATTTGGGTTCATGCAGAACATAAGGTTGACGGAAACTCGGGGACTGCGCCTACCTGATGAGCCCCAAGCAGGGCGAAACCGGTCGTGGGCTGTCGAAGAGTTTTCAGCAACCTTGTGAGTAGTTTTTTTCATGAACATGTAACACAGTTGCAAAACTACTCAAATCTACTTGAACAAAAAAATAAGACTATACTATCACGTTAACTCACTATTTATTGATCTCCTGACAGTCAACAGCTTTCAGATTTTACACAGGTTATGTTGTCCTTACTTCTTGCTTGTGATTAGCGATCAAGTACACAACCTACTTGTTGGATTCAGATGACGGTTTTAGAAAGAGAGGTGGCTTGTCTATGGTGATTGGGGTTTTGAACGTACACTGAGAGTGATTTGTTTCACCCCACCTATCTTTGTGTGATGGGAAGACATCGCCCGTTTCGTTATCCACGCGCAGCGGATGGACAAAATACTCCATATTCGTTCTAAGCGCTCTCTGTAGGGCAGGAGATTCAGTATCCCTTGGAGAATGGAATATTGCACTCAGTATTCTGGCTAAAATGACGCTATTTGGGAAAGGGGCTAAGGCTGAATGGAGCGTGGCTTGTTTGTCTATTTTTCCGTTTCGCATTACAATGACTCCTCAAGCTTCCACCGAAAACCATGTCCTTTATTGGTAGCTTCTGTCACCTTGTATGCCCTCTGTTAGATGTGTTTGTGAGTACCTACTGCTTGGGGGTTTGTTTATGAAGGACACCACTGGGTAAAAAAGCGTTCAGTTGTAGCATCCTAGCCTAACTGTCATGCAACCCGAAGGAAGCAAGAGGGCTGGGATACTGCCCAAGCCTAGACAGGGGGAGTCGAGTGGCAGAGGTCGGGTTCGAACCACGGACCTCCCGGTCAGTAAATTCGCGCTCTAACCACTGAGCCATCTCGCCCTTGGTAACCACTGGGTAACCATTTTCAATATAGTACTTCTGGAAGGGAGTTATTTGTGAGGAGGTCCCCTTCGTTCTTGAGCAGGTTAGAAGGGGGATGATGAAAAACCATGACCTATAAGTGGCCCCTAAACTAAGCTCACAACAAAAGCTTTTTAGATGTGCAGACAATTCTTCGGCTGCTGTCTAACTGTTTAGAATCGTCATGAAAGAGACACATCAGCAAGTAATTTATGCATGCGCCGAAGGGAGGGTGTGAGATGCCTATCTATTCTTTTTTGCTGCTGTGCAAAGATAGGTTGAGAACATTGAAATTGCGTAAATCGATGTGATTTCTTTGACGGTCAAACATACATTCGGGGCGCTACTATGCGCACCCGTGGGTACGGTCTTTCTCCACGAAAGGACCATCCTCGAGGAACGCAAAATGTGGTTTGTTCTGCCAGCGGTCCTTAGACACGGGGAGCAGATTTCCATAAGCCCTCAGCGTTCGACCTGATTTTTTTCGTGTGATGTTTTGCCTGTCATGATTTTCCTCCTTTACTCTGCTGTAACTAAGTAAATAGTGTGCCTATGATCAGGAAAGAAATCTATGAATCAAAATGACGTTTGTGCAAACTTAAGTTGAGATTTCGTCGTGTCGACGAGACCAGTCTATGCTGTAAAGCCGAGAAGCACGGTGCGGCTGTCTCGTTCTCTTATTGGTGATCATAAGCAGTGCACATCTAACGAAACTCCAGGGATTCTCGAACCTACGACCTTTTCGCCTGTGGTACAAATACTTAATCGTTCTATCACGAGCAGCTGATCCACAATGTGATCATCTCGCACTTAGACAAGATATATCGTCACTCATCCTTTAGTTACAGAAACCACATCACGTGGTCACGAATTGCCTGGCTCCTCGAGTGACGACTTCTCAGATGGAGGTTTCACTCTTACATTTTCCTCTGAGCCGCCTATTTGTCCAATCACAATTCCTTCGCTAAGCACAGTTCTCAAAGATATCGTTTGATACGGCTTCGAATCGCCTATATTCATCACGAAGAAAACGGCCGTCAACGTTTGATCCTGGCAGAAGAAAGTCAGCCAAAAAAGCGCTTTTAAGCCATGCATGTCTCTGTCGTAGAGTTACTGGGCTCTTATAAGACCTTCCATTTCGGTGATGTCTGGGAGTAATCTTTTCTGATTTTTTTCAACAAATTTGGGAAATCACTGTGCAGCACCCTTTTACATCCGGCTTGGATACCACTTTCCAGCTTTCTAGATGTATAACAGTGTGTGTGGTAGACCACTCCCTGTGACACAAACTTGACGAGTAAGTACATGTGGTGTTCTTGCAGGATAAAAAAAGGTCCATCAAACTCGAATCCAACCTGACAGTTTTGTTCCTCTCAAAGGTCGTATTCCTCTTCATTAATCCTCACTGCAAAAAGATCATAACCTAATTCTGTCCAAGGTTAAAGCATCCTGTCTTCCACATCGTCGCGACTAACGAATGACGGCTCGCCTCTGGGACTGACGCATACACGGTCTTCTAGTAGTCGGGTCGCTGTAGCTGGTAACAGAACTTGGGAAAGCTTCAAAATACTCCGTTTCGCAGGTCTCTTCCTAATCGGGTTTCGCGGACATGTTTTAGTCCACAAATCTTTCTCTGTATAAAGTTTCTCTCTCGAATCCGATCGTGAATTTGTGCAAGTAATCAGCCTCTTCGTAGGATGTGAACACTGCAGTACAACCCAACTTGATTATTTTCTTTGAAGTTCCCATGTCAAGAAGATATGAAGCGGCACGCAAGCCATGTTTCTTGAAAGGAATTTTCTTACGAATGCGCAACATCAGTGGGAAAAATAAGTAACGTTGTGTGAAAATCAATAAACACGACGTTTCGGCCAAGAACATTGGACACAGAAGAATTCAGAACTCGTCAACTTCTAGCCGGAAAACTCGAAAAGTTTGGCTTGAAAGCTGGGCACAGGTAGTGCAGAAATTATGTGCTCTTGAGGGTAAGTTGTAATCTTGCTTTCTTGGATTGAGTGGGTATCAAGAGAGCTGCAGTATATAGCGGTAGATACTTTTATGGTGACGTATGGAGGGCCTACTCATTTCCCTTCCATTTAAGCTATCCCTTCCCTTTCACACCTCAACACTTGAAACAAAATGTTCTCAAACATCCAGGATGTGCTGATCAGCCTTCTGAATGCAGTTGTGCGGAGTCCAAAGTCGTATTTTCGAAATGGTCATCCAAGGTCTCATTCCTTCGGCTGAACGAACCGAGTAAATCATCTCACAGGGGTATGGAAGGGTTTTTCCATCACTATGTGACGTACGCAACCACAAATTCAGTTGTGCGTGATTCCACGTGTAATTCAACGCATGGCTGAAACTCGTTACGCACGTCTACCAACGTTCACTCACGTGTAACCTGCTACCTCCCTAATGGTTCGTTGATCATAAACGTTCAAGATGTGATCCGTTGTTCCGTCGAATAGTGTGATCATGGTCACGTGACTGCAGCTGGATCATGGTTTGTTGCCTACAAGTTTTTCTCTAAATAGGGTGAGAAGGAAACAATGGGTCCCTTTGAGCAGTTTTGCAAAACAACAAGTCTAATCAGAGCACAAAAGGAACTAATTTGCGCTCTATTTGTGTTCTATTGTTTGAAGCCCGTGATAATTTGAGCACACTTAGGTGTCACCTCACACTGCAATCAAAAACATCCCACATTAATTGTTTCATCCATTTGCTAGTTCATAGTCGAGTAGCCTTTTGATATTACTTGTTAACTGGCACACCATTCAGTATGCGAGCGACAGTTCGAATCCTCGAGAAAATGTCTCTCATACAGAGTTGTTTTACGTAAATTCTACTGACTCATACCAACCATTCCCAAGACCTCCCTCATCTGACTAAGGATTTTTCAGTTGTATGTAACTGTTTCAATATTTTCCGGATGAATTGCTGAGAGAAACAAGGTAGCGGAAAATCGAATGAGTAAATAGACCGTGCACTGCGACAACCAACCCTCAGAAGTACGGATTCGGTACCATGGTTCTGCTTTCTGGGGGCACGCCATTGGTAACTATGAGACGTCGTGCATCAGATATACAGTGTTTCAACCTGGACAAATGGATCATCTGTTGAATGCGTTCGTGCTGTTTCTACGACAGAAAATTTTGTACAACAGGGCTGAACAACGCCTAGCTGTCTTAGAGGACACTGAGTGGTTATCACTGACACTACGAAGAAACAAACAATAGGTGATGAACAGTTTTTTTCTGCTATCAATTAGGACTTAATCTTCCAATGAAGCGAATCGGACAGAAAGCCACGAAGTATTGTACGACCACTGTATTTTTATTTGGAGTAATCTATAGTCTGCTTCCAAAGAATTTCCAGGCGGATTCCAGCCAACGACCTCCTGTTTCACATATAAACGCTATATCGTACGGCCATCCGTTTCCGATCAGCAGTCACCAAATCGCCCCTAGACCCAAACAACGCGGTCCACATTGCGTCATCCGGTCCCAGGTGGAGCACCACTCGGACTTGTGTGACTTCCCCTGGACGGGCCATGTGATAAATACGAATAAACGATTACAACAAACGTGCTTTTTTAACTGTTCTATCCTAAAGCATTCGTGAAAACCCGGCGTACTCACGAGGGAACGGTTTAAAATTTGAGCAGTCGGAACCGGATATCACGAAAACCTTGGGTTTTATACTGAAAGTAATTGAATAGTTCATCAACGAACAAAGAGTTGGGTTTATTCAAACCGATCCCGACAAATGGTAACATTCATGTTGCTTTTTTACCTTTGAGAATTATCTGCTGTAAAAAAAACTGACAAAGCTCATCCACAGTAGCCAAAACGTTGAATAACCACACCACACCATACAACTCTCTGCCTTGATTTACAAACCTTGGAGTCTCATCAACTTTCACCTAAAACTGTGCTCTGTTATCCTGAAAGTTAAAGCTGAGCGAACGAAACAAAGAAGTCGCACAAAACTCACTTTACCTACAAACGATTTTTAAATTTTAAAATAACTATTTCGAATGATAAACTTCAAAGAATGATTGCTCGTCACTTCTTTTCTTACTAAAGCCTTTGGTAGTCGATCTGTGAAATTCTCAGCATAGTCATAGAGGAATAGAGAAAAGGAATAAAGGAAAGAGGAAATAAACGTCACAAGCCGAAAGTCGGAAGGGTCAAGAACAGAGGTCAGTCCAGCATCGATCAGAGTACGAGGGCAGGGGATGCGAAACACAGAGATCACGTGGGCATCGACGAACCAGGACACAGGACAACTGAGCAGCCAATGGAACTGCCCGACCTAACAACCAACCAAGGTCAGCCCCGGCTAGCAGCACGTATATTAACGCACACGCAACACTACTCAACGCACAACCACCAACCCATCGCTACGCACCCTAACAACGCACTGATGATGTCACCTCGATTGGTGATGAAACGTTTGCAATCCAGTTGCCCAGCTCAACGAACAAACCAACGACCAGGAATAAACCTCTTGAAGAATAAAATGGCTAATGCACATGCACGCCGCGTTTTTCTAAGCTAAAAAAATCCACTTGCCTTTGCACTTGAGACCTTGACGTACGAGACCGAATAGGACTTGACCGCAAAAGTCACAGAAGTGTGGTGATCGGAAGTTGTGCACCTGGAAGATATGTACTGCGGAATCCAGTTGTTGTTCAACCTCAATATCATCTGGAAAGAAATCAAATCAGGAGTTCCAACATTTATCAAAGTTAAAAAAATCAAATTCGCACGTGGAATTAACCTTTCAGGTGTACAAATTCCGCTGTTATTCAGAGAGGAAATGTAGGCAAACTGAACAAAATGACTTATGAAAAAAAGTTGAGAAGTTTTCAGCAACCGTATGAATCGTGTATTACGTCTACACAATGTATTGCGATATCACAAATTTCTCACCAACTGAAACATGAGACAGCTTCGTGCAGCACATTAATTTGAAGAAGATAACCATAAACGAGAGATTCAGTTGGACTCAGTTAAGTCTTTCATAAAGGCCAAAATGACTGTACCTGGCACAACTACAAACAAATTCAGAATGAAAAAACGAGAACCTTCATAGGTAATACTCACTTGAAGTAGTTGCTTCTGAGGGCTGCCTCAGCTACAGGGCTGACCATCATGCTAGCCTTCTGTAAGAAACTGATGGATTGGGGATAATCTGCTAGGTTTTTGAAGTCAATTTCCATTCTCTTGGCTCTTGGATGTTTACTTGCAAAGTTTCCCAAGCAATTATAAAGTTACCGGAGGCCAAAGTTTCACAAGACAAATCCGCGGTTTGTTTTTAACGGCGTTGGGTTGATATTTCCTTCTGCAGACGAAGTCGTCCCATGTTGAAAAGCCAAGCGGCAGCATACATATGCCTTAACGTTACCAGAAATCATCATCCAGTCTGATACTCACTAATTCCTGTGGAGATACAAACCCAAGATCTTCCGAGTTGTAACTAGACACTGGTGGCTGAGGCGCACTTCACTAGATCAGGGCTCCATTCTTATTTCAGTCGCACGATTAATATCAAACGGCTACCTTCTGACTGGTTTCTTGAGTAATAAATTCTAAAATGTTATGTGTATGCATTTTCGCTACCAGAAAACTTTGTGTATTCTACATGGACAGGAAAATGTCTCAGAAATCGTATGAGCTCTCCAGCTAGGAATTTGTCACTTGCGCAGCCACTTTTTAAGGAATGGAATAAGTTGAGGATGAGCAGCCCCATATATTAAGTGCGTGTTAATCAGTTGACAAGCCATTCTTGGCAGAATGCCATACTGCTTAGCCACTAACTGGGGGGTTTGGGGCTCAAATCTCCCAAGGGATATGTGAGATGCGCAATAGCTGTACACCGTTTCTTGCTTGTTCAGCATACATCGACAATGCTGTAGGGGGAAAATCGATTAGGATAAAAGTTAGTTGGGGAAAGTTGCTAACGAAAACTTCCCCCAATTTGACGCACGTTTTTCCGCTCAACAGCATGTTCTTTCCGCTTGGCAGTTCGTATAGTTCTCCCAGGATTTACTAATCATGTGAATATGATCAAATTTAGCTTAACGATGACCATTTCTTGATAGGTTTCACTTACCAGGAGCCGTCAGTCAACATTATTAAGATAAAAGAAGCGTTGATTTTCAATACACCCGGTTTTGTTCGCTGATTCCACGTCAAACGAAACCAACGTCTGGTATGTGGCATCCTTATATGCTAAGCGATCTATTGAGTTTAATTTCCAAGCAACCCATTGGACGCGTTGCAGGTGCCAGTTATGTGCCTCATTGCTCGAGAGGCTTAATCTGTTGACTTTGAAAAAGTACCGGGGTTTTTTAGGTCCATGATGCAGATCCGGCCTAGTTTGACGAAACGTCTTTCACACTTTACCGTTTTTTTAACCGTTCAGTGGCCTGAGGGTGCAGTTGTTTATGCCAACCGTGAAATTAGCCTGCATCTTTCCACAGTATCGTTGGGGTAGGACCAATCACACATGAGTGATCTAATAAGCAGCTCAGGGGTGACACGAAAACAGTCAAAACGGATGAGAATCACCAGCGCAGTTTGATATTTGATTGTGTAACCCATGGTGAACAAATAACAACCTACCTGAATTTTGGTGGTTCCTCTTATAGTCAGATCAATCACTCATGAATAGCCGGAAAACTATGTCAACAACAGCTTTTTTGGGAATGTTTAGGCCGAATTTTCGAAGGATACATTACAAATAAAAGTTCAATTTACCTGCCTGAGCCTCGGAAGTATTATTTTTACAGAATCATTCCAAGGATAAAACGCGTTTTTCCTCAGCTCCTGTTTATCTGTTTACTATGTTCTGCTTACGAGACAAGGAACTAGCTGCGCGTAACAAAACATTAAAACTGGGAGAGAATTTCAGTCGTTTCCGGTTTATGAACGCAAGGAATTCAAAGGGAAAATTGGTATTTCTACAGGCGGTATTTTGAGGGCACGAGCACATTGAATGTGCTTCCAAAACACTCCTATCCCTAATTAGTAGATGTTTTATTGTTAAATGGGACAATTCCAAATGTTGTTTGAATACAAACGGATCGATAATGTGATACGCTCTATCGTTTTGCTCTTCTCCTACCTATTTGTTGTTAACAGGATCTGAAATTTTTCTAAATAGTGCAAAATACGCTAGAAATTATTTTACAAAAGTAACCTCTGTTGGAATTCGAATGCCTAGAGTAACAGGAAACGATCGAAAGATCTACAGGTCATGCTGAAGGAACCACACAGTCGTTAGTTTCATTTTCTGTTGTTTTCTTAAGTACAGCTCACGTGTTTATCGATGAAGTAGCATGTCAAATACGAGTTGGGCAGCCGAGTTGAAGAAGATCATGCAAGGAATCGAACCCGGATTGTCAAAAAAGTAGTCCAATGTGAAAATACGCTCATCTGCATACCGATTTGGTTTTGCCAGGAGGCTTACCTTGAACCCAGCTAAATCTCTCGTTTATGATTATCTTAAGCAACTAGATGTGCTGCACCAGGCCATCTCATTTTTCAGTTGGCGCGATATTCGAAATATCGCGATACATTCTACAGACGTAATACACTACTCATAAGGTTGCTAAAAACTCTTCGACAGCCCATGACTCGTTTTGCTCTTCTTGGGGCTCATCATCCGTCAGCCTTATGTTTTACTTGAACCCAAATTGCACGAAATATAATGAAATGGACTCATCTGCATTCCAATTTGGTTTTGACGGGAGGCTCACCTGGAACACAGCTGAATCGCTCGTTTATGATGTTGTTCTTCATTACAAACGGGCATTTCAACTGGGATTCAGGTGAGCCCCCCGTGAAAACCAAACTGATAGGCAGATGAGTGTAATTGTCAAATTTCGTGCAATTTGGGTTCAAGTAGAACGTAAAGTTGATGGAAGCGCGTAGATTGCGCCCACCTTTTGACCTCTAAGATTAATTAAACCGTCATGGGCTGTCGAGGAATTTTCTGCAACCTTAGGAGTAGTGTGTTACTTCTATGCAAGTCCAACGGAACTTCGTTCGACTTTCACCCGTAGTCCGTGATACAGCCTTAACTATTTTCGCGACAGTTTAAACTCAGTTTGTAATTGCGCGTTGCATTAAGAAGCTTTGCGAAGTTTATCCATTTTCATTGTTTTTTTATGAATCCAAACTGTTCTAAGCGCAATATGGCCACGAGATGACTAAAATGCAGTCAAGAAGCTTCCTAGCCATAATCACCTAGCCGAAGGAAGATGGCATTTAGGTGAATTGGCGTCACATTTGATTAATTTGTGGTGCCCTGCAACAGTTTTATGGGGCGAGACAAGTACTAGGTTGCTGTAATGAGGGGGACTTTGTTTTGTGTTGTTTACCGCGTCGCAGCCCATATCGTTTTCTTAATATCCCATCGTTGCGAAGCCCTCTGCCATCAGAGCACCGGTCCCAAAAAGTACTCTCTCATAGGAGCACTACCGGTGTCATACTTAAAAAGGTAACCCATGATAATATGTCAGCTAGTTCTTCATGGATTATAAAACGTTTCGAAGGTTGGTCTTACCAAGTACCTGTAAGGAAACACCTTTTTTATCGAGGATCCCTATTCCATATAAACTGGTGTTACAAGAGAGCTAAAAAGCGTCATAACTTAAACCTGTTTCAGATGAGCTCTCCACACGAGTTGATTTGACATTCAATATGCAGAATATTCTCCTGCCGTTTAAGGTTATGCTTTTTCCAGGGCGAAAAAAAAGTCAAACAAGCACCATCAAAAATAAAATGTGTTTGCCCATAGGTTGTTGGAAAAAGGGGTTTTCTGATTGAATATTTTGAATATTCTGACTAAAGCAGTTGAGTAAATTAAAACAGTAATGTAATATATAATATATATAATTATATTTAAAAATTTAAAGTTGTAAGGGAAAATAGTGGGTGGAGAAGGTACCCGATTCCAGCTTACTTCAGGCATTGTGAGGTGCCTACACCTCCAAACGCTCAATCAGATGATCTGGAAAGATTGATGGTAGTGTGAGGAGGTTTGGTAATTTCCAGCTGATATTTCGTCCTGTAAGTGAAGTCAATCTACGACTTCTGAGATAGAAGTCTCACTCAATTCGCGGAACTAATCCTTCTCGGAGGTGGAGTTTCGTGAGATGCGTTCCTCCCAGTGCGTTTTCATCTCAATAAGGATGAAAATGTTGTACAGTGCTTCTCGGCCTTCCAGCATAGATTGACCACTTGCAGGACGAGATCTCAACGGAAAATCGCCATATCTCCTCGCACTGCCATCAGTCAATAAGTGGATCCGAGGAAGACTAATTTCACAGGGTGGGTGAGGCTTCTATCTGAGAAGTCGTCACTCGTCAATGAATACGTGACCATGTAATGTAGTCTCCGTGATTGAGGGATGAGTGGCGACATAGCTCGTCTAAATGCAACCTAACCACATTGTTGATCAGCCACTCGTTGCCGAAGGGTTAAGTGTTCAAACTGCTAGCTGAAATGTCGTGGGTTCGAAACTACCCGGAATTTTGTGGGATGCTTACTGCGGAGGATTTCCGATAAGGCTGAAACAGCTTCTAGGCTTTTTAGCATAGATTGGCTTCACTTATGGAATGAAGTGTGGGCTGAAAAATTTGGAAAGAAACTGATAGCACTAACTTTGTTGCCATCGATTAGCGGCCATCTGTTGCAATGCCCTCAGCAAAGCGTAGGGGGTCGATTACGGGCCCCATCTTGGAAGGTGGACCACATCGGCAACACCCAGACTCCTCATACGGGGCTATTGCCCTCGATGCGTGGCTCTCGTTTCCTTATCCTCCTTATCCTCGGTGAATGAGGCTGTAGCAGCTCAAACCGCTGCACTTAGGTGCACAGCTTGTGACATGAGAAAACCGAACTGAACTCAAACCTCTCGTAATCTCCTTCACACCATCCTGCGAAACCATAATTTGTCCACCTCGAAGCTTTGTGCTGTCCCTAAGGAGGCACGATAGACGATACTGGTCTCGGTAGACTAGGATTCAGCAGGTGTAGCACATGGCTGCACCAGCGCCTTTGGTGCCGGATATTCCAGTATCCTTCGGTTTGTCAACCCCTGCAGGGGCTGCAGACCCGGCGTGGACTAAGAGATCGAAGGGACCATGACAACCAAACGCGGAAAAGTGACGAGTGACTGGCTAAGCATGGGTTGTTCATCTCAGCTACCTCAGATAAAATAATCTATCGGTGACTGCAGATCTTGAAGTTAAGCCCTCCGTTGAAGCTCCTTCCAGGTAAGCTGAGGCGTTCTGATGCATGTACGATACATCCACGACAGCTATCTCATCCATTACCGGTATCAGTAGAAACCTACGAGAAAGCTGAAGGCGGCCTCGCGCTACCAGACTTAATAGACTGTTTGTGACGTCGGAGTTATGAATAACTTTTTTCAAATGCAGAAATGTTGGAAGGAGCAAATTTACTTACTCTATACTTTGACCAAGATTACACTTCTGCCCCTGAAGTGCCTGCTTGCCACTGATAGGCGACGTGTGGAGCTTATGCTGCTCTCGTGCACCTATTTTCTCGTATAATGTGCATTTTTTATATGAAATAAAATACGTTCCTCTCGGCCTGATGCCTGGATTCGTTTGTGGCAATAAAAGTATTTGCTCAGAGTTATCATTTTACCTCGTCCAGGCATTTTAACTTGAATGACAGCCCCAAATTAGTGAAGTATATATTCATGGTCCAGTTCAAGGGCAAGGGATTAGCAGTCTACACGACTGTGACTTTATCAAAGCATCTTGTCCAGGTACATGGTTTCATCAATAATCCGACTATGTGAACCTGAGGCATGGTTATGATTGGTCGTAAGCTTCCTTTAGCTTGCCCTGTAGGTATACTGCTGCTGTCCATTCTTGTCGGCTCGACTCCAAACTGCACATCTGTGTCCTGTTTCTGTCTAAATACAGGCACAAACTACGAGCACCCTATAATCAAAGTAACGTGCGAAAAATATGACAACAAAATCTTTTAGTGCTGTGCTCGTCAAAGTGTTCGAAAGCCTGGTGGTTGGTGGAAGTTTCACCAACATGATGGAACCTCGCCGCATAATGCACCTCGAGCTGGCAGTTCTCTTGACGCAAAATTCCTTGAGCGGCCTATCAGTCTAGGCGAACCCGGACTGTGGCTACCATTTTCGCCCTATTTCACTCCATTGGATTTAGTTATCTTGGTACATGCACAAATAAAATGGCAATCAGGCGGGCAAAAAATGTACAGCAATGATATGATGGTTTTCCTACGTACTCACAGAAGTTTAAAGATGGAAGCTGCAATGCAATGAGAATGACAGCGGGTCGGCCACTCCTACCCTAAAATTTTCACTTGCAAGTCCCCAAGCTCATGGATCAGTATCTTATTCCTGGGTCGTGGAGAGCTAGGAACAATTTGCTGACTATTCGCAGTTTATGAGACTACTAACAAATTCGAATTATGAGCTACACGAAACCAAATCCAGCTGAAACATGCGCATAAATGGGGTCAGTCGCCATGTTATGCTGTGGCAAGGGTGTAAAATTTGAGGTTCGAAATAAGGCGACCAAATGCATCTAAATTCAGCAAATGCTCCCCAGTTTGAGGTGATTCAGATTTTTACTTGAACGTCGTACATCACTTTGTCATTACATCCTTGAAACTCCAGGGGTAGGTGTGTGGATGATTAGCCGTTGAGAGTAGAGAAGTAATTTTATTTCGGGGCTCTTCAGGCAGGTGCAGTACCCGAGTTTTCGTCAACCTTATGTTCTACTCGAACCCAAATTGGACTGTTTTCAAGAAATACACTCATTTGAAAATCAATTCGGTTTGACGAGAGACTCACCTGGAACCCAGCTGAATCTCTCGTTTGTGGTGTTTCCATGCAACTGAATGTGCTGCACCAGGCCGCCTCATGTTCCAGTTGCTACGATATTCGAGATATCGCGATGCATGTAATTTTGCGCAATGTAATACTCATAAGGTTGATGAGAACTCGGGGACTGCGCCTACCTGATGAGCCCCAAAAAGGGCGAAACCGGTCGTGGGCTGTCGAAGAATTTTCAGCAACCTTATGAGTAGTACATTGCGTAAAATTACATGCATCGCGATATCTCGAATATCGTAGCAACTGGAACATGAGGCAGCCTGGTGCAGCACATTCAGTTGCATGGAAACATCACAAACGAGAGATTCAGCTGGGTTCCAGGTGAGTCTCTCGCAATACCAAATTTGTTTGCAAATGAGTGTATTTCAGGAAAATTTATTGTTTTTTTAAAAATGTTGACAGTAGACAGATGTTCAGGCTTCCACAAAATCTTGATTCCATTGGCTGGCTCTCAATTATCTCACAGTTTACGTATCCGGAATGTGTTTCATATATCTTATCTACTGTATCCTGGAAAATCGAGCACGCAAAAGACGGTTGGTGAATCATTTGAATTTCGAAAGTGGTGTTATTTACTTCCAAAGTACTTATTGTCAGGGATGTTTTTTCATCTTATTTTACCGACATAAATGTGTTTGCTTTATAGAAGTGTCGACACAGTTGGCTCTAACGTATCCAGGGCTTTGCCGTCCAAAGCTCCGAACAATCTGAAGTTGGACACTGCCTCTGTTCTTGCTGCATACATGGAACAGTCTTTGGCTACAGATGCGCAGTCAGTTGAAGTAAATCGGCATCGTCTGAAGACTTGTGACTCTACGGAGCACGGAAGACCTAAAGTAAATCAAAACCAACGTGGAAAATATCGACCTGGTCAAGACCTCAGAAACAAGAAGGGAATTTCAGGTCTTTCGAAGATTCACTCACCTTTAAGACAGAATATCTCAAAGGCCAAAATGACTGATGCAGTAAGCGTTCGCCGTGTTCAGCCGCCGGATGTGAAGAACCTGGACAACCTTCGTTCCCAATCAGCCCATAAAAATAGAGCCAACTTGAAACCGGCGTCTAGGAAAGAATGTAATAAACACAATACATCCGTGACACCCTGTTCTGTCCGATCAAAAATGCGCAACAACTCCACACTTACAGACGGCGGCGCATACAATACGGAGCTTCTGCCGGAAGGTAGTATATCACATACGCTGCCAGCCCTACAAGCAGCACAACATAACAGCGCACCTGAAAAGCACAATTCATCTCATTCTTCCTCATTGTCAACATCCCCCTCTCCCATTGCACACAGGGGGGTGGAAAGCCTGATTTCGTCCACTGCTCGTCGTTCGTCTTCACCCCTTTGGCATTCTAAGCTGTTTGATGGATCGCCTAGTCTCGAAGCCCAAGGAAGTCACTCAACCAGCCGAATAAATACCAGCAAAACAGACAGTGACTTTGGCCGCCACTGCACCCACCGGGCTCAAAAAGGGAACGAAAGAATCATGTATCCAGATAGTCAACCACCTGGCTACGGATCTTTGGATGCGATCCCATCTATGCAGCGCACAAAAGCCCGGTATCTATCGCAAATGAGTATGTCGGTTGGGTCGATACGTGATACCACCCACCTCAAAGCCATCCACTATAGTAGTTTGGAGGAACAGTCTTCCTGTCACCTGGAGTGTCAACAGATACCTGTGAATGAAGAGCAGCGTACTCCGGAAAAAAATGGACGTAGCGTGCTCTCCGCTCAACTGCACACTGAGAATCTGAGGCCAAATGCCGTTTCGGACGGGAACGCACCTGAAGTACGAGTTGGCAGATGGTTTGACATCAACGATGACTATATTACGGAAGTAGACCCAGAAAGTTTTCAGCGTGTTTTTGAAGGACCGGAATGTGCATACATGTTGTTCTACAGATTAATAGGTCTGGCAATGCCTGTGAATCCGATAAGCAAAAATGACTAGAACAGGTTCCACTACTATCTCCGACATCTGTAGGTGTCTATTGATTCAGCTTGTTGTTGGCAATATGACTGCATGTTGTACAGCAGATTGATATATACTTATTTCATAAGCACATCGCATAAGTTTGCTCGAACTCAAGTGAACAGATTGCTCATCAAAAAACGTTCAAGAGATTCAGGTTTGAAGCTGGTAAAACTTCCCATGGGCCAGTTTTTTAGTCCAAAGTCGATCACGCCTCAAAATAGCCAGGTAGATAATTTTCACCATCTTCTGTGTCCGAATTGATTTAACAAAGTGCAGTCTTCCGAACATACCAGTGTCTGAATGACTAGGGATAGTGATTGGATCTTTTCTGGTACAAGGCACTTAAGTAGCTCACTCGATGGAGCCTCATAGAGGAAGTATCCATCGATGAAACTATTTTGGAAGCACGTAGTGCTTTCCCCAGCGGTCCTCCAGAAAGCGGACTCTCTCAGAAACAGCTTATCCTCCACTACAGTGGAACTAGTTAGAAGGTAGAAGGGGATTTGTTAAATCTCTAAATGGGAGGTCCATGTACAAGAAAACAGGCGGACACAGACCACCAGCCCCGCGCTTACCGGACAGACGCTCGCTATCCGTCACCTTTGTGCAACCTAACTTCACAGATGATTCGCTACACAGTTGCTACTTGGAAATGCCATTAGTGAGTTCCCGTGTGTGATTTCCCCAGTGCACCGGACGTACATATCGTCCAGGTACTCACAGTGAAAATACCCTATACCATTAACGCAGCTTTACTCGTTGAGGAAGAAGTTAGAGACTTTCACAAACGCAACAGGTGCACTAATTCCTCACACTGGTGAGCTATTTTTGGTCGAACATGACTTAAATTCGGCGACAATCTCACAATTCATAATTGAGTTCCAGAGCGAGGGCAATCCAGATGAATCATCGGACGGTAATTCAGTAGTTTTCAAATTCCTAGTACTCATCATTGTCTTTTTTATGCAGGAATACAACTTAGTGATAAATTGTCGAGTTTAGCAGTTCTCATTCAAGTTTAGTTGAATAGTTCCTAATAACCTGGAAAGCAGATACTGATGCTAGATTAAACAGGTCTACAGTCGCAGATATGCAAGAACGTTGAATTTAGTGTGAAGGGAAAAATTCTATCCTACGTTTAGATAAATTTTCATTACCTGGTGTCGCCCCGCTGCAAAGAAGTGCACTTTGGGATCCCGAAGATATTTCCTCGATGGGAGAGTTAGCGGCGCCTCAAAGACAGATAGTCATTCTCCGGGGCCGCTGTCACCAGAATGCAGTTAGGGCTCAAGACCCATCGTCTCAGCGATTCCCATCAAACTGGTAGGTGAGTCATGCTGTGTCTCATCTGAGAGGAAAGTTAACGTCATTTACCTTAACGTGATTAGTACGCGCAACACTGACAACCGAACCGCCCACCCCTCTACGATGCCCGAGCATTGCGCTTAGTCATCGGAGTACCCATTGCTTTCACACGCTTACGACCGGCCTGTAATACAGCATCAATGGTTGACTTGGTGCGAGTCTTACGGGGCCAATGAACCAAATCTGAGGGGGTGCGTACTCCAATCCGGTTGCTGGAGCAGTCACGAGGGTGTTTGGCAGGTCCGACTTCAGCAAATGAGAATATCGGATACCGAATCCCGCCTTACGTGAGGAATCTGATTCTAACGACTTAGTTATTACATGCATTGGTATGCAGTCTATTAGGCACAACTCTGTAGTGTATCTGCAGCGTGGAATGTAAGCGTAAGAGGTCTTAACTATTGTTGAGCTGGCTTTGTACAAATCATTTTCTGCTCAATTCGCAACATCACGTTTTTTGCACAAAAGTGTAAAACAGCATTCTCTTGTTATCGATTATTGGACTGCCAATTATTTTGGGCTTTCACCCAACAAGACACTGATTATGCCTCTTGGACTGGTGACCAAGTGTTTGCAAGCCAGCTGCCAACATCCACCTGATCAAAAACCGATTCCAGGTATTTCAAACTGATCACGATAGCTGCAGTTTGACTGCAGTAGGAGGAATGGCAGTAATCGTTCCAACGTGACGCAGTGGACACGTTTCAACTTACGCAGCGTTGTCATCGATGGGAAGACACTGAAACGCTAATCAGCATTAAGCAGCTTGAAGGATATTTGCTTTTACAAAGCTACTTCGGGCTTTAAGATGCCGATATTCCATACCTTACTGGTACATAGTGGTTGGTCCCGCCTGATGAATTTAGAAAAGGCTGCGCTATCCACATTGGATCAGTCCGACCATGCGTTTCAGATAACGTAGATGTTACCCTCAGTCAAAACATGTTCCTAGTTTTATCCCTTTGTCAGTTGGCGTGCACTAAGCAAACAAGCTAAGATGCATGACAGTTCCACCGCCCCACTCACTGTGGTGTGATTCGTAGTCCTCACATCCAAACATCCCTCTACGCATCGCAAAAAATCTCGGTGGATATTGCTATCCGCCGAAGCTATCCTTTAGAAGTCTTCCATGTAAATCTTTGCCCAAACCTGGGATATTTGAGATCCCATTGCTAGACCTTGTTGTTGGGACTAAACAGCTGAGTCAAAAAGGATGGCCAAGATTTAAGCCATTTTATGACAATCACTAAGAGTTTGTGGTGTTTGTGTTGTTGTTGTTTTGTGGTGTTGTATCTTCGCGTAACAACCTTTCGGCTACAACCCTTGAGACGCTGGTATACGGCGAGTTAACATCAAACTTAACCTGATTTTGTGTCTCCAAAGGAAACCCTGCGACTTTGTTAAAAAGCCGTCCAGCGACACTTAGGTCTCTGCCTTCGCTACTTGCTGGAACTCTCTTTGGCCGTTAACAAATACAATGCGGCCAATGCGACTATAACAAATCACACGCTGTATATAGTTCGCTTCCGGTTAATGTTTGGTATACTGGCAGCGCGCTGGTGAGTTGGGCTTCCCATTGTTCCTAGACCGAAGATACGAAGTGCACCAAACGAACGGCGTAATGTGATGAAATATGAAGCGCATTCGTTCCATTAACAGAGTGGAGTAGGCCTCATATGTATAGAACTGAGCGAAGTGAGACCATGCTAACTTGAATTCATTGCTAACAGCCGCCATTGTGAGGATTTATTAGAATAGATAACACCAAACTTATTGCGTTTTGAGTCCCCACGTCTTTATGAGACAAACTAAATATCAGGACACATCACAGTATAGCTACCGCGTATTGTCTATCGTGGAATCACCTCATAATTAATGATATCATAAAGGACGGATCACAAAAGTATCGTAATCACATCAAAATGCCGAAAACAGTGGAAGTCGTGTAGCGAGGTTCACGAATTAAACACATCCATCTGATTCAGATAGACTGACTCTGGACACAAGTTTGCTAGAATGAACGCTAGTCATAGAGCAAATCACATGACTAGGCAACTTACCCATTTGCCGCATCCAGCGGTCGACGTCCGATCGCCAGATGCTTGCGATTATAATTGTTCAGCGGATTCACTCAAATAGGCATATAAGTGACTCGTTGCTAGAGTGAGATCATAAACCCACTAATTGACCGGTAAAAGTGTCTCCATAATCTCGGGAGTAAGCTGTTGTAAGAGATCGGCCTATATAAGTCATTTTCAACATTCTGCAGAAAACCATCGAAGACCCATTGACCTCGTCTTCATCTTCCGTCCTGTCGAATAAGGAATACCAAAAACGGGATGACCTCGTGTTGAAGCCTTTGTTTGTTGATTTGCTCTTACGGGCTAGATTCATTAAGATGCTTTCCAATTAAAATTGTAAGTCGTTTCGTTTCGGAAGGTGATGGAAGCTATCAAAATGGTACTTAGAATCAAAAATATATATGGCTACTCGTAGTTTCATGAACATTATATCCACCTAATCGTTCTGTGGACAACTGCGAATCACACCAGATTTTAAACCTTTTATATTGGATGTTTAGATTCAAGTGAGAAGTTCTGGTGCTGCCACGTATGGACCGAAACGCATAACATCATTCACAAGGCAGAATAAAAGAAAACTGAACTGTCAGATAAACAAATACAGAGGCACGCAAACACTTCACTAGGAGCATCCTGCTTTCATTCGTAGTGACTGTCGCTGAAGTTTTATTGTAAGGATTATAGGAAATTCCTAATTTTTAGTTGCATCTACTTGGTCCGATCTCCACCTGCTCGAGTAATACTACGGCTTTGACTGCGAACCTCTGATACAGCAGTTATGCTAACGGGTCTAACCCTTGGTTAGTGTATCAAAATGAAACTCTGAAATATGCTGGGGTAGAAGTTACCTCATTGATACGAACAGGTATGACAAAGCGTTGGGTACGACCAACGTTGAAGAATATTGTGAGTTTATGACTGATCTAGGAGTAACTGGTTGCGAAAAATAGCTGGTGGAACCTAAAATAAGAACAACTGGACTGGCCGTTTAATTAGTTAGGAGATTATGAGGTGGTGTGGTAATTCGGCGGAAAGCTACCTGCAGTATTTCTTGGGATCTTAGAAGTAGTATCTAATGTTAACCTGTGAGTGGTAATGGTCCTGCCCAGTGAGCTAAGGACAGGATAATGCACATGTATCTCATGAACTTACACAGACTTAAAATGACTTATTTAAAGTTTATCAGGAGGATATCATGAAATGATGACATGACTAGGCAGTGAAGATAAGAGCGAGAGAACGAAAAACTAAGATTATCATTTGACTTGGTGCCGTGTCACATCTAGCACGGTTGAATTGATCTAATAAAAAAGATAAGCACTCCTCTGTACAAGAAAAGCTGCTTTCAGACTATCCATTCATTACATGCAAAAATGCTAGTGATCGCAGCACACGACGACAAGTTAGACGGATAAGTATGGGTTCCTCTACATGGACTGACGATGAACAGTTTATTTTACACAAGGAAATGCTGTGAACATCCGTCAGGTCCTGTAGGAATCCTACCACCGACGTACGGGTCTGGGTGCGCCTCCAAATAATGTACACATACAGGTCACCTGGATTGCGGTTTTTCTATGCCCGTTGGACGTGCAATGGTCATGACCTCAGTCACTTGTTCCGAGTCGTGCGTGAACTGATATGTGATGACACATCTGTGTGGGAAGCCCATGTGCAGCTGAAGGTCACAGAATATAGTTTCAGGCCGAAACTCTAGCCTTCACGTCCCATAACTAAGCTCTAATAAGAGTGAACATGACCTCACGGATTTGAACATCTTCAAGCCATCACTTGCACCTGACGGTTGGACGCGTGACGACGCACGCAGCCGACACGCATGTGACCGTACTAATGCGCATGCGTCTGCAACGACACCTGCTACGCACTCTTCGCAGAAAACCGCTTTCGAAGTAAAGTTGTTTGACCTTGAGAAGACGTGTAACTACCTGGCCTGCGCCTGACCCGGAACCAAGTTGTGTAGACCGTACTATTCAAATGTGAGCTGGCCTAGTCGGTTAAAAGGGTGGGAGAGGCCTCTCCCTGGTCTGAAAGCCAGTGCAGAAAATCTGCCTACTTCTAGTATTGCCTCCGGGTATCTCTTGATACTGACGCAGATTAGCAAGTCTTCATATTAATAACAATAGTAATAATAGCACTAGGTTTATTCCCCAGATTTGAGAGCTGAGGGTTCATGTATGGTCTTGCAGTGTGGTGTACTACTGGGAACATTTGCTTGATTGTGTTTTCAACAGTTCTTCTGTTGCCCAACTATACTGGAAATTACACCTTACTTGGAGTGTTTCTTGTATTCAGCAGCTTCGCATTTCCGTGACTGAGATACATGGGTGTATACAAATGTCAATAAAGAATCGGTTAGGACTTGTGAGCAATACCGCAATAGCAAGATGAAAAACACGGTGGAGACATGTGTGCTAGCGTAGTTAGGAGATCCTCGGACGCACTTCTATGTGGCTTTTTTAAAGGTTCAGGCAGGTAACCAAATGTCAATCCTTAAGGAGACCAAAGTAGCGGCAAATTATGATTGACAGTAACGTCTGCTATATCTGAAACACAGTTGGGCTGATCAACTACGGATAGCTAACCTTTTTTGGAAGTCACTCAGGTGGAATCAACCGAGTGTCACCTACATACATACAATTGGAGGCAGACCAATAAGCTACTTTTGCCGGAAGCAGCTCCGTGAAAAAAACTACTTAAAGATGAAAGGAGTTTCAGTGTTCTCCTATCGGTGACAATCCCGTCGTAGGTTGAAACTTATCTACCGACTCATGTTGCGATGGTTATGGGAACCGCTTCTGCTGAAGTCACATTTCACCCACTCTGTTTAGTTCAATTACCTGAAACTAGTTGACGGCCATTGATATGTTCGCCGAGCTTGCCAACTGGCTTGAAACTCGCCCAATCGCCCACTGATTACACCTCTTGGATTGGTAACGAAGCTTTTGCGAACCAGTTGTTGAACTCGTCGAACAGATCAAGCCACCTGATCAACACCTACAAAGCTTAGCTTAAAAAATATTTGGGTCGCCCAACATCCGATAATAGCATTTACATTTACGCAGACTTTAGGCTATTGAGGTAAAATATTACGAAAGGGTCAGGAACTGTTCCGTACAATCCCACTGAATAGTCTCATTAATTCCAGCTTTTTACGTTCAATAGTAATTATAATCTAATTTCACATTCCACCCTTCAGTCCCTCCGATGGGTCGTGCTCAATAAACTGCACATAATAATTCATTAGTTGAAACCGAGGTCTCCAAACCAAGCGAGTTCGATCTGTTTATGGATTTCATCTGATCTTATCTGTTGACGCTGAACTAGCCAACCACATCCGCGACCGCTGAAGCAACTGTATTGGATTAAGACCACACTGATCAGGTGGCATTGTAAGACACGCACCAAGTCAAGTTGTCGTGATATACCACACGCCCTCGATGAACCATTTTCCTTTCTTACTCATCTGCCGCGGATGAATGAACCGTGGGGGTCAGTTGGATCAGCAGTCAATTGGCGCGTAGCTCCATTTTTCGATAAAACCACTTGATGAAGGCATCTATTCACCATATATAAATTCTTCCCCGAATACGTTCCAGATATTTCGGCGTGCACAAAATCCATTGGGCTAGCAATGATAGCTCATCAACAAAGACCGGCAGCGCGTTACAGTATCTACAAAATGTGTTAATGCTGTTAGTTTTTCAAGGTTTAATTGTCTTTCGGTGTTTTATGCAGAATGTGGAAGAGAACTTAAGTGGTTTTGGAGTGACTATTTAAGCGGGATAGAAAAACGGTTACCCATGCCACTGGAATGGGTAAGGCTTCTCACGATCTGTCTATTGAATCGGTGAAATCATAGTCGGGGTAGTGGTGGTAGGAGTTTTAACTTACTGACTAGGTTTTATCGGGCAGGCTACTTACCGGACTGCGGATGAGCGAAGATGATAGGTGTACACAAACAACTGGCAGTCGAAAGGATCAGTACATGTCATTGTGCAGATCTTGGGCCAATGGGAATCGACTAGAGATGTTTCCCGAACAGCTCAGACTCACCATCAGCCGTTCGGACTGAGTCCCAGTTACCAGACTTACAGTCAGGATATTCATTCGGAGTATCGGTGAGTCAAAAAAGTTTGACCAACAGAAGCATGCGGAAAATCCAAAGCCAGTTGTTGTCAGTGTTGTAGGTACGGGACTTACAGGGAAGAGTATGGATGTGGACCTCAGAAGCCTGTAGACCCAGACGTTCAACACTGGACTGGACAGTGTCAGAGGGACTGCATCTCATTCGTAAATTGGAGTCCGAGAGAAACCACTGGAAGTCAATCCCTATTGGTCCATTCACCGTCAGAAGCTAATGGTTCAGACTGCAATATTTAGAAGTCAGTTGATAGGACCAAACCTTTTCGGGGGAAAATATCACAGGTAGGGGTTCAGTGCTATCTGTTTCACATTAAGGGATCTCATGCTTATGCTTCATTTCATAATGCCTTGTTTCGAATTTAGGCAGGATATCATCTTATGAACGGAAGTGAACGCGATTCGTAGTTTCCTAAACCAAAAAAAAAAACAGACCGATGAACTAGCCACGGTGCGTCCATAGAATGGCTACCTCGATCTTCTGATGTGTTTTCTCTAATTTTTCCTTCACGGCTATCATATGGAGGAAGGATATTTGAAAAAAGAGCCCAAAATATTCAGGAACTGTAGCAGTTCACTCTGGAGAAAATGTTATTGCATTCTAAAGGAAACTTGTGAAATTACAAGTGTCCTGTCTGGAAAGAGAGCTTACATGTAGACGGAAATTTGGAAGAGGTTTTGGACAGTGCATCCGGTAAAAAAAGATGTACTGACACGAAGTATCTATGGCGAATACATCGTTTTAGTGAATTACCTTATGAAGCAATACATCACTAAAGAAGAGGTGCAAGGCAAGGGTGAGCAGTGCGTAAGCACTTGGATAACAGATAAAACTATCGCTGACTGACCGTAAAATCACCATTGGAAAACCGTTTGAATGACAGAAGACTAATGAAGAATGTGTTGAGGTTCCGGATACGGAACGTTGAGTCACGCGTAGGTTTGACGATCCCGAATATTAAAAGAATTGAGTTCAAAACTCTACTGTGCTGTTTACACAAAGATAAACAAAATTACACACCAAACATAAATTGTCCACGTTCGTCGCGTCAAAAGTGCGCAAGTCTGTTAAGTAGGTCAGTGGCACCAGCGCCGGACGGGGCACCCTTTACGGTAAGGTGGACAGCGGGTGCGGAGGGAGAAAACAGGTGAAGATCAATAAAAACACGGGCGTAGGATGCAAATGAATGCCAAGTTAGATTCACTGTGATTACATTATAAAATGAATGTGTACTGTTCTAGTTACTCAGCCCAGGACCGAAGTTTTCGTTAACCAATTGGTAAACTGCAAAAAACGGGGAACCCATATTCAATGAACCTTTGTCTGCATGATTACATTTAGGGAACTGAGCACGAAACCACGTCTGCGTTGAGAAGGGATAGGGAACGAGAATTCACACATACGGGACGGAGTTGAGGACAAGCGAAAGTTAACCTGTGTTTTTAATGGTGATGAAGGAACCGAATCATTTATTGAAGTTAACCTGATTCTTGAACAACTGAAGATCATAGAAAGCTGGGAACACAAAGAGGAAAAGCGCGCACCATCTATATATTTCTGGAGAACAACTAAGATCTATATGATAGCGAGCCTTTGACTGATAGATATCCTGATTTTTTTCCAGTGGATGTTATGAAAAACTATGTGTGTTGTTCACTACTCTGCCAAGGTGCATCATCGACTTCTGCAACTTTTTGAAGTTCAACTGAACCATCGTATTTGAATTCATAATTCGTGTTGCAATGGGGGAGTTGGTCAATGCATTAGAAAGTATATCGTCAAAACAGAGTTTCTTTCCGCGGTACCTTATTTCGAGCCCAATTACCGATAAAATAACTGAACTGGAGCTTTTAGCAGCAGTTGTCAACAAAAAATAAGATGTTTTGAATGCTATTTTCTCAACATTTTTATCGCTCTCGTCTTCGGAAACATTAGAGTTGCAATAAAAGACTAACTTGATGCAAATAGGGTGGTAGACTGTTTGGCACTCTTGGAATTAAAAATAACTTGAAACTGGTAGATAGTCTTAAGTACCATCGGGCGAGATGGCTCAAGTGGTTAGAGCGCGAATCTACTGACGGGAAGGTCCGTGGTTCGAACCCGACTTCTGCCTCTCGACTTCCCCTGTCCAGGCTTGGGCAACCTGGCAGCATCCCAGCCCTCGTGCTGCCTTCTGGTGGCATGGCAGCTATGCAGCGAAAGGGTGCTACAACTAAACGATTTTTTTCTTAAGCACCATCAGGCGTGCCCTACGGTGTATACTGAGGTTCGCAACATAAGGACTTCAGAAGGAACATTCAGAGTATTTTCGATCCCGGTCTACCCAATGGGACACATTTTAGCCGGTGTAAACCAGGTAAGGTTCGCAACCTGTTACTTGGTGTTTATCAGGCCAATAATTACTGACAACCATACCTGTTCCAGGCATGATTCAACACCATTTTGATCAGTCTCACAACTGGCCCATTTCATGTCGCGACAGCGCAGTGAGTCAGCTGATTGCGAAGTGACCTCAATCATGGACGTGCATCGGGTGCGGCAACAGACCACCGTCAGTCACCTCACTCTCATCACATTTCACTCAGACGGTTGGAGAGCTTTGTTCAGGTCTGCGCCGCTGAAGTTCGAGGCGAGTGAAGTCAGCTTGCGCACCGATGAAGGCCTTAGAAGCCCGGAAATGCAACTCAAAGGGGTTTTTGCGCTTGAATCTCGGCTCAATGCGGAGTTGAAAAAAGCGGATTCACCAACCTCTCAGTCTGTTGCGAAAATTCCAATTCGCCAACGGACCTACCACATACCATCTCACGCTCATTCGCACGGCCGAAATGAGTCATTGGGAGTGTGAATACAAATAGGCTATGAGCCAATACTTGTCGCCATGAGCCGACGAGTTGACTGTGCCTGCAGTGATTTGTGAGTGACCATCGTGAAGTGTAAAGAGATTTGACTGAGGTGGCTGCTTAAGACTGGATAACAAAAAATAACTGCTGTGGGAGCCAGCCACGCCTTTTATAGATGTTCACGGCCGAGGGGCGATCAGGCTGAGGAAAATTTGTGATAAGATGGGAGAAGTAGCAGGAACTGGAGTGTGTGCTATAAGTGAAGCCGATCTATGCTGGAAAGCCGAGAAGCACTGTACAGCTGCTTCGTTCTTGTTGGGGATCATCTGGAATGCGTGCAATGTCACAAGCGCGTACAGTTTATCTTAATGACTGCTTTTCAATAGGGTGATTACTGTAGTATAAGGCCTATACACTAACTTAATATCCATATGCTCAGATCTATTGTCCAAGTCAGTTGGCCTAATGTACTGATTAGGTTTCGTTGAAGTATGATTCGTCTGACAAAGTGTGTATGCTCATAATGTTTAGACCATTTGAGGGAAGCATCCGAACGGAACTGGACCGTGCGTTGCATTACATGGTGGAAATAAATCAAACTTACTATCTAGTGTTTGGGCAAATTTCTCCCCAGAACAAGGCATTTTTCAAAGTTAATTATCTAATTACCTGGTTTCTTGCCACACTATCACTGGGAGTTCCCCTTAATATTTATGGTGTCCGGCTGTTTTACGATCAATGCTAACAGGAGGGTTGAAAGGGTCAAGCCAGACACCTTGAGGTTTCAGCACAATAATTAACCGTGATTTTCGTGGCTAATTAATGTAACCCGACACCTAGTGTAAATGTGTGGCAATGGTTTGACTTGAACTACCTACTTAACCTGTGAGCTGATTAATTGGATCACGAGTGCAGTATGCGGCTGAATTAAAATTAAGGGCCACAACATCCCTCAAAGACAGCGCAATCTGGAAAGCACGGTTCACGAACCCCAAGTTTACTGAAAAAACAGTCAGAAAAACTTACTTAGGTCTTCCACACAGTAGTCAGGTTCTAGTATAAACGATGAATCAAACCGAAAGTCTGGTTATAAGTAGGAAAAGTGATCATTTTGTGTACTGATTGGGATATAAGGCCGGATGAGAAACATGATCAAAGTCGCGACAAAGGTAAGCTGTAGCGACTTGCAACAGGCAAGGAAAAAAAACAAAAACTTCGCTGTTAGTCGGTTTCTGTAAAACACAGGCAGTAGCAAAAGAGAAACAAGTAAGGATGAGAGAAAATGACGAAAACTAACGACAGTACAGTAACAGCAAGAAATTTATTGTTCGTTCGGAAGGGTAGACAGTGGATTTGTTTGAGTCACTTCCGTCACGTTAAGCAGGACAGGGGCAATGAATGGTGGCTGCACGGCCAAAGCCAGGTCAACCGGGGATGACGTTCGTAAGGACGCCAAGTGCCCGACCTCCCTTCTAGTTCCAATCAGGCCTTCAGAGGAAACGGTCTCGTGATGTCGATAACCGTATACACTTGTGGGTGAGATGGGACAATTTGCAGGGCCTTCGGTCTATAAAAATAAAACAACAGATCTGATATGAAATCGACATTAAGATGGTTCATTCCTCTGTACATAGTGGAGATCATGTTCTGTTTGTAGAACCTAGAGGGAAGACCCGCCCAAAACACACAAGATTAGTTATAAACACATGCGCATACATGAACGTTGATTTTTTAAGTGTAGAAAGCCTTCATAAGGGCAACAGAGGAAGCGAAGGTGCCAGGAGCGCTCTCCAGCAAACTGAATAAGACCGACAACATGCGACGGATGCGTAAAAATTCTTATACTACATAGACGAACACCTGATGTTGACTGATACTTAGATTTTTGACAAAAACTAGGCTCAGTACAACTGGTTTAAGTTCACTCTACGGAATGTACTGTCGGATATGAGCTCCTAAACATAAACATCGTAAGAGAACTATAGGATAACTCATGTTCTCCATGGTGGTTACAGACGTGTTACTTAACAACATGACGATCCCTTCCGGAACTGCTGTCCAGATAGCAATGCGGTTCGAGGGATAACAGCGGCGCTTGCAGAAAACACTAACAAGTATATCGTCACAACCTGCATCTACAGATTTAGCTGGTCCCAGTGCCAACAAACTGACGCACAGCATGACAAAAGTCCGCTGCCAGAAGGAGGACCACCTCACTTTCGAGACATAGATTCGCCTCTATAAAGACTTGTTGAAGGTCGATGTAAGAAATCTGAATGATGCGGCCTGCGTGCGTATCCTGTTGAGGAAACTATGCCCATGAGAGTGTGTAATTAAGTTTTACCAGCCCTCCCCAGAGATGTATCGCCCGAGGAAACTGTGAAGTAGCTCACCAGAACTTACGGCCCCAGAGTATCACCTTTTAGTTCTGGTATTCCGAAGTTATCAAGACTCAGGAGGAGGATTTCGTGACTTATGCTGGTGTCGTCAACAGGGAATGTGAGCGCAACCAGCGTCCTAAAGTGCCTCAGGCACCTATATTGTTAAAATTCATAACAGAGCTAGTTTCGTTCGGCGTTTTAGTTGACGCATGTATTGTGCATTTCTGTTTACCTTGCTTCCGCATTGTTGCTACCCTCCTGCACCAAAAGGTCTTTCTCCTGTTGTTGATTGTTACATTGCACCCATTTTGATGCAAATGTGTTTAATCATTTGATGTCAAAATGACATCTGCTGGCAAGCCCTTATTGTACCGGAGTTACTTCTATTGGCATGAATAGGCATGGTGCATTGGTGGCTTTAAGCATGATAATCTTCTCCCAACGAGAAGAGGATGTTTTCGTTGAGGATACTTTGTGTGCCGAGGGTCATTCTTTGAAATTTTGCCAGCCAGTGGCGTTTGAATGGCGCCTCTCCAGTAGTGTACAGGAAATTGAGGTCCTTGAGCATGTGTTTATGTCGTTGTAATGGCCCTTATTGGAGGTTCCTGTTGTTTCCGACATATACAAAAACCTTATCACCGACTACTGCGCTTGGATAGTTGTCATTCGAAACGTCCAAGAATCCGAATAATCCTCAGGCAGGAGGCGGGCTGAGGTAAAGTGAGGCTCTGTTGTTAAGGGACCGTTTGTACCATGCTTACCCTTATTACCCCGTTGAATGCAATGCAAAATGAACATCTCGGTCTTCAGAACACTCGAGTGCAGTTAATTGCTCAGTTTACACAACTGTTCTGGCTGTAGAACGGTGGTCACGCTCGAAACGCTGTTTTGGTAAAATTGGCATAGGTACATTGAATTAATGGATGTGAAAACCATTGAACAAATAATCTTACTGCGTACTAAAGATGACATTATTTTCAAAACAAAGAATACCGACATGTAGACTGTGTGGTCATGGATAGCTGACTCAATCCTCGAGACAGGGATAGAATCGATGGAGTGGCCAATGTTGGAACCGACGTATGAACTCAACTATCAGCTATCCTTGCTCAACGTTGGTGGATGCTACCTCCCGATTGTCCAGACAGAAGAGAGTGTTTGTAAGCACCTCACCCTAGGCCTTTGACATAAAAGTGTAACAGAAGGGCTAGCCACAGAACCCGTCCCTAGCATTTGGCCGGTGGGATGAGCGGATTAGTTCAGCATAGCATCTAACTCTTAATACTGCTGCACGCGCTGGATGCCTTTGAAGACATATCTCGCTCTCATCTTCTGGTAATCACAAGCCCAGCCTGTAATTTGGATACCCCTTCCACCGAGACAATTGGAAGTAAGTTGCACGCTAGAGACAACGTAGCGTGAGAGGATATAGTTGTTTGACATTTTCACATATGTCGATGGGATTCCGGTAAAAGTGGTGACCTCGGCACCACATGGCTTTCCTAGCCCTTGTTTAGGCAAAAGCGATATGTTGGACAGTTGGAAGACGGTGTTTGTCAGACCTCTACATGTTGAGCAACCGGATAGGATTAGGTTTGCGGATGCTACTGGAAGCACATACAGTATAGGTCAACCGCTTAGTGAGGTACACATGACGAAGTTCAATAGCTTCGTGAAAGTAACTTTTTCGGCTCACTGAAATTCAGTTAAATCAGTACTTCGAAGTAAAACAGGTTTTCCGGGACTATGTTGGTCAGTCAAGTTAATATTGATGCAACTGACAGAAGACACATACTTAGGCATCGATTGATTATCGGTCACCTACCACTAAAGTCACAATAAACATGAGCAGGCGCGTGTACATACGTCAACCGGAAGGAAAGCAAATATATATGAATGTGATCGGTAGGACATGAGCGCATCTGTAAATTTCATAAGGTCAAGTGAACATGAGTGATAAGGCAGAGACAATAAAGTCTGACTGAGTGAAGAGATGTTTGACTGAATACGGGAATCTGTGGGTGGGTAAGGTGCAGCAGGTGGTGAACCCCACCGCAGGGACGACCCTACGGAAAAGATTAAATGAGCACATCTCACCGGCATTGGTGGGTCTAAGTCAAGTTGGTCGGTGCGATCAACAGCGGTATAATATTCATCCGTCACTCGCATCGTCGTCCCAGTCCGAAATGACGTTCCCACCAACTCTCCAGAGTCGGTATCGACCGGGCTACCAGAGCGGGCGGTAGAGGTGCGCCGAAAACGGGTGGCCGACGAGCCAACAAATACCCAGCCAGTGACGATAGTGGTAATCCACAGTAAGCCAGAAAGAATCAAGCCGACAAGCGCAGTAATGCTTAGAGGATTGCCAATCGCGCCAAGACGGATTGCAATGAACATGAACAAATTTAGCTGCAACAGTAGCACGGCGGCGAGCATGAAGTTTATCGCAAGCCAGTGAATTCGGGAGTCGATACGGCTCGGTAAATAAGCGTAGAACAGATTATGGCGGTCCACCAGATATTTGGAGATCAAGTAGATCAGCCCTGGAGGAAAAAAAAGAGATAACTTAAACTACAATAGGAACCGAATGAAATAGTGCATTTGAACAAGGTAATCAGCTAACTTACCGATCCAAAACGCTGAATCAAACTTTTGACCGAATGCATATGAAAGGACGGTTAGTTGTTCAACGAATCCATCCGCACGAGTCACTGTCGCTCAGGATAATAAATCGAACAGTTTAAGTTAAGATCCAGTTAAGTACCAACCCACAGCTCTGAACCAAGAGGAAATAGAATGGCATTCTGGCTTTGTCTACTTACCGAAAGACAGAGATATTCGAGTCCCCGTTGTTTATCGAGTTTCTGTAACTCTTCGCTGGTAAACTGTGGTTCGTTATTCGGGATTTGGGCATCGCTCTCGTACAGACCTAGAGTGTATATGGTTAACAACAGCCATCGTGCTGATGTTTACTAGTTGTTCAATCTCAAAAAATAACTTTAGTGGTCTACCATCATGTATTTTTTAACCGTAGGAAAACAAACCGATGACAGCCCCATGGCAGTAGCGATTATCGCATAAGCATTGGTCCTTTGGTTTCTTTCCGATTGCGAGCAGGTAGTTCATAATGTACTTGACGGGATACAATATTCACAAGGTTGCTGAAAACCTTTCGACAACCCATGACGGATATCGCTCTTCTTGGAGCCCATCGCCTAAGCGCAACCTCGAGTTTCCCTCAGTCGTATGTTCTGCTTGAACACAAATTATACACAACTGGTAAATTAAATTGGTATTAACAAGAAGTTCAAATGAATTACAGCCGAATCTCTCATATATGGTATCTTGAATATTTTACTAAGTAAAAAGAGGCGGCTTTTGTGCATCACATTCAGTTGAAGAATGTCATAATCGAGTGAATCAGCTGGGTGTCAGTTGAGTTAAAACCAAATAAGTCGGCGAGCGAGTGTACTGCGCGAGATCCTTAGCTTCTTTCGCTTAACCCACTTCAGCATATTTCTGCTGAACGTGAATGCATCCAAAGCCGTAAGCAAATCAGTCAACAAATGACGGCCTCTGAAGGAAGCTCGCGACGTCTGATCGTAGCAAAGAAATGGAATATGAGTCTAACGTTCGGGATCCATGACGACAGTTCCAACTCATACGGCAACTGGATGGAAAGAAAACAATGTAAGTCAGAATTTACGTTAAATTGTTGATCAACCTCTCCAGACGCCTTGAACACTGGACGGATGAGTACGGATAACAGTTCTAATGGCCCTGTGTGCGGACACTGAGGCGCAAACCAATAACCTTCTGACAGTAACCTATCCACACAGACCCATCAACGACTTATAAGGTTGTCACAGAAATCGACCACCAGTAAAGATAAAATGGTCCAGACCCGGAGGAACTTAGCACTGCTCAAAGCTGGAGGTCCGGTGCTAACATAGGACTAACCAACTTGTTAGGAAATACGTGAATCTCAGAGGAAATACCCACTGACTGGAGCACTGAGGCTATCGCCCCACTGCAATATTCGCCGTGGTATTATTCTGGCCAAAGTTGTATCTAAACTGTTGATGGCCGTTATTCTTCTTTGACTAAACCCAGCACAAAAACTGCAGGCTGGTTACCGCGAAACCTGAGTCAGCACCAGTCACTTTTCACAATGTAACAACCGCTATAGCCACATAACAGAGACCCAAGCTCCTAGCATTTCTTGATATGGGAGGTGCATATGACACCGTGTCGGATTGTCCATCGGGAAGGGAAATCCGGACGAATTTATTTATATCCTAAAACACCCCATGTATATACAGTCAGGCACATCTAGGCTTATAGGGGGATACCACCCATCTTCTCTATCTCAAGCGGGGATCACTGCCTATTTCTCTATTCCTATATAATTTTGCGATGGAAGACGTCCTCAACGTTGCACAGGATATTCCAAACTACGGTAATGTTGAGTTGTTATTCGGAGAATAAATTTCGCCACAGAAAACGGGGGAACTGCGGTCGTGTGGATGCGCGCCGCTCAGTATACCCTCAAAAGAGTGCCAACTGTCCTGAAGACTGAAATTCTCTACTGAAATGGTATCAGACTGCACAAGTCAAACATCGCTCTCCCTTCGACCCGGTGAACAAATCTGTACAGCTAGATAACTGCTTTGGCATAACCGGTACCAAAGATGGAAAGGTCAACGATTATAAAGGCCCGCTGAGACATTAGAAACCTTGTCATATTTGATGAAGCGGAGAAATCAGCCTAGACATCGGAGGACATGTATGTAACACTTCTGTACGCGCTATCCTGTTATATGCGTGTAAAATAAGGGCTATGCATGCAGTAAACAACAGTAGTTTGGTCATGAGAGTTTTACAGGGCAACCGACATGCTGTCAACTGACTGGAGTAACGCGCCAAATCTGCACATCCAGCCAACTCAGTCGCGAGAGTAAAACCACCTCCTCGGAATGCATTCACTACAGGCGCAGAAAAAGGAATGCATTTTGTCGTGACTGAAGCTGAGGTACAAAGTCGCACAGAGAACACACAACAGAACATACTCAGAATGTACCCGCGGTAGGGGGACCAAAAGATGTATTTTTGAAACCCTCAGTTAACAGGAAAGGAACACCTCCAACTGATAGAACTTCATTAAATTTATAAGGTGTATGGTGTTCATGCAATAGTACCCAATCTATTGCGTAGCACGGGATAAAGTATTCCACTGTAATTCCTAAAGGCCTATTCGCCCATTTGTATAGACACACCGCTCTAAATACCCCAAAAGGAAAGGTCAAAGGGGCTCAAGCCTGGCGACTTTAGGGACCCTTAATTGATTAACCTATCCCCGATTGTTTCGCTCAGGTATTCGTTAGCACTCTGAGCACCATCCCGTTGGAACCAAACACCATTGATCAGATTAAGCTCATCCATCTGCGGAGCTATTTGGTGTTGCGGCAGGTGCTTGGGTGGAAATCCTACAAATAAACCAGCGAAATACACTCATTTGCATACTAATTTGGTTTTGACGGGAGAATCACATGGGACCCAGCTGAATCTATCGTATACACTACTCATTTTCATGCAATTCGGGTCCAGTCAATCGGACCTCCGAATTCAGTGCCCGCATTCACGGAGACGGTCAAGACTGTCGAGGATCGTTCATAGTTCCCACACCTGCATGCAGTTGTCATTCGATCCAGAGAACATCCGTTACCACTCTACCGAGTTTTTGCAGACCTTTCCATGATGGGATTGATGCAGTCAGCTGACCTCGATTGTGGACTCGTGAAAGTGTGCGCAACATAAAGTCTCAGTGCAAGCAGTGGAAACGTTTGCCATGGAGTAATATTGGTTTTTGGATTGCATGCACCGGCGGTTTCTCATAAAAAAGACAGACCCTCTTCGGACCTACAGCACACAGGGCGTTTAGGAATGATGGGAGCATCTAGCTCAATGGTTCTCAACCGAGAGGGGGATTTCAACGGTTTGAGAGGAAGGAATGAAAGTCCAGGATTTTAGAGATTTGTTGGAAAATGAATTGTTGTTCATCTCACGTTTGAAACACTTAAAATTTATATCGACTAGTTGATTCTGTTGCTCATTTGCAACTTAGTGTCATACAGTGCAGCCTACTGCTGACATATCCTGATCTTGTGAGCGGCGACCTGTAGCGGGAAAAACATGGTTCACCAATCATCTATAGCCCTGATTCCAGTGTTCGGTTATATCCTCTGAGATTAATGCGGAAGACAGACATGCATGAGTATTTACCCATTGCATCTGCTCTTTCGCTGTCTTATTTCATGGTCTTTGGAGAAGGATTACTTATTCTCCAAAATTAGCGAGAAGCATTTGAAGATTTCTGGGAGGGATTAAAATGATACGTCTAACTTTACTACTGAAATGTGCCGCGGTCCAAACGATGATTCGCTCCGTAACTGTAATGAAGATAGCTGCACGGTTAAGGCGTGGACTTACTGACCCCAAGGTCCGTGGTTCGAACTCAACCTCAGCATCTCGACTGTTCCTGTCTAGGCTTGGGCAACCTGGCAGTATATAAGCACTCGTGCTTCTTTCGAGTGGCACGGCAGCTAGGCACCGAAAGGGTGTTACAGCTGAACGATTATTTATTATTTTTAATCAATGAGCGTTTGCAGTTCCAAGGAGCATTGTCCTTTCTGCCGGTTCCACAGGAAAAGCCGGGTGGTCGTTGTTGTTTCGCAACTGTAAATGAAGGTCACCGATAGCTGTCGTTCATTTGGTGAGCTTGGACAGGTCTAGTCAATTAATACTTGCTTGTCCAAGCTCACCGCAAATCAGTGTTCTGCCTATTGAAGGTAGACAGGTCTCTTTATCGGATGCATCATGTACTCCTGATTGCTGACTCAGCTGTACCGCTGTATTGTCGCGCCCGAGGAACAGGAGAACTGACCCCATGATCTGCACTTGCGCGTCACACCCCCACAAGCCCAAAGAGAGCGAAGTCCGTCGTTTCTTATGCACTGGTGCGTGCGCCAGAAGCAGATGCGTACATGAGGACACTCGTGCGAAAATGTAACCTACAGATCAGGTGATCGGAAAACTGGGCAAAATGCTTGGGTTTTGGAGATGCGTTGTAGTCACAGTGGAACAATCCATGAATAAATCACGGGACGGTGGGTAGCGTTACTGGTAGACTATTGATGGGTTCCAGGAATACGGAAAATAGGTCCTCTCAAGTTCTGAGGGTTGCGTCCCACTGAAGAAAATTCCGTGGCATGTGTGAAGTGAGGCAAAAACCATGTTTGGCTCTGTATAGCATAGCAGGCAACGGTGAGAATTCATGTTGTTTAAGTTCATACATGCACCGCATTGTGCGCGCATGCGACAGTGAGGAATACACACATTTTACTAACTTGCGTGGTGTACGATCTTCGTCGAGTATCGAAACATGGGACATGTGTTCTCGCAGTTGTTCGAGATAGAGTGAAAAGGGGCGATGATGACTATGAACCAGCCAGCCTGAACTCATTAAATGCAGCAGTTAATTCGAAAGCCTGGCATGAGTGGTCAATTTGGTCGCATTATGATATATGGATGAAATTCCACAAGGGGTCAGTGGTCTACAAATAGTACGCAGAGTCGCCTCAGGTCACTTACCGAATGGGGTTATCAAAGGACACAAGATGCTGTAGGCCGACACGACTGCAAACACACAGAGGGTCCAAGCGTAGTAGAGGCCAAAGTCAAATTCCCATTGGCTAGCCTGAATAAAGATAGGGTAACGAGAAGATAGCTGGGGAGGATGTTCTCAAAAATTCGTTCACAGGAAACGAGAATATCTCAAATTACCCAACTTGTAGGATACCAGAACCGACAAATGTGCGGCGGTTTCAGAAAAGTTTAGCAAACATTCGGTGGGTCTACCGCAATACTTCGCTGTTGACGCCAAAGTTTGTCAGGCATGCGCAGGTTGATCTAACACTCGGAGTGACGGATTCGTGAGAAGCAAGCTGAGTTTCGTCCTAAAAGATTTGGCTTACGTGAAGTCACTACCCAACAGGTTCTGGAACATTAGCGCTTCCATGGCGACCAAAATTGTTAGTATTTCCTGGCTTGGAACGCACGTTCTAGAGAGGTGATCGGTGAGAGAAACGGTGACTCGCAAAACTTTTCAACTCTTCTAACTACCTTTCATGGATGCGGATGTGCTTACGGTAGGCTTTACCTAGATTAATCATGGTATTCTGAGTAAGAATTGTTCCCGGCCCACTTCGCCTTTCCATTGTTACTAGTCACTAACAGCCTTTCACGCCTAAGGGGTCACAGTTATATGGGAGCCAAATAAAGTGGACCAGATCCAAACTGGAAGCTATCTGTGGTTGAATAAAGTAAACCGTACCTTGCGCACACTGGCTTTTTCCGCCTGAGATCTCACGCACATAATCCGAAAAGCGTAAAGAAATAGTTCTGGCAGCCGAGCGAGTTGAAGCGCTGTTCCGAAGAATGCTGAAGTGATCACATAGTTCACAAAGAAGGCACCATTGTCGGGCATGAATACACACTCCCATTGAAACGATTGAGGTCCGAGGGGAATCCATGGTGACGTAATTGGTGGAGTAACGGTCGGATTGATCATGGAGGTGAACAAATAGCGCGGTGTTGAAAGAACAGCAGAAGGTAAATTAAAATGGGATGTTTGTTGGGGATCGTTTTGATCCGCTGGTTGAAGCGGTACCCAGCGCATTTCAGGAAATAACCATTGTAGCAGAGCTGGGATTCTGTGCAGAGGAAGCGATACATGGAGCTTAAATTGTATTACTGTTTGGTTGACGAAACAATTAATATGAGTTGAGGTATGAAGTACACCGTGTAGAATACAGGAATCTGTTGACAGGGTACGGGTACTTTTGTGATTAAAGGCGAAAGTATGCTATTAATAGGATGGTTGAATAGCGTTAGCACATAGGGCCAACATGAGGTTAAGTGCGCGACGAAATGATTCGCCCACCCGTATTTTGCAAGAGCTAGGTCATGTGGCATGTCCACATATTTTGAGGTACAATGCTGTCCTCCCAAAAAGACCGTCATCAAAAGAGAATACGCTTCGGAAGTAGACATTTTTATATTAGTGTTCTCTTTAGAGCAAGAAAACTGCATTAAGGTCATTCCCTTCGGAGAAACCAGCAGAAGGGACCAACACGTGGTTTGTTGGCTGTTGAAGGATGGTTTATCAAAGAGTAGCACTTTCCAGCCAAATACCTTCGGGCTACCATGAAGTGTTCTTAGTAGGGGTTGGTTTCTCTTGCAAAAATGTCGCAGGGCATAGCTTCTCTTGCCCGACTAAAGAGTCAAGGAATTTTACTGCCAGGTTGGTAGTCGGATAGTGTGATCGACTGTGATGGTGAACTGAGACTGGTTACCCTCTGCATCCGACTGGAAGGCTGCTAAGTGACCCGCCATCACGTGGTCTTTCTATCACGGACGAACCAGTTGTCCTTGCTGCAGGTCACTAGTCTAGAAAAGCTGCTTAGTTGAATCCGCCAGTATGATATCATCGTCGGTGTGGAGTTGTAAGCCTCGGAAACCACGGTCTTTTCCCCGATATAATTCTTACTTTCTTCTTTCTGCGACTGACTCCTAAAGGAGGATAAGCTGCCTGCACCGAGTTATGATAGATCACGAAGTGCCGACAGAATGTGTGTAGAAGTTTACACGGATCCTTCCAAACGTTGAAGCCAGAAGCTCTACTCGATTTTGGAGAGGATGAATTCGAAGAACAAATACGATACATCATCAAACGGAGACACTGCACCAAGAAACAAATGTCGACACAGGATTCATGAGCTAGTGGACAGCTAGTGAAGAACAACGACGAAAGATAACTCTCGTTTGTGACCATTCACCTTATCGCTGTGAATTGGAAGTGTATTCGGCGGTAGGCGGTAATCTGGTGATATGTTTCTCCATTGGGCTCCATACCCACCTGCCTCAAGCAACACAGGAGGTCTATGGAATGTTGTGGAGTAGGTTATCACGAAAAAAATGAGGCAGTGGTACACAGAGGTGCTTTCTGGAGGTCGTCAAGATAACCTGACAGCAGGAATGATGATTGTGTTGTTTTCAGCAAGCGGCCAATGATCTATGAACGGCAGCCACCAGTCAGCGTTGTATCAGCATAGTAAATCACGTTTGTTCCGATGCTCTGAATAATGGAGATATCTGAAGTCATGCTTATCCTTAAGTCTATCTATTAACACCAGGGTGAAGCTGTTGCGGGCTGTTAGCGAGAACCCTTTGTGGTTGAGGCAGGTGGGTGAAACCTACGAATAAGTAGCCCAGATTAATCCGAAGATAGATAAGCATCATTAGAAGGAATCTATTGACTGAAGACCATATGAAATACGCTGGCAGAACTCAGAAGCTCGCAGTCTATATGGCCGAAAAGAAGGAAATTCAACGATTCCCACTTTTAGTTTTGTTCGCTAATTAGCCGTTCGGTTCTATAATAACGCTCTATTCAGCGCGTACATTTCCGCTATTATGGCTGGGGCTTACGCTATTCTGGTTCACTGTTACTCCGTAGTCTGTCAGTAATTCTTGGTTCCGAGTGCAGAATAGTATCCACGCGGGTTTCCACAAGAGGAATTGGAATAATCGTGCACAACTTTTGTTACCTATTCTGATGGTCCACTCAACCTTTACCGACGATTATTCGTTCTCACAACCACCGTGTTATAAGCCGATATATTTGTACGCTATTCTTTCGCTGTTGCTGTCGCCATTTTGCACGCGTGGTAGTGAAATAATTAGGTCATTTGCTATTCCACCGCTTTTTCTGCGGACTTCTACTCAGTGTCAGTCACTTGACTACCATAGTGTACATAAGTAAGAATAGCTCCCTGAGATGGAACAGGCTGACTCACTCAGTGGGGGCATTCGAGGTTTATGCGGATTCTACTATTCTCCCTCAGACACCCGGGAAAATGTTACTGACCGTACGACACATTTCTGCGTGAAACCCACTGTTGATTGGTACTAGGTGGGTGCACATGTTCTCAGCATTCAGTGGTTGCTGTTATTCAACCCAACCGCAGGCCCTTGAGTTATTGCCACATCGAATGATCAGCTAAACAGCAAGTTTGTTGTCTACTCCAGCGTTTAAAAATCTCAGCAACTCCATACCAATAGCTTTCATAGAAAAATCATGCAATCGGTTCAACATAGACAACCAGTAAATTTCCATTATTCTGTCACTCCACACAATGCTGGAAAAGCCATTGATTCAGTAGAATCTGTGAAGATCGTTTTCAAGACATTATTAAACGTGCAAATGTAACGGCAAAGATGTATGCACCAGTATCATCTGAGCTCTTAACCAAGCTGGAATATATTTTACCATCATTTTAGTGAAAAAATGGCTTTTGGCATTTGACAGAATTAGCAATAGTACTACTCTTTAAGAAGCGGTCATATAAACGGCGGCGACTGAATAAAGACGGGTAACAAGGTTGCGTTGCTCAACCTCTCAGACTAAATCGTGCCTCAAAGACGGTACGGATAAGAAGACTCTTGCGTTATCTTCCATGAGGTGTGACATGATAAGTCTGAAAAAAGCGAAATGAACATGATCATCCAGATGTTCTATGTCCAGCAAACAAGCCAACTCACGATGTCAAGCCCAGCGAAGGTAGCACTAAAACCATCAGTATAAGCAAAATGAAGGTCTTCGTCATTACTGTCAAATGTAAAGTAGATCGCGTCCAATGGCCCACGAGGCGATCGGAATTGTACACCAATAAAGGTAGCAAGGCAGAGACGGACCACAGAATGATTGATGGGATGAACTGTATAACAAAAGGGTCCTGAAACGAACAATAAATGAATTATCAGTGCGGCAGAAACCAGAGACAGACTGCAGCACGTACCAATGAAATTTCGTACATACTTTACGAACATTCCAGAAGAAAGAGTTATGGTGTATTTTCGGTCATGTTCACACGGGGGTACATCAATAAAAACCAACTAAAGGATACTTTCAGAATCCCAGAAAGGCTTATCCTTAAAATCCCCAGAATTAGCGACAATCAGCTGAACAAGACCAAGGGCAGTGAAGACACCACCAAGTTTGAGTGGAACATTTGCCGGAACTACCTAACAAATGGAGTGAACTAAGGTACGTGCAAGATATGGTACTGAAACATGCGACGTAGAAGGGGACGGAATTATTAGAGGGAGAAACAGAATTCAGTTGCGAAAACGGTTGCCGGAATGCAGAGTAGAGGAAGACATACGAGCTGACGGAGGTGGATGGACAAGAAGTAGGCAATCTTATCAAACCCTTCCGAGAAGGTTCTAAGCTCCATGCTCACGCATTGGGGCCCATTTTCCGTAAACTAAATATCTGGAATCTTTAATGAGATCTTAGGCGGCTTATTGCTGGTGTGGTCGTGGTGCTGGTCAGTTGGTCAACTTAAAAAAATGCTATAATAGTCAACCACTACACGGTAAGCCTTCTGACTGTAGCAAGTAGTACAATATCGTCCACACAATCCAAGTCTATAAGGCCTTCAGCCGGAAGAAGTTCCACGAGAGAGGTGAAAGACACCACGAACGCCTCTCTGATACTTAATCAGATTATGACGTACACCAATTTTGGTGTTAAATTCAGGAGAATACTCTCCACAAAATTTCACGCGCTCACAGATGTTGGAGTATAAGAGTTGTAGAAGTGTGCTGAAAATGTTCGGCGAACCTTCGAAGGAGAGGCATCGAAACAAAGCAACGCGATCTACTGAGTCGAACCAGCAAGGGAATTAATAAGCCGACCACAAAATGGTAAACATGAACTCACGTTGATTTGCAATCGTTCGGTCAACCGCAGCTTGTTTACCAAGTTTAAGACATAAGTTGGCGTCGTGAGGAAGAAGATGATGATAAACACAAACAAGTTTACTGCGACTGCACGAACCCACCAAATGGTTCGAGAAATAGCGAGGTTTTGCCTAAAACAGATAAGGATAGGAGAAATAGGCCAACGGAAGCAAGCAGTGTCTTGGTTATTTCGCTGTTTCCCAGCGAAACGTATGAAACGACTGAATCTCAAAAGACATACATATCAGTGTACAGTACCGTGGCTCATGTCGGTAAATTTACGACGAGACACTCAGAAAGCGAGTGTTTGTTTGGGCAACGGGGACTTCAACAGAAGGGTGTGTTCAGCACCAAAGGCTGTGGTGGCTTGATCATGTCGCATGCCAAATCACCATTTGCAAAAGCGAGCGCTCAATTCAAAATGGCAAAAGCTGATAGATGGTCAACCTTTGAAGCGGCAAAGGGGTATGAAAAGTCCAGGTACAGTCGGTGCGACTAGCCTTTCAGGATGGGATCCGCGTGATCCCTCCTGTGCGTTGTTGGAGAAGCCGCAAGATATGACTGTTAACGGCCTTCTTGTTGTCAGCTGTCATCCAGATTGCCTAACTGGGTCTCTGGAAGTGTGATTAACTGATAATGATTGTGGTAGGTTAGGATTAGGTCCTTTCCCTATCCACTCTTCTTGATTTCTTCAAAATAAGGCTTTCAAACCATGGTTGTACGGCCGCGAAGTATCGGCGCTAAACACTGACGTTGAGCTGTCAATGATGAGAAATTCTGCTTTTGTTATTTTAGGCGTTGCTGCATAATGTGACGCTCCATGAAGATTTGGTCAGCGCAACTTCCACCTGAACGCTATCTACCTGGATTGGTTTGGTACGTAAAAGCTTCTCTCTGGCAAGGCGGTTCATGGGAATGATAGCGATTTTGGCTTGTGCAGTGATAGGTGTCAGAGACAAATTTGCCACTTATTTTTATGAAAAGGTAGAATAGGGGTGCTTCAACCAGCTGAAAACACGTCGTTATCCCAGATCCGTACCCGAATACGGATTACAAAGGACTGAAGAAAGCGTCCCACGATTGGGACTGAACATCCACAGAATCAGCGGGATCTACTTCTGTAAGCTTACGATAGTGAGAGCTGCACAACAGCCTACAGAAAGATAGAGGATGTTGACCTAAACAGACCAACGAGCTGGAACAAGCCTGGGCAAATGGGGACAATCAATATCTATTCCGACTAGTCCACCCAACAGGACCTAACTAGGTGAACGTGGACGAAACGATATCTAAACTTCGAAAGGGACACCTACGACAAATCCCTTCGGTGAGACGACCAGTGAATCAACCATGGCACAGTAACAAGAATACCGGAAGCAGTCACGGACCGGCCTCGACAAATCCACCCCAAATTGGACAGAATTCGACAAATACAAAGCAGACTGTCATAAACGAGAGATTTAACTGGATTCAGCTGAGTCACCAAATTCGTGTGCAAATGAAAGTGTTTGTCGAATTAGTGCTAGCATCTTATGAACACAGGGCTGTGGGTTCAGCATCCGGATACCAACGGTTTTAGCAATCAACGATATTCTGAAACCAACTGTTCATGAACAAATTTAAAGTGCTTGGCAGAAGGAGAGCATTTTCTTTTTCTGTAGGATGATGAGTCTCCATCAGGTGTAACGGATAGCGTTTGAGGTTGAATTTCCTGTTCCCTAACTCAATGCAAGCGGTCGTGTGTGACAAACGCCTCGTTCTACGACTAACATACGATGATCAACCTGAGCATGTAAATGTGGAGCTGATGATAGACACTGACAGTCTGTACTTCCGTTGGAACTTGATGGTAAGGGTGGAACTGAAACCCAAGAGTAGTTCAGCGGCCTTGTGGGCGAGATCAGTAATGCTCTCTAATTTTCTGGTAATAACTGTAGCGGTTGAACCTCCTTTAAGTGGAAGGGTTAAATTAAACTGTTCCTTCCTCGTGGAATATCTTATGAAGCTCAGTTTTACAGACTAGTTTTTTATTATGAATAGTTGTGGATAGTCATTCCTAGAAGCACATGTTCTAAGCTCCAGGTTGTGGGCAGGGGGGTGGCTCCTGTTGAGAGGTAATTCCCTGTAGTTAGATTATTTGTGGAGAGTAAGCAGTCGGAGACAAGCATCAGCAGTAGTATCCGGGCGTAGCAACTTCTGGTCCGGTCGGCTGATTCCTTATACAGTGCCGAATATGCCTATCGACGGCACTGTGTGAAGGCTGCTGACCAAGGGATCTGAAGAAAGGGTAATAACAGCCCCATTGTGTTGGATTCGTTAAACGAATGGTTGCCATCGTCTCAACGATGGGTCAATTCGATAGGTTGCAACCAGATCCTGCAGAGTGGATGGTACGGATGGCGTGTGAGGCGCTAAATTACTCATGATTGGATGCAGACCTGAATCGAGTTAATGTGGCACCCACTGGCACGTGATCTTAGGGTGCACTGGACATCATGGATGATTCATCATCCAAAGGGTATAGAAATCTATTTCTCTGTCATTGACCTTCAGGGAGGCACGAACTCAAAGGGGAAAAAAGTCAACTACCTTCCCTATAACTGGGTAAACAGAAAGTATTCTACCCATACTGGTACACGATACTTTCACAATCGTACTAGCAATCGGCGGAGGTACAGATGACCTCTGTTACCTGGGATATACTCCATTCCTGCATCATACTCTATTTTAGTTCCTGCACTCCAATCTCGTTTCCACATAACTACAAACGTTGGCGCAGCACACGCCGTTACAGCCAGACGTGCTGTATGACGAAGACGTCTAACACTTTTCATGAAACAAAGCAAAGAAACAGCCCGATATTCAATCCGGCACGTCGTTCAAGAGAGATGCCTAGTTTGGTCATTATTACCACCACAAACTGCACAGGCCCAAGCAGTGGACACACTTAATACAGACCTTTGTTTTCCCTGCAGATCTTAAGGCTCTCACAACACTTGCACTGCAATGACCTTCTAATGTTCAGTCACGTTTATCAATTACGCTTATCCGGGTGTCCCGAGATAACTGTCGAGGGATTAAGTGCGGTTGAGAATGTACTGAGCGTAGTTTCCGAGTTGGCTTTTACCTACTAGATCTCAGTTGAGTCTCAATTTGCGCCGTAGGACTCAGAGGTCCATTCAGATTAAGCAGAAAAAGCTTGGAGCACAGATGTTTATCTATCAATGCCTTCCTGGTCTTTTTCTAGATATCAAGTGCGTGTTTGATGTTATCGGTCACATTTTTCCATAGGGCTTCCTTAGGAATGAGGTCGCGGAGGGTATTCCGTACTTTGAGAGCTATTCATGCCCACATGTACGGAGTTTGAACGAACTGTCTTCCGGTCTCGATATTCCAAATGGAGCCAGACAAGAATGTCCATTAACTTCATTACCATCCAACTTTACCGTGGATTACATGCTTAGGGACAGAGCGGACACTGAAACAAAGACCCAGAGGAACCGCTCGTGGACTCGGAATCACTAACTATTATAAACTTCAATCAATCAATCAATCAATCAATCAATCAATCAATCAATCAATCAATCAATCAATCAATCAATTAATTAATTAATTAATTAATTAATTAATTAATCAATTTATCAGCTATAAACCACGTGCCATGTACATTGGTTCCAGCTCCTACAGTTTCGATCAACGCAAAGCGGGAGAGTGTGGGACATACAGCCAAGCCTTGCAGGCGATGGCATATTCGGTTAGTTCGGGAACTGGGTAGCTACGCATTGAAGGCGATAGCTTTGATGCATGAGCGCCATTGACTGTGCGATTGGGTCATTTCTGTCAGTGTCATTGACCATTGGTGGGTTGAGTCCCGGAGTTCCCATCCAGGCAGGCGGAAGGTGTCGACCCGACTAAGCTTACCGGTTAGTGTTTTCATACTTCGTTCACAGGTCATGCACTATTCACCTCTCGGTCGCTTCCGATCAGCACAGGGCTGGGCGCATAGAGCTCTGCGAAGCAGACGGTCTTCTGCCATGCGCAGTACATGTCCTAACCAACGTAATCTATGAGTATATCATCCATCGTGGGAGAGTTTCTCCCTCCTAAAACAATCTGGCGTACCTCAGCATTATTAATCCACCAGACCCGACCAATGCTTTGGAGACACCGATGGTTAAATACTAACATCTTTCATGTGTCCTCTGCGCGTAGACCCTACGCCTGCCCGTGCTAAACCTAGCTTCATTTCCACGAATCTGTCTCTCCCGATAATCGATCAACCTACGCAAAAGAATTCCAGAGAGCAACTTAGATGCGATGGATATCAGGCTGATGCCACGATGGTTCTCGCATGACATTCTTTTGAAAACTGGGATGACAGTCGAGAAGCTCCATTCTGCTGGTATTCTGTTTTCGTTCCAAATCATCTGCAGTACGAATGGTAAACTGTTCACCAGGACCTAGCCACCTTCTTTGAAGAGTGCGGGGTTGAGACCATCCATGCCATGAGCGTTGTGGTGCTTGAAGATTGATATCTCACGCTGGATTTCTGTTGTTGACGGTGGGCTGGTGTCGACGTTTCATTCAGACCCACTGGGTTCTCCCGGAGGTTTTGCTGAAGCAGACAAGCCGAACTGTTCTTTGAAGTGTTCAGCTCATCGCCCAATACGACGATTTCGTGAATGAATTGCCGTTGCGTCATATTCGCGTCTTGTTTCGCTGACACCTGTCTTCTTTTGACCGGTTGATCGAATCAGTTGAAATAGGGCGCGGCTGTTGCCTGCAGCGAAAGCCTTCTCCACCATCTGGGCCTTCAAAATCCACCAGCGTTCTATCACTCTTCAAGCTCCTGATTATCAGGTGTTTGAGGGACCTTGTGCGTTATCACAGTCACTATTCGCTGGTATGGCCTTTCTGGTGGCAATTAGATCTGCTGATCTCGACGATATCCAGCGTTAATTTAGTCGAGTCAGATGGCCTGAAAAGACAGTTCTCAAAGCTGAAAGCATAGCTTCTTTAACCCGCTTCCATTCAGCCTCCAAGCGATCTTCGTCATCCGCATCACTGTGCGCTTTCAGTAGCTTTCTAGTCAAGTCAGCTGGATACTTTTCAGCTACTGAAACGTGTCAGAGTTGATGAATGAAACTGCTCTGCTTTGGCACGCGTACTACTGATGGAAAGCGAAGTGATAGCCGAGCCCGTACAATGACATGACCAGAGTCAAGCTGCGTACACCAGAAGGAAGGACAATCATTCATTGATACTCTCCAGGGGTAACTGATAGCCACATGACCCAACTTAGTCCATGACTGTCTTGCGGTTGGTGGCCTCCAAGTAACTAGATATGAGCATTTGTGTTGGAAGTTTGTAATGGCCGGGAACAGACAATGATCTGCACATAACTGAAGCAGTCGCTCCCCATTACCCGTACGCTGAGCATCGACTCCAAATCTACCACCCGATTGAACTTTTCCGGAATTATTCGTTCAACTTGGGTATTCATATCACCGGCCAGAATTGCTATATTCGTCCTTCTTGCTGACTGAAGCAGTCACGACAAATCTTGATAAGACCCGTTGTTGATTCCTCCTGTGAATCAACGATGATCAGGGGTTATTTTCTTGTGATATGATTACTCATGAGTAGTGTGATTTACGTGTTCATTATAACGCTATTTTGTTTCTCTGCTGTTCGATTCCCCGGTTTTGCCCCTACTTCAAATCTGCTTATTCTCTAGCAACTGATGTCAATATTTTGTTGCCCGTCCGTCTGTGCTTGTAAGTTCGTGTTCACTCAACATATTTCCGAGCGCCCGGCATCGAACCCAGAGCTCCTCGGATGGTGGGCGAGCGTGTTATCCGCCACAACAACTCGACGCCTCAGGAGACCCTATATACCACATCTGTCAGATAGCTTTTGTTGAGATGTGTTCTAAACGGACCTCAGCGCGCAATCCGATTTGTCACGTGACACGAGCTGCCGCATCGCGCCGTCAGCCAAAGACAGTTCCCTACCTCCCGAACGTACTGATTGTTTTATGCGCCGTTATCTCTCTATACGGCCAGTTTACACTGACTGGCTGCCCGCATCGGTACTTTTGCATATCGTTTGGAACTTACTTGCTGTTGCTTCCAGAAAGTCCTGCTGCCTCACTGATCATTTTTCTGATCCTGCCGATTGCGCTATTGTTGATTGTACGTTTGCTTAATTCACGATGTTTATTAACCCGTTCATCTATAGAACCAGTTCCTGACAGTTCGCAATACATCATCTACTGCCCTCGTCCGTCAGTTCCTATTGCCTACTGGATACGAATTGCGTATTATCCGATAGTCGCAATAGTCCTGTGAGGTCCTTAGCTGCCCGAATCTTACATCCGTCGTTCTCAGTCTCAGAAGTGTAATCTGTCGGGGTGTACGCCGATGCTACAAGGACACCGTTTACCGCATCGACCTGCACTGATCTTAATTGAGCCAGACAACTGAACAGCTCAAAGACGACTGTTTACTGGGATCCAGTTCAGTAAGGCGCTTTCAGCCTTGGGGCTGAGTGAAACTCCCACACTGTGGGTACCACGAGGCATTACGTCAGGGTCACCGGATACCAAAAGAGTGAAATGTAGAATATTTGAGCTCGTCCTAATCGGCTTGAGGTGCACGACTGAAATGGGATCTTGTGTGCGTCTTTCGGAGACACAACATACATTGACAGATAGAGAAAGCAATATTCCAGAAACAAATGTCTTTTGCCCAATTGACATAGAGTACAGACATTAAACGCTGCAATGTGGATTAGATCTTTTGAGTTCCGTAGATGAGTATTTTGGTTCATTTTTCTGGGCGACGGTTTAGACAGGAAACAGTGGCTAGGGGGGTGGCAGATGGGTTCGACGTGTAGGGAGGGGTGTAGCGGAAGGCCAGTGAGCGAAGAGCTGCAAGGGTGAATGATAGTTTTCGGTTGCCCAAGCCGAAGGAGGGGGTTTGGTTGAGGTACTCCAACTTGAGCCTTTGACTACAAAGCCTGACCCACAAGGCAGTGTGAGGATGTAGGGTTTTGTTTCGGGACCCTGTCCCTAGCCTCTAACTCAAAAGTCTTAACCGCGAGGCAGCGGTTGGTAGGATTTTCTTGGGGGACCCTTTCCGGAGCCAATGCCTCAATAGTCTGACCCACTTGATTGTAGGGGGCCGGCCTGGCCCGAGGACGCATGGAGTAAGGCATTGCTGTCTCACTACTAGTGCAGCTGCGCAAAGAAGGTGCCTTTCGAGCAGCATCAAATTCTTAGGTTTTAGAAGTATTGAATAATGGGTGAGCGGTAACTGTCAACCGTTGGGCGATAGGAGTGTGCGGTTTTAGGGTTTTAGTCCGTCCTTCCTCAGGGAAAGCCAGCATCGCTGTTTCCATAAATATGGATATGCGGGTCGCCTGGGGGAAACGCCTTACTGCCTTCACACTCCTATCGCAGAGTACAGTAGGACTTTACCCCCAGACTGCCTCGTAATACCATTTCTCGCAGTACGAGGAATCGCAGGATTTCGTCGAGCTGATCCCCCTTTGGCCTTCCTGGTATGGTTGCACCTTGTGGAACTGAGTTCCAGCCAGTATAGCCCGCAGGATCATTGCAGCACAGAAACCACCACGACAAGGTAACAGCTTTAGGTCAGATAAAAGCATTATTTCGTCACGCCTTTTCAGACGTGGCCTGAGTCTTCAAAAGTGCGAAGTGATGTTTAATTAGCCATTTTCTACATCTTCTACACCGAACAAGTTTGGATGGTAACTCTCTTGAAGTCATCAGGAAATCGGTTTATGTGGAAAGTCGCTCAAGCATCAGTGGTGTGCGGAATCGAATATTTAGTCGAATCCTCAGAATCCACAAAGCTTTCACCAACACCCGCCACCTGTGACGTTGTACAGCGCCGCCGTACACGCCGTGCTAAAATGTGGGTACGAAGCCAGGGCTTTTTAAGTGAGTGAAATTCAGTGACAAGCAGCTTTTGATCACCTACGCCTATGAAGCATTGCTCGATTCTGATGGCTGAAACACATCGGCAACGACGAGGTTCGTTATCGTTTGTCTGATGATTGACCAATACAGTCTTTTAAGTTAAATCGTAAGGAGAATCAACCGCGCGGATTCGCACATTTCCTGAGGGTTCCCCAGGATTCCCTATCTCGAGGAGCTTTTTTGATATGTGCAGGATCTAGCCAAACAAACGACAGGAGTTCAACAGCAAGTGTGGATTCCGTTACAGGATAGATTCATTTCACGGATATTCCGTACTGTCACTGTCTACCAATGACTGACGAGACTGAAATTCAATTTCCATCATGGAAATGGATACTGTGTGCCCACCAAAGCTCTTGATCCAGGATCTCGGTTGTTCTGCAAGGTGTGAGCACTACACTGGGAATGCCGAAAAATCCAAGATAAACATGGGGAAGCCGCCTTCAGGTTTCCGGAAAACATGACTGAACAATTGAAGTCGTCATTGCTACAATGAATGCATAAGGCGTGGGGTTCTCGAGCCACCGAGAAGGGTATTTTATCAAAATACCGTATCCCCTTCATCCATTTCGTAAGAACAACCAGAAGGTATAAGTTACCACGCCAACATTTCAAACCAATCTGTTACAGAAGTAAAACATTCAGTATCTTTGGGTAAGAGACATGGTAACAACGAGATGATACTTCGAACGACACAGTGCCCTGATGGAGCGGGTTGTTCGGATTCAGTTCCAACCTCAACTCTATAGTTTTGTGCGCACAACTTGGGTTGGTGTGAGCTTGCAAACATCATCGAATTTCGATTGTGTAACAGTGCAATGAGAACATGAACACGGTCAACCAGGTACGTTTTACAACCATTAACCTACAGTTCGATTTGGCTGCTAAGGTTTTGACTTTTGCGCTGCAAGGATCGTAGCAACCTATTTGGAATATATGCCAAGATCCTTTCGTGAAGAAATTGATGACTTTTGTCGATATTTGTCACCGCAACTGCAGTTGGACTTAAACGATGTACGAGGCAGAGCGCTCACTCAAACTTTGGGACCTATTGTGCGACAGAATCCCCTTCGCTGTCCAGGCCACCCACAACTGAGAGGCTGTATAAGTGCGGATCAATGCTGACTGAAGTTTCTGTTTGGCCTTGTTCTAGAGAGGGTCATCTTTGAAATGCAGTCAAATCTTGCTTTGCAAAGCAGCGAATTTTTCGCAGCGGGCCTTGGTTGACAGAGTCCTTTTAAATAAATATTCATTCAGTTGTTGGCTGCTTGCACGGATAAGTAACGCTCCGCCGAAAACGATCGCTTGTACACCAATAGAGAAAAACTACAGAAGTGAGAACTGACTACCCATGTAACCTCACGACGGGAAGTACTTCGTAAACTCTTATCCACAGGCCGGATAAATTTTCGCGTCTTCGGATGCACCACACAAAAAAACATCGAACTTAAGGACGCCTTGCACGCGAATCAGTCAATTTCCACAAACGTAAATAGGAGCCGGAGGATTGCCACTCTGAATAAACGAACATTTGGTCGCAAGCTGATCTCACTTCTCTTTAAGGTGCGCAAAGCCGTACCTTGAAGCATCAATAGGAAAGTCAATAATTTCCCTAACTTGCCTGTTGGCAAAAGTGGTAGAACCCAAGCAAGAAATGCAGCGTCCAGTTTTGATAATTCCCTAGGCGGATGGTTACCTACGGGACATTTTCATATGCAAAGAACTATCTTACTGTCTGGCTAATCCTGCACGAGGGAAGACTCGAGCAAGAACGGCTCGTGGAGCTTCAATAATTCGGCAAAGTAATATAATGTCATTTAGCGTTTCCGGCTGAATGCTAGAGTGTTCCGCAGGAACCAATTGCGTTAAGAGGTTGTAAAACAGAATGGATAAGAAAGATTTTTGTTTCACATCGGAGGCGAGATCAAACTCAGACGCTGCTTCGGCGTAAACCCGAACTCGAGCTTCTGTTGTAAATTGGGAAGCTTTGAAGAGAGCAACGAGTTTGCTTGGTATGCCATCAGTGAGACCGAAAGTTCATAACGACTTGTTTTTGAAAAAGTTTGGGAACAATCGGTAGGTTTATTGCTGGGCAACGTTTCATAACGACTCACGGGTGCTACGCGAAAGCCGATGAACCACGCAATGGTCTCTCATGGCTATTGTGGTCTGGTCTCACGGTCTTCCGGTATTCGACCTGGGGTATCTGGTCCACTTAATTTCCTGAGGAAGCCAACTCGAGTGAGTTGGATTGGAGCAACCTGTACTTTCAACGCTCATTCGAGGAGCGTCGCAGAAAATCTCAATGACAATATCTGAGACCGATTCCCTTCCTTGAGAACTGGGAGTAAAATCGAGATGACGCATTCAGAATGGGCGAACTCCGCTTCCCGAATGGGACATAATAGTGTACAGGGAATGAAGGATTACAAAACTCCAAAAGGAACACCATCAGCTGTCACATATTTTGGGGGCGATGGCCACAAAATAACCTCTGATTGGGCGGCTCGCGGTTGGTACTGCAAGACCCCAATATCGATTTTCGCAAGTTTCTTCCATAGAGGTTGAGGTAATTTGGTAGTTCGTTTAAGTATTCCACTTGCTGCTTTTTTGAGTGATCTGCCATCAGTTCCCCAGGTGGGGGAATGTAGCAGAGACAACACGAAGTAAACAAAAGGAAAGTCATAGACAAATGAGCATTTCTCCTAATTAGAAGCCCTATTCGACCAACAGGGAATACAGTGACTTGTAGCGCACCTAGAGGCTTCACGCAGAAGATTCGGCAGTCAGAGGATTTGCTGAGGCGCGCCTGCAAAGGTAACTTGGAAAAGCGCGTCCGTTTTGCTTGCAACCATCTTAGTGTTTGTGCAGTGTTACCAACACAGTCCGTCGAGGCTTGTCACGAAGAGACTGGACCTTAACGCGGTGTGACGGTTTGTGTACCTCCGCAACCCACTGAGCTATGCTGTGAGATTGTCCATGCGACACTCGCACAGTCTCTCATACGAAGCTAGTCAGAGGTTGGAGGTCTGACCTACACAGTCTCCTGGTCCTCCAGGTTGGGGGTCGGAACATGTGTGGTGACGGGTTCTGTAAAAACTGAAATGCACTTGCACTTCCCGCCAGACACCGTTGCCTTGCTGCCAACCTTTTGAGCCTTTGGTTGACGATCCTAATCGTCCCCCTGTCTAAGTGTGGGCGCCCTCGCAGTGTCCCAGCCCACGTACAACATGAATTGCACATACACAAATAGACTCATGCCACATCGGCCTACGCGTGGTGCCATCAGCCGGGTCGCCTTACTCGCTGCATATAGCTGGGCGGGTAAGCAAAACCAAGCACTCCTGACGCCTCACTTCCTCCTCTTTCACATACTTTGTCTTACCCCTCTTCCCACCCCATTGATAACTCTCTCCATGTAAGCCCGTCAGTTAGGATTGATGAGTCCGTTCGTCCTGCATCGGTTTTGCAAGCAACATCTCCGAATTACCCGGCGCTGACATCCTCAGGCATCTCGAAATCAATCTTCAAGCCTCGATGCCCAATCTATCAGGTAGCTTTCACTGTCCGCTCTTGCTCTCACACTGGACTAGCTTGGCATTGATGTGTGCTGTGTCTCAGAAACAAGAATTCAAGATGAAAGCACAGTGACTGAGCTAACCGCCCCATCAATCTCCACTCGCTACCGCCTGCGCACCTCTAGAGATCCACAGGCTGCTGCGGCAGGATGCGCAGGGATTGGTATCGTCCTAAGTCACCGGGCGGAACCATGGCTGACTGGATACTCGGTGATAATCCCCTCTGTGCGGCTCGTCTGGCAAAATCTGTGAAGCAACCTAACAAGCAGGAAGTCGATCGATGCTAGTTTGCCGTGTCTCCATACGCCCCAACTGACTGTAGCTCCGACACCATCAAATACAAGTTTTATGATACCCTGAATGCCCTGTTGCGGTGAGCTAGAAGCTCAGATATCGTGATGGTTATCGCAGATATGAATGCACAAGCGGGCAGGTTTAGCGCATCTGAGACTCAATTAGGAGGTCGACATGGATTGGACTCGGTACGTACGGACAATGGGGAACGACTGCTTCAGCTGTGTGCTGATCGCAGGCTGTTTTTATGCAGTACCAATTTCCGAAATAGCCAAAGTCGTTTGGCCACATGGTGTCCTCCAACGGCATGCCGGCCACAAACTCAAATCGATCACATTGCCATCAGTTACCGATGGCACGGATCAATAACTGACTGCCGGTCATTTTGGAACACATTTGTGGATTCGGACCACGCACTCGTCCGGAGTCGCTTCTCCCTACGTTTTCCAGGACCACGTAAAGTGCGGACAAATCCCTTGACAACTGAGAGACCGGCAGATACGGATGTCGGATGGATTTATCAGAATAGTTTTATGGACTCTCTTCCAAATGTCCCACCCTCCGATTTCAATTCATGCTGGAACGAGATAGCAATGCTTTGAGTTGTCCCTGTGGCACGGCCCTCCCAGGCCAAACAGTGGCACTGCTTAAATCTCGGAGAAATATCCCCACCGGTCCCAAACATAAGTTGACCCGACGAACTATCGTGGCGTTAAGTGAAAATGAGCGTGCATGCCGACCGTGAAGCCCGGTGGACTCGGAAAGCCAAGGAAATGGAAGAGGCCCAGAAAGCCGGTAATGCCTGAAGATTATTTCAGTTGATCCGTGCGACAGGACACGGGAAACTACCTGTGAGCGAAACCATCAAGACCAGAATTGAGGAGCCATCTTGAGTAAAGAAGAACGCCTCGATCGATGGGCTAAATACTTTGAACAGCAATCATCGTGACCACCAACTACCACTCATCTGGAGAGAAAACTGACGTAGAACCCTGGACGGTGAACCTGGAACTCCATACGGCCTCGAAGGTTCATAACTGCGTATATTCTCACAAACGCCACCGAGCTTCTGGTCCGGATGACCTCCCACCCGCATTGCTCAAAGATGGGGGTGAAGTCCTCAGTCAGCGCTTGTCTGATCTGTTTCCTTGTATTTGGAAAAAAGAGTCTTTCCCAGACAACTGGGGAGAGTCAGTGATAGTGCCAATCTTCAAAAAAGGGGCTCTTAGTGAGTGTAGTAACCACAGGAAGATCAGCTTGATCCCGGTAGTAACGAGACTGCTGGCGTCACTCGTGCTTCGTCGACTTACGGTGGCTCGTGAAACACTGACCGAGAGCAGCAAGCGGGATTCCAGCCTGGTAGGGGTTGCGTTGACCAAATCTTCACACGCCGTCAGGTGTTAGAACAACGCAATGCGTACAAACGATCCACAATTCTGGTACTCCTGGATTTCCAAGGCGCATTCGACTCGATTGATCGGTCTGTTCTTCTTGACACGCTTGCCCACCAAGGCATGCCCCGGAAGTTTGTGAACATAATAAGCTCTTTGTATTCTCAGACTTCCGGGAGTGAGAGTATATGGAGAGCTCTCCAAAAGCTTCCGTACACAAAGTGGTGTCCGTCAGGGATGCCCACTCTCTCCGTTCCTATTTAACTTTGTGATCGATGAAATCATGAGACGAACGCTGGAAGGTCTCCAAAACTCCGGTGTTCAAATAGCCCGTGACGAAAACCTTGTTTATCTGGAATATACAGACGATATCGTTCTCGTCTTCGAAAAGGAGAAGGCGTACGTGTTTTTGGATGATCTGACCAAAGTCATTCCGTCCTTTGGCATGTGTACCCAAAGTGTAAGGTCATGCTACTGGACATGCAGTCACTGAACAAGCAACTTACAATCCAGGGAGAGGCACTGGAAGTTGTGGAGCGTTTTACGTATCTTGGAAGTTGCATTAGTTCTGATTGTAGTGTGACAGATGAGGTCAATGCACGGATCTGCAAGGCTTGGGTCGCGTTTGCTATTTTGAGACACCTATGGCGTCAAAGTAACATATCCCTGAATTTCAAGGGACGCGTGCATCAGGCTACAGTACGGACTGTGTTGTGGTATGGCTGTGAGTCTTGGCCTGTTCGAGCAGTGGAACTGAGACGTCTTCAGGTCTTCGACATCCGTTTTCCCATATGGTTCTGTGTCGGCTATTCCGTACCGAGACAATTAGAAAGCGGATGTTCGGTTGTGCAACGGGACTTTCATCAAATAATATGTCCAGCACCAGGATCTGCGTTCGTTGGACACTGTATTGCGCACGGCAAATCATCGTTTGCCGAAGGGAGTGCTGTTTTCTGTGTCCAATTCAGAGTGACGGAACGAGAGAGTGGGCCAATCCTTGACCTGCGAATGGGGTATGAGCTCTGATGTCATGCTGTCAATGATGCTTTGAATACGGACCGTTCATCATCTAGCCAGACCAACTGATTTCTAGTTGCGGAAGTAGTTGTTTGTAAGCCGCGTTGTTGTGTTACACAGGATAGTTTGAATCTCTGCATCCGGGTGGAATGGAATCGATGTATTTCGCGGGCTCATTCAGACCTCTCGTAGGAAGATGAGGCGTACAAGGATACGAGTACATCCTTTCGAGTTCCCAGATTCGGCACCCCGATACGACCAACGTTCATCTGTCGCTAATGTTTAAAATAGCCGACCTAAGAAAAGGGGCAACTGTCACTCGAACGCCACTTGATAACCCTGAACGACTACTAAAAATACTATCATCGGCCGTCGCGTCATGCCAATAGCTGGGTTGCCTTATTTGTTGCATACAACCCTTAACAATTCAAACTTAATTTTCAAACCCAGAAGCCTGGTCTGCTTAGCTGTTTCTAAGGTTCACGTACTGGTGCAAGCAGGGCAACAAGCGCCTCTTGCTAGTACGCTAGATTGAATGCTGTCCGTAGTATTTAGGATACATTATTCCGGTCAGTAGGAGTTTCAGCACGATCCCTCGCGATGTACTGAAAGGCGTGCACGGTCAGAAATAGATTCGGAACCACTGGATTGATTAACAAACAGACTCCAAAAAGGTCAGCTGCATCTGGGAAGAGATATAGCTCAAACCACTGCCTGTAGCATCACTAATAAGCATCATTTAATCGATGGCAACTAGGTCAAAAGAATATCACTCACCAAATAATGTTACTCGATGTAGGGGCATATACAACCGTCCAGGAGCGCGAACGGAGAAAAGCAGATACGCTGGAATGTGGTAAGTTCACATTACATCGAATTCCACTGTGATATGACCGATAAACTCTGTCGAGGCGATCCGATACCGCAGGGATTACAGAAGGCAAAAGAAAATTGGGGTTTATTGCGCGAAGCCCCCGAAAACTTCTGGAAGCACACAGTTAGCAATGAGAACAGCAGGAGAGTGGATTCAATACAAACGGGTTTGACAAGGACCTAAGCGTCCAATAGGTAACAAATCACATTTTCGTAACGAGGACAAACGTATGGGCAAGCAAATGAAAAACTGGTCAGCTATTTATTAGTTGTAGCTGTTTGGCATAGTCAACCTCTGGATTCAAGGGAAAGACGCAGGAATGGCTCCGTCGTGTTGGACCGGGCAGCCGCCACTCCCATGATATGGCATTTCACAAGATTGTCATCTGCTTTTCCTCAACGGGCGCATGACTGGACCGAAGCCTTTTGGTACTCACAAGCACACGTTGTTGAGAGTGCAATGGGCATCCTGGATAGTTTCCCGCTACCTAAAGGGCGTATGAATTGTAATTGTGTCCATCGGCCTCTAGTGATTTTTAGGCTCCTTCCCGTCGTCTTATGGATCAAGTTCTTTAAACACTCGCTCCAGGTGCCCCACTGCCCCCACTACCAAGGCCTGAGTGACTCTGACAAATAGTAAAATAAAATCTACAGAAAATCACATGGTGCCTAAGACGGTGGGAATATCTAGGATTTTGTTTGGAGGCCCTTTCCCTAGTCTCTGACTCAAGTTCATGAAAAATGAGGCAGCAGTTGGCAGGGTTTCCTTAGGAGGCAGTCTAAGAAGGGCTGACCTATTCCGGGCATAACCGCACCAGGTTCTTCAACACTTTATATACTGTGTGCAGATCTGTAATACTGCATCAAGGCTAGTAAGCCACCCTGGACACAACCATACATTGCTTAAACCACTAGGACCCTGGCTGAAAATTGTTCAGCCAGACCGACAAAGCACTGGGAAAACTACAAGCAGCAAGTGAAAAAATAGAGGCAATGGAAAAGGAAAACGCCACCAACGTTGCAAATTTTCAAAGAGAGCGGAAAGGACACACCGGCTGATCGATCGGCTAACAGGAAAACCTTGTACTGGGGTGCGAATGTAACATCAAAAATAGTGAACAATCCGAAGAAAAATAAGGGATCTAAATTCGGAAGACGATTAAATTATGTGATCGTGCGCCCCTTTTGATCTTGCTTAGTTCTCTCGTTCAGCAGGTGGCGGTGATACGCATATAGTGTCCGTGTGGGCGGTTGTGACCACAGATTGATCCAAAGCCCAGATTGGCCCTAATCAGGATTTTTTGTCTGGCCAGGCGCCGATGTCTCCTGTATTCGCGTTTTTTTCAGTCTTACAAAGACCTATTAATGAACGGCCTTTTCTTGCCAAGACGCACAAGTGTTGTCGGTACCAAGCAACAATAAAAAGACGAAAATATGACGTCGTCACACGTTAAACAGTTCAAGTTTTTAAGAAACGAAAATCAGCTAGAACACTCGAAAGATCAGTCATAAACTCCATGTACATTTGAGCTTGATCATGCTAAGTGGAGTCGTAAAAAATAAATTAGTTTTGCCTACAAAAACACTTGAAGGACGGAAATCCAAACATAGGGAGATTTGAAGATTTTAGTGTATCATTTCTAAAAAAACAGCCACTTCGGTCGATGAGATGATAATTTCTCAACAGAAGATGCCATGGAAAGCAGCGAAACGCACCGAGTAGCTGCTTCTTTTGTGGTGAACGTGACGAAAGCGATGCCAATTTTTGTCTTGACGGCTCGTGAACCCTCCTCTTCAATCAACTTGCGTAGCTGTTCCGATTCACGAGTATAGTAAGATATCGCATCAACAGGAGTGGGACATTGGCACTGGTTGCAACAAACAGCTGAACCTATGATTGCTGTTGCTTCATCATCACAATTCGTATCGCACATGAAAGTATTCAAGTGTTGGGGAGAAGCAAAGCAAAATCGACAATGTCCACGATAATAGCAATTGGTGCAGGACCACCCGCAACATCGGGGGATCATAACTGGGCGCACACCTTTGGCTTCAAACCTTCGCCTGGAAAACTTGAGTGAAGTTTCTGCTGTTTCCCTGGATAAAGAAGAAAAACCAGGGGGTATCGGGTGATAAAATGTGTTCACGCTGTGGCGACTGAAGGATGAGTGAAAAAATTTCAGATAGCATGAGGAGCAAACCAAAGCATTTGAAAGCAAATAAGACACTGGAATCCCAGACCCCTGTACGCCCATTGCAAACATATAGCGTCATTAACCCACGTCGAATCCGAAGGGCTTGCCTTAATTCCGACTACTAGCAAAATATGAGACGGTTTCCCTTCGTTGAAGTAATTAAATTCCTTAATAATGACGAGAGGCCGACGCTCTAGCTAGCCCAAAGCCACAAGGCACCAAGCGAAGAGTTTTAACTGACGAGCAAAAATAACCCTCATCATCATCATCATCCATCATCCATCCCTTTGGTTGTCAAAAGTATTTCGACCGTACTGAATAATGAGCTGGCGGTCACGGTCAACCGATGGATTATCATAGCTTGCGGGTTTAGGACCAACCTTTTTTAATCTGTCGTTCCTTAGGCGAAAGCAGCATCGCTGCTCACAGAAATATGGACATCTTGGAAACCTGAATGAAACACCTTACTGTAGAGGACACTACGACTTTATAACTCTGTAATACGATTTCTCGCAGTACGTGGACTCGCTGTCCCTCGTCGGGCTGCCCCCTTTTGGACTGTTCGGCATGGTTGAACCCTAGGGAACTCAGTCGCAGCCAGTGTAGCTTGCAAGATCATTGTAGCATTGAAGGCTGACTAACACGACCAGCTGACAGCTATAGGTCGGGTGTGGAGAACGCTTCAATCGAGCTGATCCCTGGCGGTTATCAGTGAGGAGGAATCATCAACGAAAGTACCTTAGATCTGAAATACATAGCTCAAGTCGACTAAAAGTCCATGCAATTTGAACTCACTACTCAGTTTGTCGTAGTATTTACGGTCTCACGCAGACCAACAAAATTTACCAATAGCAACCCAGAAGAATCACTAATTCAAGTGCCCTGAAGCGGAAAATCGAAATGATTTACGCACCCACATTAACCGACACGCAACAGTGATCTAGGATGCTGACTGAAGAAGATGTGACCGATTGGTTCTCTGTTCGCCTAAAAAGTCGGCCAATATAGCAATATGCTCATTTGGTCTGGTGAAGATTTTGTGCCATAAAATAAAACGTTACCCGGTTCTAAATCTGTCGAGTGTTTATCTTCTGAAAAATGGGAAACGACTCCCCAGCACGAAATTGCAAATAGCACGCAGCATTGCAAGTAAGCGTAACACTCCGAATGTATTTTGCTGCAACTTTTCAGATGTGTATGGCAGTCAGAATAACAAGCAAGAAATACAAATACAATTGACCAAGGGAAGGATTATCGTCCAGCACATAAGTCTTCCAACGAGTGAGTTAGCGCTAACAAGACGGATAATTGCTCCTGTCTACACAGCTCCATTTTTCGGTTTCCCAGCGCTAATTCCCCTGAGAATTGAAGCAAGATGTGTGGAGCAGGATTTCGAATACAGTGGGAAACCGCAAAATGGAGTTGTGTAGACAGAAGCAATTATCCGTCTTGTTAGCACTACCTCGCTCGTTGGAAGACTTATCTACTGAACGACAATCCTTTCTTGGCCAATTGTATTTCTACTTCTTGCTTGTTATTCTGACTACCATACGCACCTGAAAATACGTAGCGAAATTCATGTGTGCTTTTTTCAACTCACAAGACCACTGACATCTAACCTGAGGTAGTTATGTAGAAATACAGAACTCACCACTTATTGTCCAGATCCACCAAGCGACGGATGTCGTAGCACACCTGAATATCGTCAACCTCGCAACTTGGGTAGGCTTCTCTGGAATGAAGAAGATGCAAGAAACCGAGGCTACTTCCTTTTGGGTGCGGATGAACAGTCAAGCGTTAGGCGCTGATACAGTAAATTCGGAAGCGTAAATGTCCTGGTAAGGGTGGGGAAACCCAATGAGATAAGGAAGGCATAAGAGCCACTTTTATATCAACATGGTAAAATCGAGAGACGGAACGGAGGACATTAATTAGAGGATAGACTACTGGGGCAGTAGCAGTTGATATCAACCCGAGTGCGAATCAGAGTCGCCTAAATATCGAACAAAAGGGGAACGAAAGTGGGGAAATTATTATCCTCCCGTGGCACAGAATTTCAGAATTATGTACCGCAAACCAGCCTAAGAATTTTGCCGCGTGACCATTCTACACCAAATCTGATGTACCCCTTAGGTCAAGACGGAAAGGGACAAACACCTCAACCCCTAGATCAATCAATATCTGTGTCCTGGAGTTGGAGGACACCATGGTAGCAGGAATGTCAATAAAAGTGATGAAAGTATACAATCGCAATAATTGGACGGACCGTTGGGTGCGTTCAGGGCAAACTGGATGTCGAACGTAGTCGATGACACGTGACAAAAGTTTAACCCTGGCACAAAGTGGTGACCGCCTGCTAAGACACTGTGTCACCAATTCACCTGACATAAAGGATGAACAACGCTCTTTTAAAGTGAATGATATTAAACGACTGTACCTCAGCTACAAGAATTTCCATTAAAATGGGAGTAACTTACCCGCTGACAGCTAGAAGTTGATGGTTTGCACCGACTCTCATGACCAAACATAGAGGTGTCCGTTTGCTGCACATCCCGTAAATAGGCCACTTAATTACCCAACATCCTTTCAACTTGTACACTGTGCGTTTACCTTTTTCGTGTTTCAATGGGATGCTCGTGAGTGCCGGTCACCAGCTGTGAAAATTTGGGCGATCTAACACTGGCTTGGAGTAAAGTGCAAATATAGCTGTTTAAATCATGCAGCTGTAACACCCTTCCCGTGCCTAGCTGTCATGCCACCCGAAGGAAGCACAAGGGCTGAGATACTGCCGGGTTGCCCAAGTCTAAAAAGGAGCACTCGGGATGCAGCGGTTAGGTTCGAACCACGGACCTTCCGGTCAGTAGATTCGCGCTCTAAACACTGAGCCACCTCGGGCTCAATGTATACACATTATATATATATATATATATATATATATATATATATATACAGCTGCTCAGGTTTATCTAGATAAAACAGCCACTAACAGGGATCATGTCAGTGGGTCAAAGGTCCAAATGAATATGTTACGATAGGTTAGATAACGTCTCGTAGAAACCAGCGTCTGGACTGCCAAGTGGAATATTTCCAGCAACAATTTAATTGCCTCTCTGCTTGAAAACTTATCTTATTCATTGGATTCGCCCAAAATGATCCTCAGTCTGTCAATTTAGATCAGTCTTCAGTACTGACATGGCTTTCTGTATTCGACCGCCACTGGACTACATGACTGGATGAGGTCTCACCACCGTCATTCAAAGACGGAACTGGCCGATTAGCCTGAAGTTGTTTGGGAACAGCAACGCATTTTAGATAGGTAGCGTCGGTCACTCAATGTGTCTTTATTCGAAAAGGTACCCGAGATAACGGTTAGGAGCCTTACACTCGCCACAACACGACTACTGGTCGGAATCCTACCGCAACGTCTAAATCCAGCCAGGGAGGAGCAAACTCGAGAGTCAAGCAGGATTTAGACATTGCCACACATACCGACAGTCAGTTTCCATCGAATTCACAGGGGCTTTCGATCACGTAGAAAGAACAATCCTTCTTGATATAACTAAATCCGTCACGAAGAGACTGGACCTTACCGTGGTGTGACGGTTTGCGCACCTCAGCGACCCATTGAGCTATACTGGGGGATGTCCACGCGACACTCACAGAGTCTCTCATACCAGGTTGGTCAATGGTTAGAAGTCTGACGAACACAGTCCCCTGGTCCCCCAGGTTGGGGGTTGGAACACGTGGCGACTTGTTCCGTAGAATTGGTAATGCATTTGCATTTCCCGCCAAACACCGTTGCCTTGTGGTTAGGCTTTTGAGCTTTGGTTGAGGACCCTAATCGTCCTCCTGTCCAGGTGTGAGCGCCCTGACAGTATCCCAGCCCACGTACAACCATGATACCTACGTCTAACGATAAACTCATGCCACATCGGCCGTCGTGTGGTGCCATCAGTCGAGTCGCCATACTCGCTGCACATAGCAGGGCGGGTAAGCGGAAACAGACTACTGCTGGCGTCTCCCTTCTTTCTCCATCACCTACTTTTTTTCCCCTCTCTCCACCCCATTAATAACTCTACCCTTGTACGCCCAGCACTTAGAACTGCTGACTCCGTTCGTCTTGCATCGGTTTTGCGTGCAATATCTGCTCGTTACATGGCGCCGATATCCTCAGGTATCTCCAAATCAACATTCAAACCTCGACACCCAGTCTATCTAGCCGCCTTCAATGCCCGCACTCTGAAGCAAGCAGGACAACAAGCTGCTCTTGCTCCCACACTGGACTAGCTTGGCATTGATGTGTGCTGTGTCTCAGAAACAAGAATTCAAGATGAAAGCACAGTGATTGGGCTAACCGCCCCATCGGTCTCCACCCGCTTCCGGCTGCGCACCTCTGGTGATCCAGAGGATGCTCCGGTGGGATGTGCAGGGGTTGCTATCGTTCTGAGTCACCGGGCGGAAGCACCCTTGCTTGACTGGATACCTGTTGATAGCCGCCTCTGTGCGGTTCGTCTGGCAATGTCTGTGAAGGAGTCTCACAAGCGGGAAGTTGATCGCTGTCGGTTTATCCTGTTTGCTTACGCCCCAACTGACTGTAGCTCCGACACCGTCAAAGACAGGTTTGACGACGCCCTGAATGCTCTGTTGCGGTGAGCTAGAAGCTCAGATATCGTGATGGTTGTCGCAGATATGAATGCACAAGCGGGCAGGTTTAGCGCATCTGAGACTCAATTAGGAGGTCGACATGGATTGGACTCGGTACGTACGGACAATGGGGAACGACTGCTTCAGCTGTGTGCTGATCGCAGGCTGTTTTTATGCAGTACCAATTTCCGAAATAGCCAAAGTCGTTTGGCCACATGGTGTCCTCCAACGGCATGCCGGCCACAAACTCAAATCGATCACATTGCCATCAGTTACCGATGGCACGGATCAATAACTGACTGCCGGTCATTTTGGAACACATTTGTGGATTCGGACCACGCACTCGTCCGGAGTCGCTTCTCCCTACGTTTTCCAGGACCACGTAAAGTGCGGACAAATCCCTTGACAACTGAGAGACCGGCAGATACGGATGTCGGATGGATTTATCAGAATAGTTTTATGGACTCTCTTCCAAATGTCCCACCCTCCGATTTCAATTCATGCTGGAACGAGATAGCAATGCTTTGAGTTGTCCCTGTGGCACGGCCCTCCCAGGCCAAACAGTGGCACTGCTTAAATCTCGGAGAAATATCCCCACCGGTCCCAAACATAAGTTGACCCGACGAACTATCGTGGCGTTAAGTGAAAATGAGCGTGCATGCCGACCGTGAAGCCCGGTGGACTCGGAAAGCCAAGGAAATGGAAGAGGCCCAGAAAGCCGGTAATGCCTGAAGATTATTTCAGTTGATCCGTGCGACAGGACACGGGAAACTACCTGTGAGCGAAACCATCAAGACCAGAATTGAGGAGCCATCTTGAGTAAAGAAGAACGCCTCGATCGATGGGCTAAATACTTTGAACAGCAATCATCGTGACCACCAACTACCACTCATCTGGAGAGAAAACTGACGTAGAACCCTGGACGGTGAACCTGGAACTCCATACGGCCTCGAAGGTTCATAACTGCGTATATTCTCACAAACGCCACCGAGCTTCTGGTCCGGATGACCTCCCACCCGCATTGCTCAAAGATGGGGGTGAAGTCCTCAGTCAGCGCTTGTCTGATCTGTTTCCTTGTATTTGGAAAAAAGAGTCTTTCCCAGACAACTGGGGAGAGTCAGTGATAGTGCCAATCTTCAAAAAAGGGGCTCTTAGTGAGTGTAGTAACCACAGGAAGATCAGCTTGATCCCGGTAGTAACGAGACTGCTGGCGTCACTCGTGCTTCGTCGACTTACGGTGGCTCGTGAAACACTGACCGAGAGCAGCAAGCGGGATTCCAGCCTGGTAGGGGTTGCGTTGACCAAATCTTCACACGCCGTCAGGTGTTAGAACAACGCAATGCGTACAAACGATCCACAATTCTGGTACTCCTGGATTTCCAAGGCGCATTCGACTCGATTGATCGGTCTGTTCTTCTTGACACGCTTGCCCACCAAGGCATGCCCCGGAAGTTTGTGAACATAATAAGCTCTTTGTATTCTCAGACTTCCGGGAGTGAGAGTATATGGAGAGCTCTCCAAAAGCTTCCGTACACAAAGTGGTGTCCGTCAGGGATGCCCACTCTCTCCGTTCCTATTTAACTTTGTGATCGATGAAATCATGAGACGAACGCTGGAAGGTCTCCAAAACTCCGGTGTTCAAATAGCCCGTGACGAAAACCTTGTTTATCTGGAATATACAGACGATATCGTTCTCGTCTTCGAAAAGGAGAAGGCGTACGTGTTTTTGGATGATCTGACCAAAGTCATTCCGTCCTTTGGCATGTGTACCCAAAGTGTAAGGTCATGCTACTGGACATGCAGTCACTGAACAAGCAACTTACAATCCAGGGAGAGGCACTGGAAGTTGTGGAGCGTTTTACGTATCTTGGAAGTTGCATTAGTTCTGATTGTAGTGTGACAGATGAGGTCAATGCACGGATCTGCAAGGCTTGGGTCGCGTTTGCTATTTTGAGACACCTATGGCGTCAAAGTAACATATCCCTGAATTTCAAGGGACGCGTGCATCAGGCTACAGTACGGACTGTGTTGTGGTATGGCTGTGAGTCTTGGCCTGTTCGAGCAGTGGAACTGAGACGTCTTCAGGTGTTCGATAATCGTTGCCTCAGGACCATAGCTCGTGTGGGTTGGTGCTGACGTATCCGTAACGAGGCAATTAAAAGGCGCGTTTTCGGTTGTGCGACGGGTACTTCCATTGAAGAATGTGTCCAGCACCAGAAGCTGCGTTGGTTGGGACATATGCTGATTATGCCGAACCGTCGTTTGCCGAAGAGAGTGCTGTTTTTCATGCCGATTCAGAGTGGTGGAAGCAGAGAGGTGCCAGGGGGGTCTGAAGGAATTTACGAAACGTTTGGGTGCTGTCGGTGCTACTCTCTTACCAGGATGGGGACCGCGTGATCCCTACTGCGCGTGGTTGAAGACGCTGCAAGATATGGCTGCTAATCGATGTTAATAGCGTTCGTGTTGTCAGTTTCTATCAAGATTGCCTGGATAAGTGTCTGGAGGTGTAGGCACCTCGAAATGATTGTAGTAATCTAGCACTAAGTCCCTTCCCCTTCCACTTTTATCCTCTTCTTCATAATAAGGCTTTCAAATAAATCACGGTTGTACGGCAGCGAAGCATCGGTGTTGAACACTGACGTCATGCTGTCGATGATGATAATGATGATGATGATATAACTAAACAGAGGGTTGTGTTCTTGAAGTTTATGAAGGTACTGCATGGTCTATATTAAAACACACCCGACTGTTTTAGAGTCTACAAAAAAAATGTCCAGGACTTCCTACAACTACAAATTTGTCATTGATATCATCATGAAATGCCCACTACATTGCATCAAAAATCTAAGAATGGCACCAAGAATGATACTAATGGGCCTGAATCAGGCGCAAGACAATTTGTTATTCGACGGTCATCAGTCCGCCAGTCCGTACAATCTACTTCAAATAGAATTCAGAAGTGGCCTATTGTCTCGGCAGTTTTGCTCCAGAATTTTCTTGGAATTTTTTCTTCTCTCTCCTTCTCTTTTGAATCTTATTCAAACCCATAGATGAGGAGATTGAGTAAACTAACGAATAACGAGCGTTGGCAAGTGCATAAGACATGATGGTACTGTAGCAGAAGGAGACAATCCATGCATCATTAAAGCACGAGCAGTGCTTGCCCACTTGTCGTTTGCGGCGAAATTCACTGAAGTTGAAGGACTGTGTGTACAAGGTAACCTTACTCTATGGCTGCAAGACTTGCTCCCTCCGACTTGAAGAGCTAAGTTACCAGCAAGCTTGTTATCATTGGTATCACTGCTGCATTGAAATTACCTGGCTGCAGCGTTTTCGCTCCAAAATGCGGCGTAACCGAATGACTGTCAAACAGCAACGAATAAAGCTGGTGGGGACACGCTTTGCACGGTCAGCACTATCTACCAAAGAGCGCTGTGTTCTCGACTCCCAAACCCGTGGTGGTGAAACGATCGCGGGCGACAGGTTACGTAGCAACGTGAAAGGAAAGCAACTATTATCAATTCGAGTGCTGTGTAATCTTCGTACTTTCATAGGTGAGGTTAACGTAATTCTCCTTGCAACTTGAGGGTATCTCGGCCCTCGTGCTTCCTTCGGGTGGTCAAGAAGCTAGGCACCGAAAGAACGATGCAGCCGAAAGAACATTATTGATTACTTTAATTTTTGTTGGATGTGAGACCTGCAGAACGAGGCGAGTATCTGAGCCCAGCAACGATCGTTTTGTCGCTACTTATTCGGACAGCCTGGTGAAAGTTGGTCTGCTGTCGTGTTTCGGGCTTGTGTTGGAAAAGGTTCACGGAGGGTGTCGAGTCAGTTTTATGATGCCTACCTTAATTCGACACCAACACATGAGGCGGTCTTTGTGCGTTACATCCAGTTCAATTATATCACAAGCGAGTATGCATGTCTTGTTGATATAATCTCAACTCGCAAATGAATGTTTACTTTCGCTTGCCAGCGCCTTGTTTTTGATAGCTGTCACCAAAAACATGAAGCTTCTTCTGAACTGAGTTCCTAAAGTTCAGCCTTATCATTATTACTCTTTACTAGGGCGTTGTTTTCGCATAGCCCTATGACAGCTAAGCGCCAATATTTTATACTGGCCTATCACCCCTAACAGGGTATTTCAACCATTGCGATTTCGTGACAAATGAAGCTTCAGGTATTCGATCCTAAGGCTGACAAACCAATGAGTTGTCACTCGAGCAGTCAGTCAAAACGTGACCAGCTGATTTGGATTTCTTGATTGAAGGATGAGCGGCGCTATATCCAGCGTAAGGGAGAGTTAATCACACTACCAATCAGCCGCAAATGGTCGAACGGTTAATTGTTTAAACTGCTAGCCAGGAGGTCACGGGTTCGAAAATCCCTGGAGTTTCGTGAAATGTGCACTGCTGATGATCGCAATAAGGGAAAAATAGCTGTACAATACTTCTCAACTTTTCATGATAGATTGGCTCCACTTGAAGGACGAAAACCCAATTGAAAAAAGTAACACTCGAGTTTTGTACATATTCGGATTTTCACGACCAAGTGAGTTGGTTTTAAACTTTGGTTGCTAAAATAAAGCGCACAATCGGTCCTTACCCGTTGCTCGTCCTAACAGACGAGTGTACACCCTGGAGTTTACCAACCACTCTTCATGTCCTATAACAAGTTACCGACTTCTCCGACATACCAATCAAGATTCCTCAGTGCTTTACAATCAAATTGGACAACAGATTGGTGATATTTGATACGCAGTCTGAAGCAGTTCAACAAAAGTCTCAACCACGTTCACGGCAATTAGGATGTCAAAACCGCGCCTCACCTGAAGTGACGAGAGATTAGATCACGTTGACAATGTGACCGTGATATCCCGGAAATCATCAAGGTGCGATGAGACTATCAGGGAAAGAATGAAATCAGCACATAAGGAATTTCACGAAACGAATCAACTGCATTCTGAAAGCCTAGGTTGAGTTGAACAAGGATATGTTAAAAAGTTCATGACGTCGCTATCAAGACCAAACAAGATAAACTGACCGCCTGAAGTCAAACTTTCGAAAATTCATGCTAGAAAAGCAAGTCATGCTGATCTTCCACTTGCAGACAAACTGGTGACCACTTCAACCTTAAACAGGAAAAGTCATCATAAACGCTCGGTGTAGAATGGAGTGTAGGAGAAACGGAAGAAAACTGAGAGTCAATAGGACCACATAGTGAGTGGCATACCTAACATAAAAACCGGACAGGAATTTTCGTGTCACATTTAGGGTCCCGAAATTAGACCATACTGCCTCGCGGGTCAGACTTCTGAGTCAGGGGCTAGGGACAGGGTCCCCGAACAAAACCCAACATCCTCCCACTGCCTTGTGGGTCAGACTTTTGAGTCAAAGGTTCAGGGTGTAGTACCTCTTCCAGTGCCTGGGAAACCGGGGAGTATCATTTACCTGCACAGTTCTTTGTCCACCGATGTCCCTCTCCAACCCCTTCCCACCACACAAACAAACGTTGCTGGGTCACAAGATCCCTTCTTTTTTACATAGGAGCTTTTAACGTCCATACTCTATGTCAAATCGGCAACAGGCAATGCTCGCTGAAACGTTATACTCCCTTAAAATTGATGTATGCTGTGCCTCTGAAACACCCATACAAGACCCAAGCGTGGTTATGCATCTCAAAACGCGAAGGACGAACTCAGCTCTTCCACATTTCTCCCTCCGTGTGTTCGGTGATCCAGAAGCAATGACTCGTGGAATATATGGCGTGGGAGTTGCACTCAGTCCCAGGGCTGAACGCGCTTTGCTGGATTGGATCCCAGTGAACAGTGGTCTTTGCGCCATCCGGTTATCCAGCACAATCAAGTTCAATGCCTCTCGACATAAAAAGCGGTGCCTGTTTGCAGTGCCGGCTTATGCCCCGACGGACTGCATTTCTGACGCTGAAAAGGATACTTTCTACCGATAGTTAACCGGGCTCATTCGTCGAGCAAGAATCACTGACAACGTGATCCTTGTGGGCTACATGAATGTCCAGTTCGGTCGCCTGAGCTTGTTGGAATTACATTTGAGCGGTCAATTCGGAGTCTACGCTCGTTGCACAGGCAACGGAGAGCGACTCCTTCAGTTGTGTGCTGATCATGAGCTGTTTCTGGCCAGCACGAACTTTCAGCATAAACGTTAGCATCGCGTAACCTGGCGATCACCAACTGCAAATCAACCGTGGACCCAGTTGGATCACGTGGTCATCAGCCATCGGTGGAGGGCCACAATTCAAGACTGCCATTCCACACAACTTGATTCCGATCACACCACTGTACGTGCAGTTTGGTTCCTTTCAGGCCGTCGCAAGTCAGCCAGAAACATGCCAATCCGCTGTCCTCGAAGAACTACCGTAGCACAACAGTATCGACCTGAGCTAGCCCAATACTCTCTACAGTAAACCAACAGTGTACTGGTAACGAACACGTTGATAAAGTATGACAAAGTGTGAAAGGAGCTATGCTAACGGCGTTCAGTGCTGTGCGTCTGACTTCTCCGATACGAACAAATGACCACTGAATACCGTCGAGATCGGTAGCCGTGATTGAAGCCAGGACATTCATACCAGCAGGCAACGAGTACGATGGTGCATGCAAATCCTTCGAAAGTCAAATAGTGAAGAGCTTAAGGAAAGACCGGGAGCTTTGGTGAATATCGAAAGCTCGAGAGATGGGGAAGACTTTTGCTACAGGGAACAGCCATGCCATATACCAATTGACGCGATCGACTTGCCACAGGAAGGCAACGGTTAGTGAAAGGATAAGCGAAAAGAACGGTTCATCGAGTAACTGGTCAAAAAACCGACTGCAAAGAGGTGCCGAATACTTCGAAGAACCGTTTAGCTGGCCTCCTGAAACACAACCTCCGGAGGCAGTTTATACGGGCGACTAGAATATAAGCCTTAGTCACCCGTCAGAAGAAGGAACGAAATACGAGATATCCGTACTGAAGCGTGAGAAGGCACCAGGACCGGACGGTCTGCATTCAATCCTCTTCAAAGAAGACAGTGAATCCTTGGTGACCTATCTGACAAAACTCATTGATGCGATATGGAATGAAGAGAAGGCTCTTACAGAATGCGGCGCATCGACAGTTATCCCAATTGCCAAAAAGGGGTACGCTGCTCTCTTTTACCCTTCCCCTTCAACTTCGTCATTGCTACGCTTATGGAAGACTCACTACCAGCCTCTGATGCCTGTGGGGTCAAAGTAACCCTGAAGCGTTCGTTCACAGATATCGAGTACGCAGACAGTACTTATTCTTAAATCTGACGCCATTGTAATACAGACAACACCAAATAAACTAAATAATTACGCCTCACGGTTTGGCATGTGATTCATACCTGCAAAGGTATGAAGGCTCTAACCCTAACCTCATGCTTGCGGATGAGCCGACTGAGGTAGTAAACAAATTTGTATACCTGAGCAGCTGTATCAGTCCGGGTGGTCTGGCCAAGGATGATATTTCTATCCAAATTGGGAGGGTCAGAACAGCTTTCGTGAACCCGCATCACCTGTGGTGTAGGTATGACATCAGCTTATCCGTCAGTGGCCGAGTCTACAATGCTGCGGTGCGCTCCATATTATTATACGGATCAGTAACCTGGCCGCTGCGGGCCGAGGACGTCAAAAGACTTTCAGTGTTTGACCATCGATGTCTTCGAAGCATTGCCGGATGATTTTTGGGAACCAGATCAGTAATGCTGAAGTATGTCGAATAAATAACTCGCCAACGGTAGATGAACCGATCACACTACATAGGTTGCGCTTGCTTGGTCACGTGCTCTGTATGCCAGTTGACCGGCTTCCTCGAAGAGCCCTTTTCACACAACCACGCGAAGGGTGGAAACGAACCAGGAGATGTCAAACAATGACTTAGCAGCGAAATAGGAATGCCATTGCAAGCAAACTCAGCTGCGCTGGTCATTGCTGTCTCTCGGGATGGGGACACGGAGACTGGACACATCAATGGCTAAGAGACATTGTCAGACATGGCCCAGTCACGCCCTCAATGGCACTCTCGCATCCAAGCTGTTGCCTTCGATGCATAACTTCCCTCCCAATATCCCCAATTAAAAGTCCACTGACAACCTTTCACTTACGCATCAATTATATCAGCTACCGCCTCCAATGCGTAGCTATCTATCCCACCCCCCGAAGTCATCGGCGAACGAAACTGGCAGCAATAACCACTGTACGGCAGCAGCCGATGATGATGATGAGTCCCCCGCTTTTTGAAAAGTGCAAATATGGGGTATCGATGTAGCCGGGGAAACTGCTACGACTCCGGCAGGAGATCAACGGTCTAAGGCACCTAAACTGACACGGGAGCATGAAGGAAACGAAGTGTAGAACGCCATTACTAGAAATGCAGTAAGTAGAACTCTTTTAGCATTTTCAGAACTTCGAACATACCAAGTTCCTTCCAACGATACTTTCTCAGTCGACCTGAGAAACCTAAATTTCACTGTTCCAGAATGTTCCACTCAATTGGAAAACACGGGGGCGAGATGGCTCAGTGGTAAGAGCGCAAATTTACTGACCGGAAGGTCCGTAGTTCGAATCCGACCTATGCATCTCGACTTCTCCTGTCTAGGCTTGGGCAACCTGACAGTATCCCAGCCCTCGTGCTTCCTTCGGGTAGCATGGCAGCTAGGCACCGGAAGGGTGTTACAGTTGAACGATTTATTTATTTATTATTGGAAAACACGATTCTGTAAACCTAATAAGCTAAGATATCTGGTAACAGACGTGCATTGATTGCAGGACAACAAACATCTTTGTCGTTCGTCAAACGTGGGATTCTCTCGAATGCGTTTTTGTCAAATTGCACTGCGCTTGAGGCACTAAACACTGGTTAATGGTTGTTTTGTTTTCATTTCTACCCATCTAAATTTAGTACACCATAAACCATATGCCATGTTTTGTCACACTTTTCACTGGCTGACGTGGATGGTCCATCAGGCAGAAGTAAAACACCTAGAAGTATACACAATCCAATTTCGTCTGTCAGTCAATAGGCAGTTATCGCTGGTACGTGGTTCACCCGTGCAGCGTTTGCCTCCGCAGCATCACGTTTTGTTCGGCCGCTATAACACTGCTCAATCCCCGTGAACATCGCAATAAGTGTGCGCATTTCCACTTACCGAACAGCACCACCACCTGTGGTGTGATTTGATCACCAGAGTGACCAGCTGAGGATGAGTATATATATGTACTCATTCGGCAGCATCCACAGTGCCATCAGAGGTGACCAAAAAATCCTTAGGCAGCCGGTGGAGTTGTGTATTTGCTGCTGGGCTCAAATAACAAATGGGGTGATTCAGAAGTTCTGTTTCTTGGTTGATCCTGATCGCTTTTATACTGGTCGTTGGCTCGCTGTTCAGCTCAAAAAGATATCACATAACACGATACTTTGAGACAGCCCGCAATGGGATAAAGCAAGCTTATTACAGCCGTACCGATGGAGCAACAGTGGAAGTTCCTGAATGACCATGCTAGAATGATTCAATCATCTGAGCACTGGTAAGTAGCCAGAAAGCGTTGTTCGATTAGCAGTCGATTCCCATAGGAAACCTAATGATTGCCAAGCCATGGGCTTGGAATTTTGCCTTGTATCGTTGGATGTCGGATCAATTTTTACCTCCGTAACGCTGAACGAAACTATCGGCATGATATGTAGCCACGAGCATCTCACAACTATTCCTAAGGATGATTTGCTGGATCGAAAAGAGGACTCACTGCGAATTGTCAGCGTTACTCTGACACCGGACGGAAACTGTGGCTATCCGGCCCATCGGACCTAGGCTATCTGCCCGGAAAATAATAGTGCTGAGCTTGGCCTTTCCGTAAAGATTTGACCTATCACATTCCAGAAATCTGATTCTCTCCGTCTTTCTTGTCCATGTCCACTCCCCTAATTCGCGTGTGTCTCGAGCTTCGTTGAGTTTTTGCCTGTTGCCACGTTGTTTTCCCATAATTGATTCTTCACATTTTACCTAGATCAAGCTCCGCGCTGTTTGGCCGCTTTGTGTGTACTTTCAGTGTGTATTCTCTATTCAACATGGTGCTACCAGAAAATCGAACAAGATGCGGCGAGAACCACGGAACTCCGAAGGCCAACTTTCACGTAGAAATGTAGTACCTCTTAGTACTTTGAAGGAACCCCGACGATGCCATAAACTATCGTCATTTTAATGAAATTCGTCTAGACTTTTTGTTGAGCACACAATTTGGCTTCAGTTATGCTTATTCGCGGTTGTCGCCCAGCGGGCCGTTGGACTCCCTGATGGTGTTCATTTGTGTAATGTCTGTTGTTTTTGCAACACCCCGAACGATTTTCCTGAAAGGAACTCAGATTTCATGTTTGAACTACGAAATTTCTTTTCTTCGCAACAATTGTGGATTTGTTGTTCTGTGAATACAATACGAGCCCTGAAAAGTAGATTGACATTGTTGCGCTAAAATTTTAGCGCCTGTGTCTTACTTTTCTGGGAACTGCAAGTACTCATTTCGTACGACTAGCGCAACCAGTATGGCTTACGATTCACCAACGTTCGAATGTCCTCGTGCTGCATTTTGATGGCTGTGAACTGAGCTAGGTCATTCGCCATCTGTGTAAAGACTTAGTGAAACGCGTCTCAAGCGCTCCCAAGAGAACCGTGAAGAGAAATCCTTCCCCCTTGAGGCACGATCTCGAACGAATTCATGATAAACTATATATATATATATATA
>SJOL01012104.1:713530-881169 GCA_004794785.1 Opisthorchis felineus | reverse complement strand
TATATATATATATATATATATTAAGGTGCACCTGAATATTATATTCATCATCAATCTTGAAAAGGCAGACTTTGTTAGTCCTTGTCAGCTGATTATTAAGTCAATTACGTTACCATTAGAGCACTAAAAGTGATCAGTGCTCCAGTACATGGGGAAAAACTTTGTTTAATCTTCGCATGCGTTCTAGAAGACCCGCACCGACTTAGAACTAAACAAAAATCGTCCAGCGGTATTAAGTTCCGTGGTATGTAAGCTGTAAGTTCCAGTAAGTTATGCTGACAGGTAATTTCGAATAAACCGGTCAATCGATCGACAACCAGGACAGTTACCAGATCGTCGTTCCAGGCATAGGGCGAAACCAGTTACATCACTTAAGCGTGAACACGTTCACGCGTTCAAACGTAATAATTCAGGTGAGTCCAGCGTGCGCTGATAGAGTATTGATGGAGTATTGGAATATTAGTATTGGAGTATTGGCCTCGCAATTAAGATGGTAGGAGTTCAAACATCGGCATGGCCAAGGATATGCAGTGCTGATGAGGTCTAAGAAGAGCGAAATTGGAATAAAGTGGTTTTCCCCTTTGGTAGGGACTCACCAGAAGATGTGCGCGGGACAGGGGAGGACAGCACAAGTGAGAGTGATGTGGACGTGGACGAAAATTAATATGCTGTCAATAGCTGCAGTCAAATCGCCTCATGTTCACTCTGTATATCAGTCACCACGAGCGGCATATTTTTCAGTATTGCTCCTAATCAGTCACCCCGGCAACTCACGCAACAGAATTGCTTTCCCACCTGTTATCGTCCGGTGTGCGGGTGTTTACACTGCTGTGGAGGTCATTTGTAGACTCGCATACCTCTTGGTGATCCCATGAACGTTTATGGAAATTTGCCTACTAGTTTTTAAATGGTATCGCACTTCCGAACTCAGCCCTTTATTCTGTTAGCCGGGATTGTCCGACCTTCGCGTGACTCAGGTTTGTGTGTCGAGAATCCAACAGCTTCTAAATAGACGGTCAAATGTGCCATTCGAGGGGAACAGGCGGCTGTCCATATAAAGTGTATGGGTGCATATGCAACGACCGCGATTAGCGATAGACTCCTATGTGGATTTGATACTGTGGAAGAGCCCTGTTGACGGACAGCACACCGGTTGTTCGGCCAATTCGGCTACTCCACCTTTCATTTGCAAAACACAACACATAAGATAGGGTTATAAGGACAAAAAGCAATAAAACAAGCCGTTGTTTACCGGGGGTAGTGGGAGTAAGGCTAGTTCCGGGGTGGAATAAGATTCTATCAACACTTCCGCGCGCACAAGGCCGGTCAAGTGGTGCAAATCAGAATCTATTCACTGAATTCTAGAATTCTTCAGTGCACTGAGAAGCAGTTTCGAGGATAAGTTGAATGAATCAATTAAGTGGCCGGTTTGTGATGCCTATCATCCCAGAGGTTGTAGGATTGACTGCTTTGTGTGATTGTTGCTCGCTCGCTAGTACTATTCTTTTTGGACGGTGCTGAGCTACTCTTTGTGAGGGACGTCAACCCTTCTGACAACGTAAACGACACCACAACTGCAAGTCAACTGGTAGATAGCATGCGAGGCACAAGAATCTGTAGCACTAATACAGCCAGACCGGAATGTGAACCTCTTGGTCGTTGAGGCAAAGCCCAACTGTGTGGTCGGGTGAGTTTGCGTCAAGATTAACCTATTCTGTTGGAAAATGTTCAATGTTACTCCAGAATTAAGGTCTACATTTTCAGTGAACGACAAAATGAGGTATTTAAGTGGTTCAACTGACCACTGAGTTGAGCGTTTTGACTGATAATAAAACCACAAACAATCGACCGTCTCTCGTGACGAAAAGTAGAGAGTTAATGTCAACAGAAAGAATCGTCAGGGAACTGGCGAAAATACCTTCTAATCTATGATGTTTCAGGTAGTGATACGTTAAACATTTCATGAGAGAGTCAAGTAAACATACCCGCCGAGCAGCCGGCTAGTCTATGGTCCGTTGAATTTTGCATGTTAAGAGTCGATCTCATGGAACTGTCATGACTAATAGGTTTCAGAAACCCTCACATCCTTACCGTTTTGGTTCGGATAGGTTTCTGCTATTTGCACTGCTCTTTTGTTATGGCGCCAGGCTGGTTCAATAGGTGCAGCTTGTTTTTCGGTAGGGTTGTAGGACTGAGCAAATAAATGCGAAATTTTAGGTCCAGAAAGATGAATCTAGTGTTCATTTGTTAAGCAGTTACACGTGAGATATGAGGATCGAAATACTGACATTTTAAGGTAAGCTTTTCATGTGAAATTGTGGACTCAAGTCTGATCAAGCAAAAGCTGGCTACATATGAAATCCTGTAAATTTCGAAAGTGTAACATGCGACAGGCTCCATTGTCCCTGTGATAAGACGGAATACAAATGAAACGTAGGATAAGACAGGTGCCGTATAAAAATTGGCAGTTGGGCTTAAGGAAGCGCTGACAAATGAGTGTTAATCGCACACCTCTGATGATGAAAGATATCAAAAATTACCTCTGTGCATGAAGTTTATCAGTTCGAACTCGAAAACTTACCACAATCTTTGCCTTTGGTGCCTCATGCCAAAGCACCTTCGAAAAGTGTTGCATTAAGAAGAACGCCAGAATGAAATACAAGAAACCGAATACGACATGAGCCCAGAGGACTTGCGATTCCCCAGGAAGGTTAGATATGGTGGTAACCCCGAAACTTTGAAGGTCCGGAGCTTAAAAACAAAAATAAAGGAAGGAAAAACCTAAAGGATACATGTACGTACCTATCAATGGAAAATGTATTGAGTGGTGGTCCCTGTCGCTTACTAATGAAAATCGTGTTTGGAATAAAATAACAGTTTAACACCCATTTGAACACACCTAATGCGCTAAAATTCCTCCATGCAACTAGTTTGTGCCTAAACGGAGCACGGTGGGATGGGTGAGCTTCGAATGAATCATAGTCACAAAAAACACGGGGTCAGGTTTGGAGGAAAATAGAAACATAAAGGTGGTTTGCATATTCCCACAATGATTCGAACATGAGACCGGTTGTTTAGTCTGCCCGACCAGTCCATTAGGGGTCTCCGTTGACCCTGCGGTGCCAGACAGCTTGCGCTTTTATATTACAGGCCTTGGAGCGGACCACAATACGCCCACCATCGGTGGTTTCAATCCAGGTTACTGTGCCCTTTCTGAATAAGCAGATCCACAGATGGGGCCTGAGTATCCATGCCGAAAAATTGCGACTTCTAGCACACTTCTACAGGTGTAGTAATGATGTTAATCCGGATATGCCAATATCCCAGGGTCCAACGTCTTGTCAGTTTTGACATCTGCGGTCAGCTATTATGCAACGAAGCGAATGATCTGAGCTAAAATAGTAACATGTTAGATGGGATGGCTGCAATTAACTACGCTGGATCTCTCAGTTGACGTGTACAATATACACTAGACACATCTTTTGTTTAAGGGCGCGGTGAGTTTTGTAAAGACTGCTACCAACGATAATCGAAGTTATCATATTTTCGAAACACGGCTCTATAACATAGACTTGTCGCTGAACATGATTCGAATAGAACATAGTCCTAATGTTAACCATCCAAGAGCTTTTGAGAAACAAGTCTCCCAAAACGGATGTTTTGAAAATCAATAATGTCAAGTAGGTCTAGGATGGTCGCAAATTTGGGCGTACATTCATAAAGTCCCCTAATTGTCATCCAGAATTTAGGGATATTTTGGTTCTTCCGAACAGGGCCCGGCAGTAGCAGGTTTCACTGTATATACACACGAAGCAGTCCCCCTACACAAAGAAAGAGACCCAAGTGCTCGTATTTGGGTGGACTACCTTGGAGGACTTTAAATAACGTAAAAAGAAAACGTAAAAAGATATTCAACTGATCGGGTGTTGTATGTGACACGTAGTTACGTACCAGGTCATACGCGATGGACGGAAGATTGAATAGTGGAAAGTGTACCGAACCCCATCAAATTGTGGATGATACTCATTCAATCCAGCTGTCAAGGCTAAGATTGAACACATTTAGCTGCACTTATGTGCTCTCTTAATGAATGCCGAGTTACATTTTTTCTCATGAAAGCGTCAAACACTCCCAAGTTAGTGACTCACTATATGTGCTTAGGGAGTACTAACTTAGCCTTTACAAAATAAGTCGACAGATTGAACTTACATTTTAACGTTCCCTTTATATTCAATGGCAGTATGACGGTCAAGCAGAAAACCATTGTCACGGCAGTGTAAGCAATCAAGTAGGACAAGAAGCGAAGATAATGCACTGCATCGAGTCCAGCTGTGCGTTCCACGTCGGACGCCCTTAGAAAGTTAAAATAAAGGACTGGAATAGAGGCTACCATCACGTCGAACAAACCATTCTTACAACTAAGTAAATTATTCGAAAGAAGGCTTGACGTCCAAACGGATTTCGCAGCGAAACGTAGTTTGAATGTTAGAAGCCAATGAATGATACTCCAGAGGAGGTACAAAGCTTAGCCACCAACCGAGACACAAGCTAGTGAGAATGCGATTCAATCCCACCTGGGAACATAAGACCTAATCAGCGTGAGGTAGTAAATCCAGTATACGACAGCATCTCAGGCAGTCAGAATAAACAAGCTATCTGCATGTTGTTAGCCTCGGCGAAACCTCGGTATTAGCGGTAGTAGTAACAGTAACAGGCATCCTTGAAGAAGGAAATTAAACAGAGCAGCGTTCAGGAAGTAACAGATAATTCAGTGTGAATGCGCTAGCAGATTAGTCGAACCGCATTTGGATTTTTTCCATCAAGCACGCGGTTGGGATAACAAAACTTCACGTTACTTAACCACCTACAACTGTAACACGATTTACGTTTTTCATAAACCACTAGAGAGAGTCACTACCTGCTTCTTCACGCGTACAGGCGCATCATAGTGATACGGCAGCTATCGCGCCCATCTAGTCGACCCCTTCAGCAGATGTCTGTAACGCAATTGAAACTGAACTGTACCTGCTTACACGTGTTTGTCATATAACCCTATGTATGTGCATCTCTCTTTCTCTCTATTACAGGTACACCCGACCAAACCCATTGACTGTTTCCATACCATGTTGTTTGACCTTTGTACAGATCTGGTTTCGGTTTCGTTTTCAATACACGTGTGTTGTTGTCACGCTCCGGTCTTCTCCCCTGTGTCACCCAGCCCGTGCGAATGTGTGCTCTGTGTGCCGTGTGGATTCGATAATACCAATTTCCATATCTACACATTTCAGAACCGACGTGTGCCGTCACTACATCCTCGCCAGCATCGAATACCGCTGACTTCCTGACATCTCACGCTACATGTCCATGTAAAGACCACTCTAACACGCTCTTACATTGAACAGATGAGCACTGAATAGTAAGAGAATCAGGTGATCAAAGAACTTTTCACACAGACACTGTAACAAAGAAATCAGACAGATCTACCAAGTTGGAGCGAGGTTTCATGGGGGGGGGGGGGGGGAATGTGGCTGAGAAATTCAGAAGGCGTACAGCAGAAAGTCGTTGTGATTGAGTCTGTCAATATGTTCTATCCCCGAAGATGTCTAAGTCTTAAATTTCGGATATTCTTCCTATGTTGTGTACCAGAACTCTCTCCGAACGCATGTCGTCTCCTCCGTCACTCCCAGCCATTCGGTCACCTCCTTCCGAAACAACTTTGCGAATACCATACAATCTTATGCGAGGCATTTTATCCGGCGGAAAAACTACTAAAATGCAAATGAGTTCTTAAAACCACTACATGACCTAGTGAAAAATGCTCTCTTGAGAGACTACCAGTATGGGTCCATGTGCCACGTAGGTTGTTCGCATGGACTTCACGGGTCTGGTTATCTGCACTGGGCACATCCAGACTGTCGATCAAGTATGGCACAATGATCTGAATGTCAAAATGCCGATGTGGGAAATACACCTGGACTTGATGATCTATATCGGAAGCTTCCCGGAAAAACGCTGGATTGAGGTACTCCCTAGCGTTGCCCTCTCAGAACAGCCGGGTTAACGTACGTGTTCCAAGAGGTATGAGGGGGCGAGATGGCTCAGCAGTTAGAGCGCGGAAGGTCCGCGGCTCGAACCCGACCTCTGCATCTCGACTTCTCCTGTCTAGGCTTAGGCAACCTGGCAGTATCCCAGCCCTCGTGCTTACTTCGGGTGGCATGGCAGCTAGGCACCGAAAGGGTGTTATAGCTGAACGATTATTTATTATTATTTTTTAAGAGGTACGAGAGGCCACCTCTCGCACACTTACCTTCGAAAGTTAACGAATTCCTTCTGTTTATGAGTCTCCTCATGCGTTTTCGGATAATATGACCGTCCATACTCTTCTCAAGGATCTGTCTCACCCCTGGTTGAAGCAAACCATCGGCACTTCAAACGATGATCTTACAAGCATCTAAGAACGGAGAGTACTGAAAGCAGCTACATTCAGCCTCTCGAAATCCACAAATATTTCGCTCTCCCTTAGCCGTTCCATCTCAAACTGTATATTCTTCTGTGACTCTTTCGATACCTTGGCCTTTTATCACTAAAAGACTTCAACCTATCCATTCATGTAAACCCTAGGTTTCCTGTTCCCCTTTCGAAACTATTTCTCGTTCACCTAAATTTCTACTTTGTCTATCTCTCAGGTTAGCTGTCTTCACTCCTTGTTCACTTTTGGACTGTTGGTTGCCCCCCCCCCCCCCCCCCCCCCCCCCCCCCCCCCCCCCCCCCCCCCCGATGGATAAAATCCATCCTATTGTCATCGCGGGCAGTGGCGCTTGTCACTATTTCACTACTACTACGGCCAATGACCCTTGGGCCTTACCTTTTCATCCGACCCCCACAAACGCTCTTAATGTCATCTATATCCAGTTTCAATCCCCGCTTTCCAAAGCAAGTGAGACCCAGAAGTTTCAGAGCTGGATTTCATTCTGCAAACGAAGACAACCTATGCTGAAAAGTTGAGAAGCGCTGTACAGCTTATTTATTTCTGATGGGATACAAAACGGGAAACAATATCCTGATAAAGTGCCAGCAATTCACATAGCTGATAAGACATCCGCAACCAAACGGTGGAGTCCGAAGTTTCGGGTTGGAATCTCCCCAGAGGTTTGTGGCATCCACAGTGTTGGTAGCTCACAATAAAGATGAATCAGCTACGCAGAGCTTCCCGGCTTTTCAACACCAGCTGAGTTCGCTCGCGGGATGAAATTGAGCCGCTAGACTTCGAAATTTTCTCCCACCGTTTAAGCAATTGCGAAAGCAGTCTTTTCAGGCAACCGTTCTGATTCGCTTCGTACGCTATTCTCGAAATTGTCTTCATCAGCACCATTCATGTCTGCCCACTTATTCTGGCTAGTCTACATCAAAGGGGGAACACTGGGCTTGAGCTTTTCTTTTATTACGCCTCATCGGAAGTGCAGATCCTAGGCCGCAACGAGTTATACTCCGAACTTCTGGCATGGCAGGCAAGCGCGTTCCGACTGCTTCACCAACGCAGGCTGGACGCACCCTGATTATCGTGTCCACAAAGGCTAAATCTCCACACTTTGAGTGGTATGACTGTTTCGCCTCGAACACCTCGAACGAGGATCCTGGCTGTGTCGATCAACCATGTACTTGCTACGACCTCCTTGCACCACCATAGACGCGTGAAACCTGTTGGGTGATTTCGTTTAGTCACTTATAAGTGGCTATAGAATTCAGATTGCTTTGCCAAAGGACCCAAAAATATGCGTCAACAAAACCGCATTACCGCTATTTTTCCCTTAGTGTAAAGACACCAAAAAGCGTGCCTTGTCCGGTCGTCGATTGCAAGGTGGATCGCATCGTAAAAAACTCGAAGCACACTTGAAGTGTTTCTAGGCGTATAGCTTAACCAAAGGCTTTTGAGCCAGCGGCTATGTTTGAGGCTCCCTAGTCGTCGTTTTCTCCTGGACACCCTAACAATACCTAAACCCATGTACAACTCCCTAAGAAGAGACTGAAACCTATCGCTGTGTGGCGTTTGTGTACCTCTATGATCCACTGAGCAATACCGAGGGATCTCACTTCTCATTAAAAGTTGCTCAGTGGAGAGAGGTCTTTTGGTCCTCCAGGTTGGTGGTTGCAACAGGCACGGCGACTTGTTCCGTAGAAAGCTTTCATTATTTTAGCAGTATGTCAACACCCACTCGCTGTCTTACTGTCACTCGGGTTGCCTTACTCGTCCTAATTACAGTAAGACGGTTATGCTTAGAAACGCTACTGTTGACGTTTCTCTTCTCACAGTTTCACGTATTTTCCCTCTTCTACCTTAGCCAGCCCAATGCGAATACTCCCTCTGCAGGTTCCACCACTAGCACTGACAGCACTGTTCGCCTCTCCTCGCACTCAGTTGCAGCTTCTGTACGCCCAACTTCACTAGCAGTCCTATAAACCCCAAACTCAGTTTTCAAACCCAGAAGGGTGGTCTGATTAGTTGGCTTTAATGTTCGAGCACTGAATCAGTCAGGACAACAATCGGTTTTTGCTCGTACGCTGGATTGATGCATGCTGTCTGTCAGAAACACGAATATAGAGTATAGAGTAGTGTAATCGAACTGGTTGTTTCCTTGATCTTTTGCTGCCTCCGGCTGCGCACCTCTGGTGACGTGGTGGCCGCTGCAGCTGGGTATGTCGAGGTCGGCATTGTTTGAACCATCGAGCGAAGGCGTCTCTGCTTGACTGGATATCCGTTATAGTCGCGCCGCACGGTTTGTTTCGCAACGCCTGCGAAAGAATCTCGAGAAAATGAGGTTCATCGCCGTTTATTGTGCCTGCGTACACCCCGATCCACTGGAGCTCTGAAAACGCGAGCGAGATTTTCCAGAAATCTAGGTTTGCTTTTACAATGGACAGAAAGCTCAGACATCGTTTTGCTTGCTGGTGACATGGACGCTCAGATAGGTAGGTTGAGCGCTCCTGAGGCTCAACTTGGTGGTCATCTTGGATTGGATAGAAGAAATATGAACAACGGAGAACGCCCGCTTCATACGCGCACTCATCACAGACTGTTTCTTCTAAGTACCAGTTTCCGTAACGGCGGAGATCGTTTGACTACGTGGTGCCCACCACCAGCCCCGGACCCGAATAAACCACATTGCCATCAGTTCCCGGTGACGGGGGTCGATCAATACCCTTGTCCGTTGCTCCTTTTCGTTATGCCTTCCAGGTCTACGCAAAACATGCACACATCACTGAGCCATCGAGAAGCTCATGAACCAAGGAGTTAAACAAGCTTATCAGAATCGGCTGATCCAAAGCCTACCAGATGGTCCGACGTCAGATTTTAAGCATCACTGAAGAAAGCCGTCTCAGGCGCTACTTAATACCGGAAGTCCTATTTGAAGTGCAACCCGGCCAACCTCAACTATGCGCTGGATCCCTGGAGCCCGATAACAGATTCTTTCTGGTCGCAACAATAAACAACTTGACGCATCATTGGACGTCAAATAAAACTGAGGGTTCGCGCGAACCGGGAAGCTTGGTAGATCCGAAAGGCCAAAAAATGGTAGCGAAAACTAATAAAAATATCCGCAGATTGTTCCACTTGATTCGGTTCCGGGGAATCGCTTGTCCGTGACATTACAAAAGTCACAGTGGCTATCTAATATCCAGCAAAGAACGTTTGGACTGTTGGGTAGAATAGTTCGAACAACTAGGTTAACCACCTGCTACTTCACTTTTGGACAGCCTGCTTCAACACAAACGTGGACCGTGTCCGAATGTATATCCATGTTTAAGTGTCATCGTGCCGGCCACCCGTTCTGTCCAAGGACAGCATTGAATTCCATACTCAGTGCCTGTGTAGACGGTTTGCGTCCATCTGGGCGAAGAAGGCCGACCCAGACAACTGAGGTGAGTCGACAATGCTGGCCTTCTTCAAAAAGGGTTCTCGGAGTGAATGCAGTAAACACATGGGCGAACGCTGGAGGGTCTTCAAAATCACGGTGTTCACATCGTTGCTGGTGCGAGCCTTGTCGATCTGGAGTACGCATAAGACGAAGACTAAGGACAAACTGTTGAATAAACTGCCACCATAATACCGTGTTTCGGCAAGCGCCTTGCATCTCTAAGTGCAAAGTTATGCTGCAGAACCGACGTAAAGCTGTTACCTTGTCGTGGTGGTCGGGCTTCAGTGCTGCAATGATCTTGCAAGCTACACTGATCGGAGCTCAGTTCCTTAGGGTTCAACCACGCCAGGAAGGCCAACGGGGAGCAGTGCGACGAAGGACAGCGAGTCCACGTACTGCGAAAATTGTATTACAAAGCGGTAAAGTCATAGTGTCATCTACGACAGGTGTGAAGACAGTAAGGTGTTTCCCCCCAGGCGACCAGCATGTCCATATTTATGGGAGCAGCGATGCTGCCTTCCCCCGAGGAACGACGGATCAGAAAAGGTCGATCCTGAAACCGCAAACTGTGATCTTCCAACGGTTGACCGTGACCGCCGGCGCATTACGCAATATAGTCGAAATATTTTTAAGACCGAAGAGTTTGGTGCTTCTCAGAAGGCAATTGCCGTCGCAGCTACATCGGGAGCCAGACAATTATGCCTTATATCCTGCACCCTCAAGCCAGGCCAGTCCCCTGCAGCCAGATGGATCAGACTATTGAGTTACTGGATCCGGGACGAGTTTCTCAAGAAAACCTGACAACCGTTGCCTCGCGGTTAGACTTTTGAGTCAGAGACTATGGAAAGGGTCCCTAAACAAAACCCTATATCCTCACACTGCCTTGTGGGTCGGACTTTTGAGTCAAAGACTCATGGTCTGGTGCCTCAACTAGGTCTTCGTCTTCGGCCTGGGCAACTGGGAAGTATCATTCGCCCTTGCAGGTTTCCGTTCACCGATCCCCACCTGTCAGTCCCCCAACCATTGTTCCGTGTCTAAACTATCGCCCATTAAAAAAACCAGAATAATCCCTTACTGAACTCCAAAGATCTGATCCACTTTGCAGCCTTCGATGTCCGTACTCTCTGTCAAATTGGGTAGCAGTCATCTCTTGTTGAAACCTGTGTGACTTTCTAATTCGCTCGTTAGGGATTACCAGATACCTGTCTACACGAGCTATGGGTCTCAGACAACGGTTGTCGAAGACCTGAAGATGTCACGATTCCGCCTCTCGAAGGGGTCACGCCTCAGCCGTACAACAAAATAGCCCACACTGTAGCCTGATACATACGTTCCATGAGATTCGGAGATATGCCACTCGGATGCCATATGTGTCTCAAAATAGCTAACACGACCCAAACCTTAGAGAGTCGTGCATTGACCTCATATGAGCAGGACTAATAAAACTTAGAAGGTACGCAAATTGCACTGTAACTTCGATTACCCCTCCTTGGATTGTAAGTGGCATGTTCAGTGACTGCATGTTCGGAAGCGTGACCTTACAAAGTGCATGCCAAAGGACGGGATGGCTGGGGTCAATTCACCCATAAAGACCTGCGCCTTTTCTTCTTCGAAGACGAGAACGACGCCGTCTGTATACTCCAGATCAACATGGTTTTCGTCAGCAGCTATTTGAACCCAAAGGTTTTGAAGACCATCCAGCGTTCTTTTCCTGATCCCATGCATCACGAAACTGAACAGGAATGGAGGGATTGGGCATCCCTGGCGGACACCACTTGGTGTACGGAAGCTTTTGAATATAATCACCCTGGCCAAAGTAAGATGAGTATGTCCGGGAGAAGCACAGTTAGGTAGTAGATTTGGGGTCACATTCAACCTAGGCATAATAAGGAGCCACTTCTCGAGTTGTGTGCTGAACATTGGCCAGTACGAATTCGCAGCACAAGCGCTCACATCCATTACCTTGGGGGCCACCAAACATAAGCCACCATGAACTCAGTTGGATCATGTGGGAGAGTTACCGATGGAGAGCCTCAATTAAAGATTGTCGTCCCTTCTTGACTTGACTCTGATCATGCCTTGTGCCGGCCCGGTTGTCATTTCGCTTTCCGTCAGAATTATGCGTGTCGAAGCCGAGCAATTCCGCTCATCAACTTCGACGAGTTCCAGTAGCTCAGCGATATCCAGCTGATCTGGCTGGAAAGCTACCGAAAACGCAAAGTCACACTGGTGACGTAGATTGAATGGGGGTTGAATGAAAGCGAGTGAATGAAGCTATGCTATCAGCTTTTAGGACTATCTGTCCAAGTCATCCTACTCGACCAAATGAACAACGAATATAGTCGTAATCAGCAGATCCTATCGTACCAGCAACTAGCAACTGGGTATGCCTTTATTTCGTCTACGGCAAGCTGTTCGTCGTGAATGTGTGGTGTCCATCGACAACTGCCGCCTTCATGGATGAGGACCCCAAGATTCCACTCACCAATGGTTCACGAGACTTAGGCATGGTTCAATCCCCAAGTCAGTGACGCTCATGCATTAAGGCTAGTAACTTGTGCGTAGCTGCCGAGTGCCCGAACTAACTGAACAAGCCAAGCTCTTAATGCTTGGCTGTGTCTCCCACACTCTTCCATTTCCCGGTGATCGAATCTGCAGCAGCTGGAACCAACGTACTCTCGGTACATGGTTCATAGCTGATACAGTGACTGACTAACAGAACGTGGAGCCTCTGAGCATGCCACCTGCAGTTCAGGAAGGAGCACTGGGGGTTCTGGAGGATTTCACATACCAAATGTCTGTATTAGCTCTGATGGCAGTGTGTCTAATGAGTTCAGTGCACGAATCTCAAAGATGCGAATCACGTTTGCCAATTTGCGTCACTTGCAGCGTATAAAAGGTACATCACTGAGTTTCCGGGGTTGCGTGTAGCAGACTACAGTAAGGGCTGCGTTGTTGTGGGGTTGCGAGACATGGCCTGTGTGAGCAGATGGGAGGCGCGTTCAGGTTTTCGACCACTGACGTCTCCGAATTGCTACTGTTGTCGGATGGCGTCAACGAATTCGTAACGAGGTGGTTAGAAAACCGGTAATTGATTGTGCAGCAGATATTTCAGTGGTGGAAAACATCCAGCACCATCAGGGGCGGTGCAGTGCAGGGGCGGCCATGTGCAGTACATGCCAAAACATCGTTTACCAAGACGAGTGCCAATCTTGGTGCATCTATCAGAACGGTAAGGTGGACAACGGGTAACTTGGCAGGAGGGTGTGAAAGAGGTTACGAAGAGTTTGGGTGTTGGCGAGGTCCGCCTTCTAGGATGGGGTCCACGTGATCCGCCCGTGCGACTGGATGAAGATATTGCAAGAAATGGCGGCAGTTAGTTTGATTCCAGGTTAATTGGAAGTGTAGGCACCTCAGGATATTTGTGGTAGACTGGCAACAGATCCCTTTATTATGCATTATTTCTCTTTTTCGTTTTTTTGGGCCTCGAATATAATCGACACCAACATACAACAATGAACTTTACACGCCACATCGGCCGTCACGTGGTGGCATCAGGCGGGGCACCTTAATCGCTGCATACAGTACGGCAGGTAGGCGGGAACATGCAACTGCTAACGTCTTTCATCCTTCTTCAGGCTATCTCTTAACTCCCGAACCGTCCCACTTGACAATCACTCTTATGTAGATCCCGGCTGTAGATACATCAGTCAGGCACGCCACCGCTCACTCTACCGCACCGCGTCCATTATTCGGGCCTCGTTCTCGTTTTCAGTGCAGCCTTTAACGGAAAAACTCTAAGGCAGATCGGTCAACAAACTGCTTTTGCGTGTACTCTAGATACTCTATCGACTGACATCTGAAACATTTGTAAGAATTTTTCATGCCCTTTCTTCCCCTACTTCCGGTTGGGTTAGAGTATACAAAAAACTGTCCAGAAGCTTTCTAACAACTAGTGGAGTTCGTCAGGGTTGTTCCCTCTCCCCTTTTCGTTCAATTTTGTCATCGACACTATCATAGGGTACAGACTCCAGGAGACCATGAATCTGGGTATAAAAATGTGGAGATTAATGTGGACTTGGAGTATGCAGGCCACATCGTTTTGTTGTTTGACAGTTGTTTGTCCGCGAAAAGTTAACAGGATATCGGAGGTGGTTCCGTGTTTCAGCATGAGTTTTGCAGCTTCAAAGTGCAGTTTTGCTTCAAGATTTCTCATCCCCTTGTGCAACTATGAAACGTCAGAATGAGGATTTTGAGTTCGTTGATCGGTTCACGCATTCTGGCAGCTGTATATGTAATGATTATACTGCAACTGATTAAGTTAATGCGTGGATAACAAGGCGGCTTCGCCAACTTGAGCCATTTTGGCGTTAGAACCAAATTTCACTGAAGCTAAAGGCCCTCCAATCCGAGGACCTTAGGCGTCTTCAGGTGTTTGGTCATCGATGTCTCCGTAACATGCCAAGGTTAAGCTAACTGCAGCTAGTCGGCAACGAAGTAATGTGTAAGTGAGTAATTGATGATTAATCCGGTTGATTAGAGCAGCAGGTTAAACTTACCAGGCTGGGGTCAACGGAACATGTACTACGTACAAAACCATCGTCTAACAAAGAAAGCGTTTTGTTGTGTTCGGAGCGATTTTTCGAAACCCTGGCACGCAACCGATGCCAGTGGCGCACAAACTGGCATTTCCTAGCCAGACTACCTAGCCAAAGTTCACATGTCGTGCACTGAGCTTATGTTGGTGATGCTCAAATGTGTTTATTTTGATACTGTCCAAAGGTGTAGGCACCTTATTATTCATTGATTTCCTCTTGGCACTAAGTCCCTACCCTTCCACCCCCACCCCCAGTCTTTACTAGAGATTTCTTCCCTCATGGTTGCACCAGTATATATTACCGGTGTATTGCTGGTGATGGCTGCGTGGCGATGACGACGACTGATCGATTGACTGATGATGATGACGTCGGTGACGAAAATGAGACTCGATGATCAGACCTTATTGATGAAAAAGGTAGAAAAGCAGGAAAATATCCGATGGGTAATGACTTACGTTAACGTGAAACAGGTACGAAGCCAAAACCAGAAGCCCTGTAAAGTAAGCGTAATCATTGGAGCGATACTGTTGGATAGATAAAAAACGATACATACGTGATCACGCATGGCATAATTCATGTCAATGCTGTCGACCGAGTCTGTTTCCATCGTGGACCTGCGCACTTCGGAAAAGAACAACGATGCCCACCTAAAAAAGAGAGGCGGCCGTGGAAGCACATGCATGGAGGTAAATAGAAAACGGTATTCACTGGGTCACTGGGACCCAGCCGCCGTTCTGGCTCTTGTTATTTCGTCATTAAATGTGAAACGTAGTTTGTACACAGAAAATTGGTAAACCCCAAACAGGAATCCAAGTACACATAGTGCTAACAGGAATCGTGCAGCCGGAAATAGGACTCACAACCTTTTGCTAGCCGAACAAGTGCTTGAAAGCTAACGAGAAATCATTCTGAAATTAGCGTTGCCTAAAGGTGGAATAGGTAGCTATAAGTGATGAGAGTTCGAAATACTAGCAGGCCAAAGGGGATGTTAATTTATATGATAACTGCATTTCAGCATCACGAAGAGGCAGGACCTTGCTGGTTTGGGCACAGCCATGCCCTATGGGCCATATTGGGGATGTATGAACTACACTAGGGTGGTTACTGTTTGGAAGGCTCCTAACCCTCGAGGCTGGGAGGTGGAACATATGTGGCGACCTGCTTTTAAAAAACTGACATTCCTGTCCAAACGCCACTTGAAACTGAGCTCTCAAGCCAAAAGATTCGGTTGAGGACCCTAATCGTCTGTCTGTCTAGGCGTAGCGGCCTTGGAAGTCTCCCAGCACGTGCACAGCCATGATTCACACAACCAGAATTAACCTCCTGTCACAACGACTGTCATATCGTCTCATGATTCACGACCTCTTATTTCCTACGCACAGCGAGAGTTGTACACGAAAATATGCTACTGCTAACTCCCCCGGGATATATTTCCCCTTCCCCTTGTAAACCCATCCGTTTTGACTGACAACCCCTCCGTCTTCAATTGCCCTCAGCAGCGACATCAGCAAGTCAGCCAGTGCCCGTAACCCCCGGCACCTACAAAGCAATCTTTAAGCCTCGACCCCGGTCTCTCCAGCTATATTTAACATTCGCACACTAAAGCAGACAGGAAGCAATGCTCATATTCGAGAACTGGTTTGGTTTGAAATTGGTATATGTTGCGTACCTGAAACATGAATGCAAAGCCCGGATACGGTTGTTAAACTGACTGTCCATCACTGTCCTCTCACTCCCGGTTGCGCGTCGCTAGTGATCCAGAGGCCACTATAATAGGCTGTACGGTCGGTGGCGTTTTAAGGTCACAGGTGGGAGGATCCTCGCTAGAGTATATACCGCTGATAGTCAGCCCCAAGCGGTTTATTTGGCAATGCCTGCAAACAAGTTACCCGTTGCTTTTTTTTCTCGACGGAACACACTGCTCATAAGGTTGCTGAAAACTCTTCGACAGCCCACAACCGGTTACGCCCTTCATCCGGCTCATCAGGCAGGCCAGTCCCCGAGTTTCCGCCAACCACGCTAAGGCTGAAACCGGTCGTGCTCCTTTACCGTGACTGATTACACCGCAAGGTACTGGAGTTCTGATAACACCAAAGACAGTTACGACCCAGCCAATGACCCAAGCCTATAATATCGCTGTCAGTCACCGACGGCCTGAATCAACTACTGGCCTTGGTTTCTTTTGGAACACCTGTGAATTTCGATTATGCAGCTGTGTCGTATCGCTTTTCTCTACACTTCTCGGGGCCGCGGAAAACCACTGACTTCACAACTCGGAGGTTCGTAGGCCCTGAGGTCAAACTAATCTTTCAGGAACAGCTTCCGGACTATTAGGGGGCGAGATGGTCCAGTGGTTAGAGCGCGATTTTACTGACCGGAAGGTCATTGGTTCGAACTCGACCTCCGCATCTCGACTTTCCCTGTCTATGCTTGGGCAACCTGGCAGCATCTCAGCCCTCGTGCTTCCTTCGGGTGGCATGGCAGCTGGGCACCGAAAGGGTGTTATAGCTGAGCGATTTCCGGACTATTGTGTAACTGTCAAAAAGATTCGACCTCCACACCGTATTACGCCAGTTCAACCTGCGGCATGATTAGGTCAGCTTCACTCAAGCACTGGATATTGAACAGAACAGTGGCACTGCATGAATCTAGGGGAAATTCTGCCGACCAATCTCGAAGATATTTCGACCAGGGATTAGCATGCTTTCAGTAAAAACTGCTGTGCGGGCCTGATGGGCGCGGAATGCTAGGAAAAATGGAGAAGCAAAAAACACCGATAATGCCCACAATTCGTTCCAGTTGATTCGTGCGACGACCCCCGAAAACCATCAAGGATCAAACTGGATTGATTTTCTTCAACAAAGAACAATCTTTCAACCGCTTGGTCGCACATTTTGAACAACGATTTTCGTAGCCACCTGTTGCCATTCACTAGGATTCTCGAAACGAACTCTTGGGGGGAAAAAGGTCATCGTTCGGCGATAAAACCTTTTTGGTGCCTAGCTGTCATGCCACCCAGAGGAAGCACGATGGCTAGGATACTGTCAGGGTACCCAAGCCTAGGGAGGAGCAGTTGAGATGCAGATTTGGGTTCCGAACAATGGACTGTCCGGGCAGGAAGTTCGCGCCTTAAACATTGAGCCATCTCGACTCCCGAAAATGAACATGGAAGCCTCTCCTCTCGAACACCACCGAGCTCCTGCTCCATAGGACCTCTCACCCTGGTTGTTCAGGGATGGAGGTACGGTCCTCAGTTATCTGAATTCTTTGCCTACATTTGAGAGAAGGTGCTCCAGACGACTGGAGCGGTCGTGCGCATTTTCAAGTGGGTCCGCAGTGAACGCGGCAACCATGCAGGGATCAGCTTATAACGAGAATCCTAGCGTCATTTGTCCTCCGCTGTCTTGATTTCCTCTGAAGAATTAGCTCAAGGGCAGTAGGACATGTTGACCACGTTTTCACACCCTGTCAGCTGCTAGAACAGGAAGAGGCCCATAGGTTAGTAGCCCTGCATTACCAGGGTGCGTTTGACTCTGTTGGCTGCACTGCCTCCCAAACAAGCTTGCTGAGCAAGGAATATATAAAGTACGTGAATATAATGAGTTATTTGTGCCCAAAGACATGCGGACGTGACAGTATATGGGAAACTCCTGAAAAACTTCCTTAAGAAAAATTGTGTAAGAAAAGGATGCTCACTCTCACCACATCAATTTCGTGATCGGCGAGTCAGTGTTACGAACGCTGGAATTTATTAAAATCACAGTAAACGAATGGTTCCCCATGCAAACCTTGTCGTTTATATCAAATTGATAAGGAAGAAAACAAGACCCGGAGGGATTTTGGATAACAGCCAGGGTCACCTCCAAAAAAACGCAAGGACATGCAGTCACTGAATATAGTAAAGAGAAGCACTGAAAATTATGGAGCGTCTTATGTAGTCTGAACGCCGTGTTAGCTCTGACGAAGGCATGAATAGCTAAGGCTCAGACCGTGTTTGCCGCCTTATGGTGACAAACAGGCATATCTATCCACCACAAGAGGCATATTTACCAGGCTACAGTACGGGTCGTATGGTTGTGAGATGCGGCCTCTGAGAGTGACGGAACTGAGACGTTGTCCTGGAGCTACAGCTAATGTGGGCTTGTGTCAACGAACCACCAACGAGGAGAACAAGGAACGATTGTCCGGTTGTGCAATAGGGGAGTCAAACGAGGAATGTGTCCAGAGCCAGAAGCTGCACTGGTCTGATCATGTATCGTATATGCTGATTCATCGTGGTGCAAGCATAGTGGTGGTCAACGTTTGACCTATCAGATGGGGATGGGGATTATGAAAGCCCAGTGCATCCTGCCTTCCAGGATAGGAGCAGCGTGACCTTCTGTGTCTATCAGTCGATGTCAATGGCGTTCTTACTGTCAGTTTCTACGCAGGATGTCTGAATATATATCTGAGGATGTAAGCATTTCGGAATACTTGTAGTAAGATGGTATTGGGTCCCTACCTTATCCCTTCCCACTCTTCCTTCACAGTAGCGTCTTCAAACAAGCGTTGATTGTACAGGAGTGAAACATCAGTGTGATCTAGATGATGATGAGGAATTTGACGGGGGGCTCGCCTTGAACGTGGACAATAACAAATATGATTCACAAACAGGCACAACATCAAAAAAACACATTTCTTTCAAACTGCCACCAGCATGAGCAAGGAACAGGACGTCTAGTGATTATGTGTATGTAAAAGTGCCACGGCAACCCCAACTAGTGCCATAAGGTGTTAGTAGAGTCCAGTAAGTGTCGAAAAATCATCATTCGGGCCTGTACCGCTCATATTGACTGGATTGTATGTCACTGCTGCTCAAGTGGATCTAGCAGTCAAACGTCACGTAACAAATGGTCCAAGGAAACATAATGTCTAGGAATCAACGGTCCGCAGACGTGCACTTTCGTAACGCTTCGATGAAATGAAGATGGCTCGTCGATACAACCACCAGCCATCATCATCATCGACAACACAACATCAGGTATCACCGATGATGCTCTGCTGCCGTGCAACCATGATTTATTTGGAAGTTCTATTGCGAACAGAAGAATGAAAGTGTATGGGGAATAAATAAATAAATAAATCGTTCAGCTGTAACACCCTTTCGGTGCCTAGCTGCCACGCCACCCGAAGGAAGCACGAGAGCTGAAATACTGCCAGGTTGCCCAAGCCTAGACAGTGGAAGTTGAGATGCAGAGGTTGGGTTCGAACCACAGACCTTCCGGGGAATGAACTTAGTGCTAGCCTATTTGAATCATTCCGAGGTGCCTACACCTTCAGATACTCATTATGGCAGTCTGGATAGAAATTGACAACACCACTGACAAGCATTAGCAACCGTATCTTGCAGCGTTTCCAACCAAGCATACGAGTGACCACGTGTTTATTTATATATGCGATCACGCTCTGGTTAACCACACCAAGCCTATGATTTGCCTTCTGTGCAACACCGCCATGATCAATGGAGACAAGCCAGTGGTTTTAGCATGTTACTATGGTCCTGTCTGAGCTCAAGAGATGGCGTCAGAACTGCTGCGGTTTACCGTAATGACATTACAGACATTACAGGACTTATCAGATACAGCTACCGTACCTAACCAAATCACCTTGGCCAGACAGTCAATTTTTTTTAACTTATCAGCTATAAACCGTGTACCATAGGCACATTGGTTCCAGCTGCTACAGGTTCGACAGACAGTATTACAATCTCTACAAAATTCCCGCTGAAGGACTGACTGAAGGAATTATAACATCCACATCCTGAAGGATAACTTCTAGAGCAGGGGAGTCAATCGCGCTGCTGTTACGCATGGTCCATTGATTGGTTCTCATCATGGGAAACAAACCGCTGGGACTGGTTTCAAATGTCTTTTTTCCGAGCGCTATCGTGAGAATAGGGAAGCCAAGGGAACCGAAACCAAGGTATGGCTGCAAAACCACACCGGTTGACCTACATTATCTCAATGCGACTGAATATTATTCACACATCGGTCATGAATTAGGAATGCTTACTAGGTGGCTAGTCTAGTGTCCGGAGGCGAGTCACTCTAAATAACCGAACACATCGATTGGACGGATGTATCGCTAGCCGGTTGAGTAGCGAACGAAGGCATACCCTGATTGGCCAGAAAATCAGCGAACCAGGATCGAGCATTTATAAGTCGGCACTTCTCGTCCCCTCATGAAGATTCTAGCGGACTCTCGTGGAACAGTCCGTAACGCCATAGTGAGCGGAAGGGCAAACCAAGGACCAACATAGAAGTTACAAACCCGTTCGCAATTCACAACACCTAGATAGAACAAAAATTGGAACGCTCATGCTCGATTACGTGCAAATTGTGAAGCTGAAAAACAGATCATTTGAATGTTGAATCTTGCTGACCTGTACCACAGAGCAATGAATGTATGTCCACATCGGTGGAAAGCGTGTACCCGTATTGGACATGCTTGAGCTCAGTTGAATTGCCCGAGTAGCGTGAATGTTAATTTGTTTCCACTGGTATCATTCTGACTAGCATGGCACTGTTGACCAGATCCAAAGTCTGCTTTGTCATTCACAAAGCTAAATCTCAACTTGATGATAAGATGGCTACACCAGCTTTCAGAATGATGATCGGGATAACTGGAAGATTGTTTTTATGATGAGAACCAATCAGTGGGCCATGCGTAACAGAAACACGATTGACATTCCTTCTCTTCAAGTCATTGTTCTTCCAGTCAAGTTGGAACAGTATAGAGCTGAATGAGGTAGCTGACTTTTTACCCTTAGTAAAAGTACACACCATTTCTTTGGAAAACAGAAAAGTCCCATTCGAATGAGACTGTAACCATCAGACAGATAGAAAAATCCTGATATAGGAATCTACATGTGTAGTACACATGTCGAAACAAAGGGCCATCTTTGAGATTATATTTAGTATGGTTTGTCCGGAGGCAATCGTTAAACAGAAGCGATGTCGAAAGCGCACTCCATGTGTGTTCAACCCATGGCAAAGAAAAGACCTGACGATAAACGCGAGTTGTGAGGAGAATTTTGAATAGTTTACTGTAAACCCTAGTATTGAAATGGAGTACTTTCCGATACTGACCTCAGTGACGAAGTCTAAATCCGTAAGTTCACTTTGCTGGACAGATGTCACACGTCCACTTCAACGGACAAGACGCTTCCCGGTCTTTTAAAACTATGGCGTTTTTTACTTTCATGCATATCAAATGTCTGTTGCCCCCGTCCTTAATCGGTCGCAAATATACCGATGACATTGTCCCCGTTGCCCATATCTGGTTTTCAAGTCTTCCTCACCACCAGAATTACCTCCATACTCTCAAGAACTTGTCTTTGGGAACTCTTAAGCTAAGCTTACAAAAGCATTCATTCCAGTGCTCCTTGTGGTTCTCGTTATCAGTCCCCTGATGAGATATGCGAAGCATGCTGATGGTGACCAAACCACTCCCAAACCGTATTCTTGGTCCAAATACTTTGAGCCAGTTTTCAGCAAAGCAATACGGCTTTCTCTTTATTCCGCCCGTTCTGCATAACCTTATTCATAAATTCTCAAGCGCATACATTCTTTCAAACTGGTCCAATCTTCCCCCACGGTTTTCCTGGAAGTAAGGGGAAAGACTGTGTGTTGACCGGATGATGCCACCAAGCCAGTGTAGTGCTGTTTTTCTTCAGCTGAAAACCGTATGCCAGAGTACACTGCAGCTACCACAGCTTCGTTCACCGAGACCAGTTCCACCAGCCACCATTGGATTCATTATTTCCTGACTTGCTCTATTTTGGCTCAGAAAATTTTAATGGATGCTGCTCAGCTCATGCATGCTAATCTTTAAAGCTGTTTCACTGCCTAACAAACGGTCCAAGTTTACACCGTAACTTTCCGTAACACGAAAGCAATTTTGGCGTGCATGCATCGTAAACCGCTCGCGTCTGACCTTAAAAGGAGTCTTCGACAAGTCAACGGCTTATTTATCGGCTGGTACGTCCCTCTGTTTCATTACTCTCAAGTGCTGTGATACTGAAAATGCACAACCTAGCGGTGTACATAACTTGGCTCGGCTTGGCTTACAAACTCAACGGGCATTCCCCTTTGTCCAAATGTATACAGAATAGCCTATTCATCCAGGTAATCAAAGACACCTTTGAAGCCGAGGAAAACCTCGACTGTTGGTCAGCGGCATGCATGGTGCTGCTCAAGCACTCGGTGTACTGTGAACGTGTGTTCGATTATTTTACGACTCCAACGACCGGAGCAGTCGCTCCAGGCGGTCTTCTTTGAGTGAATCCAGCTGCCTGGAGCACAGAAATCTACCAGCATCTTTGAGTGGTGCTAGTTGAAGCTCATCTAGCTCTGTGATCCGATGGCGTTTTGAGGCAGAAAGTAATATTAAAGTAACAAAAACTAAACGACTTCAAGTCACTCCCTTGGGTGAAAGACAGGCCGACGTGACCCCCAATTTCGGTATGCACACAATGCCTCGTTGGATCATAGAATTCTTAGTCAATCGGAGTACCCATGAGGAGTCGCCCTTAAAGAGAACATTCGCCAGTCTAGGTCCTGGGATCGAAGTTGTTTTTCATCTGTCGGTGATCCAATTGAGAGGTTACCTAGGGTACGCATATCACACGAAACTTTGGCGGGAAATCGGTCACAATGACGACCCCGACTTTTTATATGACAACGTGGACCTTCTGTCTGAATCCTGAAAAGTTCGGATAAGTGCATATATTTCCATGTTGGCAGTGGGTCAGGAACAAGGGCGCTTCATTTAAACGGAAATCTCGACGATGACCCTCAAAACAGCAGTTCATTCAAGTCGACTATTCAGAAAGTTAACTCCGGTACCACTGAAAGTGCTTCACGCCGCTCCTACGTTAGGGATGAGGGAACTGTGGCATATCTTTGCATCCAAAAGGAAGACAACCGGATCGAACAAGCCCAGAGGGTGGCTGAACGTTTGGTTTAGGGGCAAAAGGGGCGCTGAATACGAGGTAAGACTGCAGACGCTGAACTTATTTTCCAAAAGCTAGCATTGGAACTAGGGAAACCTGATCATACTGTCATATCCTCCGTGGTGAAAACAGCTGAATGGCTTAGCGACGATAATTCTTCCATACTCTGTAAGCAAAGTGCTTGGGAGAGATTGTGGAGATTGTCAGACTATCTCGTACAATAACCGACCACGCTCCCTAACAACACACTGATGATGTCCCCTCGATTGGTGGATGAAACGTTTGCAGTCTAATTGTCTAGCTGAGCGAACAAACCAACGACCAGAGTTGCCAGCCTATGAAATTTACTGCCTGCTATTGGGATGGAAGAGGAAAACGACACTCTGAATAAGCAACTGAGATAAACGTCGTATCGGAGGGGACCCTGATACGTACATCTCGAGCCAGTGTGGCGAGGGGATTCCAACAGATTTGCTACTGTCCCCCACTCATCAAACGGGCATTGGAAAAAAGCTCGAAGAGGTCAGGAAAACAATCTATCAGATTCCTTGAGGTGCGTTACACAGGAACGAAAGATACGAACTCGATAGGTATTTGAGTCCAATCAGATAACCTTACTGGGCAGAAGGATGTGTGGGCACAAGGATGTTAGCAAATGAAAATAGAATAAATAAGTTGTCGTTTGCTTGAAGTTTTTCATACGTGAAAGCCACCTGATATTGTGGTGTGAAATTAATGGGTGTGGATAACGTGTCCGGTTGAAATAACACCAAGATTTTGTGATTGTGAGTTTTGGGTGGATCCACAAACGAGGCCAGAACTACCTAAGTCACCAGGAGCTTCGAGGTGATCGCGGCTTCAAACGGTTTGTCGATATTATTTGTCTATCTATTAGTCCCAATAGATATCTTTAGACCAATGATGTGTTCGCGACAAACCATCAAAGAGGCGGTATTTATCCCAAGAAAGCGCACATGTAAGTGTTCAAACCAAATACCGACCAGTTATCAACACAGTTCGCATCGATCCCATTCCTCGAGATAATACAGAATAATAGAGAAATTCGCAGTCTTGGTGACAGCGCCTATGGGGTTCGCGAATACTGACTCACTTGCTTCTTCTGGGTTTTGACAATGCAATCTGGCCGTAATTCCAAGCAAGCTTGCGTAAAACTGCGAACAGAAGCAGAAGTAACTACAAGTTTCATAAAAAGTTTTTCAGCAACGTACCACCCAGGAGACGACATTGATCAAAAGATTTTGCGGGATCCCTTCATAACCTGGGATCACGGCAGTTCTGTTGTTGTATGTGATGATTCTATCGCAGATCGGCTGACTGGGCGGCTGAGACGAGAACGAATTCGACAAAGCACTCATGCGAGGTATCTTGCTGGAAAATGCAAAAGTAAATGCTATTCGAACAACAGAAAAAATTAAACCGACATTAAACACGGAAGCAAGGACAGAATGTGTTAGGCGGAATTCCACACGGATCCCGCTTTACCGCTCGCTGTCAGGTGCTGCTACGGCCGAGAAGCCTACCCCGCGCAAGATTGGCCAAAATTTCGGGACGACTCCTCGGGCATCAAGCCGAGATGTGATTGGTCGAAAATCTGGACCCAACAGCCAATTACGACGCAGTATTGGCCGAATGCCAGTTGCCAATGCCGCATCCAGAAGGCGTCCGAATTTCCAGAAAGTTATCGCCGCTTACACTATATATACGAAGCTCTGTACCAATGTTCTTGACTTCGTTTTGGGGGTTACTATACCTTGTGCATCTTTGGTGGTTGGTTTTGACGTGAGCGCTAGCTTGGGAGGCACAGACTGAGAACTAAGCTGAGGAAAATACCATTACTTCAGAATGACAAAAAAACCGTAAGACGGTAACACCTAGACCCAACGCTTGTTGGCAGTTCCACTTTTTGTATGGTTCTTCCCTTGTGCAATGAATTTCGTGAAAAGAAACTGTCAGCAGCACCAGTCGAAACGCCCGAAGGGGAGGGGTGAAAGCTGTCGAAACTTACCATTCATTCACACCTTCAAATAAATCTCAGTGTAACATTTGTACATTATTTACTTTGAGACACACTGTTCAGCTGTAACACGCTTTCTATGTCTAGCTGCCATGCCACCCGAAGGAAGCACGGGGGCTGGGATTCTGCCAGGTTGCCCAAGCCTAGACAGGGGAAGGCGAGAGGCAGAGTTCGGGTTTGGTCAGTAAATTCGCGCTCTAACCACCGAGCCATCTCCCTCCCCCCGTATACTCTCACACGTCCGTAGGTCTGAGAATACAAAGAACCTATTAAGTTCACCAACTTCCGGGGCATTCCTTGATAGGCAGGCGTGTCAAGAAGAACAGACCGGTAAAGCGAGTCGAATGCGCCTTGGAAATCCAGGAATATTAGAATTGTGGGTCGTTTGTGCGCATTGCGTTGTTCTAGCACGGAGTGTGCAGGTTTGGTCAACGCAACCTCTACCAGGCCGGAACCCCGCTTGCTGCTTTCGAGTTTGTTTCACGAGCCAACATGAGACGAAGAAGCGCAAGTGAAGCCAGCAGTCTCGTTTCGACCGGGGTCAAGCTGACTCTCCTGTGGTTACCGCTCACCAAGTAGCCCATTTTTGAAAATGGGCACTATCATCGACTCTCTCTACTTGTCTGGGATGGTCTCTTTTTCACAAATGCAGGCAAACAGAGCAGACAAACGCTGACTGAGTAGTTCACCCCCCAGTTTTGACCGGTGTGAGTGGGAGGTCATCCGGGCCATCGGTGGCTGTTGAGAGAACATATGCAGCCATAGACCTTCGAGACCATATGGGGTTCCACGTTCAACATCAAGGTTTATACTGCAGGTTTAGGATCCAGAGTGGAAGCTGGTGTCCCGGGTGTGGTTGTTTGAACTATTCGGCCCACCGGTCGAGGATCTCTTCTTTGTTAATGATAGTCTCTCCATTCCGACTCTGATGGTTTCGCTCACAGGAGTTTTCCGGGACCGGTCCCACGGATAAACTGAAGTAATCTTCAAACTTTCTTGGCTTTTTGGGCCTCTTCAATTTTTTTAGATCACAAGTCCACCAGACTTCACGGTCGGCATGCACGCTCATTTTCACTTGACGCCTGATAGTTCGTCTGATATCGAGTGCTTGAGTGGATCTGGTAGCGCCGTGCTACAGGCAAAACTCCCAGCAGTGTGCAAAGAGTACGAATTCACATCTGATGGTGGAACAGTTGGAAGCGACTCCAGAAGACGATTCTGGTGAATTCGTCTGACAACCGGATCTGCCGGTTTCCCAGTTGCCAAGCGATTTGTCCGCACCTTGGCGGCCCTGAAAAACAAAGGGAGAAGCAACTCCGGACAAGCGCGTGGTCGGAATCCACAAATGTGTTCCAAAACGAGCCAGATATTGGACTGCACCATCGGTAACTGTGATCAATTTGAGTTCCTAGCGAAGTCGCTGCTGGAGGACACCATGTGCCAGGCAACTTCGGTTGTTGCGGATCGGCTATATTGCAGATGAACCAATGGAAGAAAGAGCGCTGCGGCTCAGCTGGCTACAACAAGACGACAAGCAAGACGACAACAGACTGAGTGACACATCTATATCTGTCAGGGTGCCCGACCCAAAGCTGCCACCTTGTCGCGTGGTCGGGCTTCTGTGCTGCAATGATCCTGGGGGCTATACTGGCTGGAACTCAGTTTTTAAAGGTTCAACCATGCCAGGAAGGTCAACAGGGAGCAGCCCAACGGAGAACAGCGAGTCCGTGTACTGCGAGTCATCCTATTACGAGGCGGTCTGGAGGTAAAGTGGTACTGTCCTCTGAGATAGGAGTGTGGAGGAAGTAAGGTGTTTTCCCCAGGCGACCAGCATGTCCATAGTTATGGAAGCAGCGATGCTGCCTTCCCCCGAGGAAGGACGGGTTAGAAAAGGTCGGCCCCAAAAACTGCACACTCCGATCGCCCAACGGTTGACCGTGACCGCCGGCGCAATATCCAATACGGTCGAAATACTTTTGAAACCAAAGAGCCCGGTGCTGCCCAAAAGGCACCTGCTGTGCGCAGCCGCATCAGAAATGGGACGGTAATGCCTTATTTCCTGTGCTCTTGGGTTCGGCCAACCCTCTGCAGCCGAGCAGGTCAGACTATTTAGTCATCGGCTCCGGTCAGGGTAGCGGACAAAACCCTACATTCTCCCACTGCCTCGTGGGTCAGACGTTTAAGTCAGACGCTAGGTGCAGGGTCCCCGAAGAAAACCCTACATCCGCCCACTGCCTTGTGGATCAGACTTTTGAGTCAGAGGCTCAAGGTGGGGTACCTCAACCAAACCCACTTCTTCTGCCCGGGCAACCGGGAAGTATCATTGGCCCTTGCAGCTCTTCGCTCACCGGCCTTCTCCCTCCTCCTCCTAACCCATTGCACAATGCAGTGCAATCAACCCATCTGCCAATCCCCTAGCCACTGTTCCGGGTCTAAACCTTCGCCAAGAAAAATAAACCAAAATAATCGCCTACTAACCTCAAAAGATCTTATCCATGTTGCAGCCTTTAATGTCCGTACTCTATGACAAGTTGGGCAACAGGCATCCTCTGCTGATACCTTACTTTCCCTCTCTATCGATGTATGTTGTCTCCGAAACACGCATACAAAACTCCACTTCGGTCGTGCTCCTCAAGCCGCTTAGGACGAACCCAGATGTTCCACATTTCGCTCTTCGGGCATCCGGTGATCCTGACGCAATGATTCGTGGTATCTACGGTGTAGGAGTTGAACTCAGCCCCAAGGTTGAAAGCGCCTTACTGGACTGGACCCCAGTAAACAGTCGCTTTGCGCTGTGAGATTGTCTGGCTCAATTAAGATTAACGCAGGTCGATGCGGTAAACCGTGTTTGTTTGTCGTATCAGCATACGCCCCAACAGATAGCAGTTCTGAGACTGAGAAGGACGAGTTTTGTCAAGAACTGTCACGACTGCTTCGGTCGGCAAGAAGGAAGGATATAGTAATCCTGGCGGGCGATATGAAGGCCTAAGTTGGACGACTAAGTCCGGAAGAAGCACAGTTAGGTGGTAGTGGATATCTCGCTAGTTTGATTAGGCGTCAATTGCGAAGGGATGTGGTGCCGGTAGCGAAGCCCAACAGGGAATGTTATTCCATATAAGCCAGGAAATCGGAGGTCATTCGAAGGATTCTAAATATGACTAACATAAGAGTAGCTTTCGAGAGGGGAAACTGCGCTCTGCACTGTCGCCATTGAAGGATTGCCTCCCAGTAAACAGAACCAGGGACTGTGTTAACGACTGCACTAAGGTCTATATAGGACAGACGGCCAGGGAACTTCACACCAGGATCGGAGAGCATAGGAGGAAAATAGACAGGCCTCCGAGAAATGAAGATGAATATCAAGCGTTACTGAAAGACTCGGCGATGGCGGAACGTGCACTGGACATGGGACACAAAATAGATTTAGAAAATGTTGAGGTTTTGAAGCGAGGACTACGGTCAATGCCACAGAGACTGATGGATGTGGTGGTAGAAATCGCCAAGCACCCCAATGTCAACAGAATAGAAGGCGTGGAACTGTCAAGCGTGTACAGAACGCTTTTGAATCAGTCGAGCTGCCACGTGTTAGTGTGCGGTTATCAGAAGGAGTAGTCATCATCTGAATCACACTCAACCTCATCCACTTTCCTTCTCCTAACTAAATTGTCGTAACATTCACAAGCCCACGAAGACCAACGAAATCTACCAGCGGTACCCGCGGTGAGTCATCAGTTGAAGCAACTTGAAGTGGAAGATTAAGGAACCAGACCCGATCGGAACTAATTTGAAACTCCCCCAACCATCAGCGCAAGATTTTGGCAACCACACTAACGGACAAGAGCGGTTAATTGACACTCAACACTAAGATAGTGTACTAATATGAAGACGTTTTACTGATTGGTTCTCCATGTGCCTTAACACCTGACCAACTTGATGACCTGCTCACTTGGCCTGATGGGGTTTTTGTGTCAAAAGCGAAACGTTGCCCAATTGAAAATCACTGTTTATCAAGCCCTTCTGAAACGATAAACGGAGAGCTCTCCAAAAGCTTCTGTACGCAAAGCGGTGTCCGTCAGGGATGTCCACTCTCTCCATTCTTATTTCATTTCGTGATCGGTGAGACAATGTCACGAACACCAGAAGGTCTTCAAAACCCGGGTGTTCAAGTAGCCTCTGCAGAAAACCTTGTCGACCTGGAATAATCAGACGATATCGTTCTCGTCTTCGAACAAGAGCAGAAGACGCTAGTGTTTTTTGGATGAACTGACCAAAGTCATTTGGTATGCGCTTTGCACCCACAAAGTGTAAAGTCATGCTCGTGGACATGCAGTCATTGAGCAGGCCACTTACAATCCATGGAGAGGCACTCGAAGTTGTGGAGCGTTTTACGTATCTTGGAAGTTGTATTAGTTCTGATTGTAGTGTGACAGATGAAGTCAATGCACGAATCTGCAAGGCTCTGGTCGCGTTTGCTGATTTGAGACACCTATGGCGTCAAAGTAACATAACCCTGAATTTCAAGGGACGCGTGCATCAGGCTACAGTACGGACTGTGTTGCTGTATGGCTGTGAGACTCGGCCCGTTTGAGCAGCGGAGCTGAGACGTCTTCAGGTGTTCGGCAATCGTTGCCTCAGGACCACAGCTCGTGTCGGTTGGTTCTGACGAATCTTTTGCGAAGCAATTACAAAGCGAGTTTTTGGTTGTGCGACGGGGAGTTCCATTGAAGAATGTGTCCAGCACCAGAAGCTGGGTTGGTTAGGTAAATTATTGCGCATGCCGAACCATCGTTTGCCGAAGAGGGTGCTGTTTCTTGTGCCCAATTCAGAGTGGCAGAAGCAGAGAAGTGGCAGAGGGGTATGAAGGAGATTACGAAAGGTTGGGATGTTGTCGGTGCCACTCGCCTTCTACGATGGGGACCGCGTGATCCGCACTGCGCGTGGCTGGAGACGCTGCAAGATCTGGCTGTTAATCGATGTCAATTGCGTTTATGTTGTTCGTTTCTATCCAGATTGCCTGAATGAGCGTTGGAAGGTGTAGGCACCTCGGAATGATCGTAGTTAGGTAGCATCAAGTCCCTTCCCTGTCCACCTTTATTCACTTATTCACAATAAGGCTTTCAAATAACTCATGGTTGTACGGCAATGGAGCATCATTTTTGAACACTGATGTCATGCTGTGGATGATGATGATGATTGCTGAAGTTTACCGACCTCATGAGCCTGTCATCTTGATGTTGGTTAGTAGACTTGGCGAAAATATCCAGATAATCCGGTTGTTGGGATGAATGGGGGATAACTGAACTGAAGGTGTTCAATATGCAAAAACAGTGGGTTCACTGCTGAGCAGCATACGATTTAGACGGGCTCCCGTCGGATCATTATGGCCGAGTTTCATTTCTAACGTTCCTGGGACAACAAAATCGTTACTAGTTAGGTTCACCTGGATAAGCGGCCCCAGTTGTCTTGGGAATCGAGTACGTATGTTGAAAGGGGAACATAGGAAGGTGGCAACATTATACAAAATGAACAAGATACACATGACACGTCGTTCCGCGTGGATCAGACCTATTCAAAGTGCACAGAACCAGTAATTTTGTTCATTTGTAACACGCATTCGGTGCACAGCTGCCATACCACTCGGAGGAAGCATGAGGGCTGATGTACTGCCAGGTCACCCAAGCCTGGTTCACTCAAGCACTTGATAACCTGGCATACGGTGTAAATAGCTGAGCTAACGTAACTGGTGCACTTAAATCAGCCAATCGGTTGGACAAGACCTAAGTGACTGCGAAACACCGTCCACGCAACTCCAACATTACTAATCCGGTGTCCCAATCATATGTGTGCATTGCTTCGAAGGCACCAACGGTCAGAAAGAAACAATCTTTTGTGTCAAGCGCAGAGTTTCTAGGCTTCATAACCGTAAAGCAGCGTTCGACGCACCTATAGGTTGCAGCGGCCAACAAAGGTGATCGTGGCAGTCGGCAGTTTCACGTTACATGCTCCCTCCATACTGGTGTCCATCGAAACTCGACATTTCTCCGTGTTGCGTTTCAAGGCAGAACTATGCAGGCCGTTTTGTCATATCTAAGTGCGCACTCGAAAGTTTTCTAGCTCTTGGTTCCCTTTAATAATACCCACCTGCGTCGACGGATACTCGCTCCGATTGTTCCCAGATTTTCAACTACTTCCAACGGCGCTTCAAAAGTTGGTAGTGTTTGTTTGCTGCTCCCTGCCGCTGCTGCTGTTTATCCCGCTGGTTTTGGCATAGATTAAACCGCATACCCTTCCTAAATATATGCTCATCTATTATATCCATCTGGGTTTGCCATAACTGAGTCTTTCTCAGCTTACCTGATCGAGCCGCTACTGTCTCATACCACGTATGAAAGAGATTCTAAGCGTATATATACTGTAAGAAGGGTGCTTGCGGTTAGCATGTTCACCCATGAAGCTTTGCGAATCTCACAGTTCATCAACAGGCTAACATCTCGTCGACCCTACAGGTGCCTAAGTTGAAGGAGGCCGTAAGCTGGCGCCTTAGTCACTAAGCTATCTCGAACCCAGTGTCCCACTGTACTCTGCGCAGCTCTTTTCCCATAGTTGCCGGCTAAATATACATCTGAACTACGGTCAAATTTCAAATTCTCCCCCGAAAGCTCGGTACATGCAGTGGTCTTACCGTTAGACGCAACTTTTTTGTTGTAGTGAACCACAATTAACAAACCGCTGCATCTGTTGGTGCCGCTTCAGGCACCAATAATACAGGAAAGTGATTAGGAGTAGTTTATGTGGTCTCTGCCCTTAGTCTGTGTCTTGAGGAAAGTAGTTCGGTCGAGCGAATATCACGTCAAGTGACTGGATGTGCCGCGGGTGCCTACGGACGTAAAGTAGTCGTGTCCTGGTTGGTTAGAAAATGGGCCAATCGAAAACGAGCGTTTGAGCCAGGCGCTTCTCGGCCATGCAAATTTCACCCAGGAAAATCGGTCATTGAAGCTTGTTTGCTTTACACTCCTCAGATTTAACAAATGAGATAATTTTGTTCAGCGAACATCGTCACAACACATTTTCTTATGGAGCTCAGCTTCCATTAAGTACAACACCGTTAGACAACAGCATGAATTGTGCAGTGGAGTTGCGAGGGCCCTCTCTGTGGACGATCCCCTTTCCCAGATATGCATAACTAGCCTGTAGATAACACAGCGTCACCGGATAGCTGCAGGTAACTTACCAACACAATGGTATCATTCCTATTAGGAATATGACGCTCTATATGTAGAATACGCCATAAAGCGGTCACCATGAGAACGATGGCTTGTCACTCACCTCGACTACCTATCGTAACCGCTGGGCGCGCGTCTATATGCGACGCTGATTATGAGGCCTCACCTATACACGGTAGCTTAATCCAGTGCGAACGACGGCCCTTCATACTCATAACTGTACGGGTTTTCACTCATCTCGAATACTTCATGTAACTGTTAGGCCCGTGTCTATGTGCGACGCTGATTATGAGGCCTCAGCTGTGCACAGTAACCTAATCCAATAGCCAACGATGGTCTTTCATACCCATAACTGTACGCGATGCCGCTCATCTTTGCTACTTATGGTAAGCACCAGGCCAGTATCCATGCGGGCCGGTGAAAATAAGGCCTCATCTATGCGTGATGGCCTAATCTGACGGCCCGTCATACTCATTTATATGCTCGAAGTCGCTTACTTAGCTACTTATCGTGCCCTCTAGGCCCGTGTCCATGTGCGGCGTTGATTGGCCGGTAACCTAACTCAACCTAATCCGTCATACTCGTAATAGTACGCGTAGTCGTTTACCTATGCTACTTATGATAAACACAGGGCCAGTATTTATGCGAACCGATGAATACGAGGCCTCAACTGTGTACACTAACTTAATCCAATGGCGAACGACGGACGGCGGACGTCATACTCATAACTGTACGCGATATCGCCTACTTCGGCCACTTTTTGAAACTGCTAGGCCGGTGCTTAAATGCGACGCTGATTATTAGGCCCCAACTACGCATGGTTTCCCAATCTAACGCCCAACGACGGCTCGTCACACCCATAGTTTTGCGCGTTGCCGCTTATGTCTGCTACCTATAGTAAACACTTGGCCAGTGTCTATGCGGGCCCCAGGTATACGTGCTATCTTAATCTAACGGCCAACGACGGCCCGTCATACTCGTAACTGCACTCGATATCGTCTACCTTGGCTACTTATCGTCATTGCTAGGCTTGTGTCTATGTGCAATGCTGAGTATTAGGTCTCGACCATGCCCGGTAACCCAATCCAACGGCCAACGACGGCTTGACATACTCATAATGTACTCGATGTCACCAGCCGAGGCTACTTATAGCGACTACAAGGCCCGTACACATGCTCGTAGCTGACTATAATGCCCCAACTATACATAATAGACTAATCCAACGACCAACGGCGGTCCTTCATATCCACACATGTCGTCCGTCTGCTAACCCCATGCATAAAACTACACAACCACGTTTAGCAAATCATGTTTCTATTTATTGGTTGCATCGGCACAAACGTAATGTGTGGTAAATCCAGTTATCAGTTTTAGGAAGTCGCTTTTACTCGACAGTGGTTCTGAAAGGAAAAATGCGTAATCAATTACGACTCGTACACATCTTCCGCAATATCATTTAAAACATACAATTAAACAAAGTTGTAGCGGCTAACTCACCAAGTGCTTAATAAATCATTTTGTCCACAATTCCCGGTCGGTGCCCACGCTGAACCTGAAGTCTTACTGTTATAAAGGTAAATTCACCACTTGGTCAATTAGTTCCATTGGCCGTGTGTGCATAGATACTTCAATAGCGGGATTCGACAACCATATACAATATTGGGCGCAGCGGAGTTAAAGCTAAAGGGGGGTGTATACTTTTCGGACTTGAGCCTTATGATCCAAGGGCCACAGGCGTCCTCAGATGTACACCCATGGATGTAACCGTAGTGAAGATCTAGTGAGTAGGTGGGTGCTTGGTGCCAAATCCGCTCATTTCGAGCACTAAATCCCAACTTCACTCCATTTCTGCTCCCTGACACCGATACAATGTAGCTTCATAAAATCACAACTAATACAGCTTTGAGCGTATGTGAAACGCTCCACCACATCACCTCTCTGCTTGCTTATACCGGTTTGCTCTAGATCTCTTGTACTATAATATATATATATTATATATAATATATAATAATAATATACTATAATACTATAATACTAAAACTCAACTCATGCGTAATGGCTAGTCTGCTAAGTACAAATCTACTCCTATCCTGTCTCATTTAGTCACTTGTCGCCACACTAATTGTGATAAACGTTAAGTATTTTCTCTTTATTAATGCACTGTATCCTATCGGATGTCTCTTCAATCTCACCGGGCTTCATTGATCTCACCCCATTCCTCGTCTTCTTAAGCAATACCTACTTAAAACGCACTGTATGCCTGTCATCCACTCCACCTGGCGTGTGATTAACACCTACACCGGTCTTCAACCAGACCATAAAAATACCTACGTTCTACCTCTGCGGATTTCCTCAGCCAACCGAAAATATCCCGCTGCTCACGGAATTGCACATCCCAGCCCAATCACCACAAACATGACGTCCATTATGGGGCTGTCTAGAAACCGAAGTATTTCAGTGCAATGCGGGCATGGCAGTGCTATACCCAGTTTGATATCACACCCGCAACTACTCCCTTCCTTCTCCCGACTGTACTCTATCGCCCACTTGTTCCATTGCCTGCAAATACAAACAAACTCATGCTTTATTCTGACTGTAACCGTATGATTATGCCTGATGGTACGCCACCCACCAGTTGGGAATAAACATTATTATGATAACCTTATACTTTGTGGGCACAAAGTGCATACCAAAGGACGGGATAGCTTTGGTCAGTTTATCCAAAACACCTGCGCCTCTTCCTCCTCTTCAAAGATGAGAACGATGTCTGCAACACTCCAGGTCGACAAGATTTTCGCCAGAAGATACCTGAAAACCGAGTTCAGAAGACATTTCAGCGTTCGTCTCACTATCTCATCGATCACGAACTTAAGCAGGAATGAACAGAAAGCGCCCTTGATGCACATTGTTTTATTTACGGAAGCTTTTGGAGCTCTCCATATCTTTCCGTACCATGTATGCACCTTTCGCACCTCCTGTCCACGACGATGCAAAAGACTGCAAGGCTGACAAATCAACTGCATGCCCTCTCCCCAAAGTTACTCCGATCGCATGATAAACCTCATAATACGCCTTCTGCAATGAAGGAAGGGAAAACTAAAATGGAAGCAACTTTTGACGGACACCTGTGTTTCCGGCCTGAGCTTGTCCTGGTTGTGGTATATATCCCGAACAATCCCCCTATGAATCAAAAAATTCATTGATAGAAGAGCAAAAAATGCTAACAGAGACTCACTAACACGGGATATGACACCTCGGAGGCCACTGGTTTTGCAAAGTTCCACGCTTTTTTAGGCTGTAACAACTCCATTCATAGGTCAACTCATCGTAAAAACACACGCAGGAAGGGGTTGGGGAGGGACATCGGTGGACACCAAACTTCGCGGGCAAATGATACTTCCTGGTTGCCCAGGCCGAGGAAGTGGGTTTGGTTGAGGTACCCCACCTTGAGCCTCTGACTCAAAAGTCTGATCCACAAGGCAGTGGGCGGATGTAGGGTTTTCTTCGGGGACCCTGCACCTAGCGTCTGACTTAAACGTCTGACCCACGAGGCAGTGGGAGAATGTAGGGTTTTGTCCGCTACCCTGACCGGAGCCGATGACTAAATAGTCTGACCGGCTCGGCTGCAGAGGGTTGGCCGAACCCAAGAGCACAGGAAATAAGGCATTACCGTCCCATTTCTGATGCGGCTGCGCACAGCAGGTGCCTTTTGGGCAGCACCGGGCTCTTTGGTTTCAAAAGTATTTCGACCGTATTGGATATTGCGCCGGCGGTCACGGTCAACCGTTGGGCGATCGGAGTGTGCAGTTTTTGGGGCCGACCTTTTCTAACCCGTCCTTCCTCGGGGGAAGGCAGCATCGCTGCTTCCATAACTATGGACGTGCTGGTCGCCTGGGGGAAACACCTTACTTCCTTCACACTCCTGTCGCAGAGGACAGTACGGCTTTACCCCCAGACTGCCCCGTATCACGATTACTCGTAGTACGGGGTCTTGCTGTTCTTTGTCCGACAGCTTCCCTTTGGCCTTCCTGGCATGGTTGCACCTTGTGAAACGACGTTCGAGCCAGTGTGGCCCGCGGGATCATTGCACCACAGAAGCTTCACCACCATGTTAGGGTGGCAGCTTTAGGTCGGGTCAATCCGGGACTGGATTTTTCGCAGGTCAGTTCAAGTTCAGAGGTCGCGCAAGTTTTTTTGGACGCAAAGATGTGGTTCCAGCTTTCAATTCAATCGCTTCGGCAATCGACAGTAGTCTCGATCGCATTGGTCGTGATTAGTTCAGGGGTACCCCGTATATGATATAGAAGGCTTTCCCTTTGTGCATGGCATGGCTGATTTCGGCAAAATGTGATACAATTACACTTGAGCCCAGTTTCCTACAGTTAACACACAAACAAAATTATCTCCGATCTCAAGAACGCCCTGGACCTTTAAACGTTGCGACATTTCGGGTTCATTGGTAAGCTGGTAGTTACATATTTTTTGGTGGCGTTTGGAGCTCTTGAAACGGTGCTCACTTATGAAAACTGCCGTTGGCAAAGTCTCTCCTGAACGTGCTCTCCGAATAGACCAACTCCACGTAAAATTTCGCACATCGGAAACCCAACAGTTTCTGAGAGGTCAATTTGGATTCGCTTCTAGTGGTCGGCACGAGCTAGGTAACCTTGCGTTTGCCTTCGTACTAAGCCCCCCTGGGTTACGCCAGCTCGCTTTCTTGATGTAGTTTGTCCAAACCTCCCATGGTACACGTTGTTTTTTGGCGCATTTCTAAGCTTACCGTCTTTATCTTTCGACGGCCTCGTTTGTGGACGGTGACCGTATAAACTTATGTTGCTCAATACTACTTCGATGTCTTACTTGTGTTTGGTCGTCACTTGGTCTGAATAGGCGACAAAACTTTGGACCTAGTTTTGGTTTCCGATGGCAAAGAATCACAATCGAAAACAAAGCCGGCTTTTCGATTTTCATATCATGTATAGGACAAGAGTAGGAATCCTGAGTTTTGCGCTTCAAGTCGCACAAGCCGTGGCAGAAATAGGCCTGGGCGGTGCCGGTTGGAGAAGCTGCCGGTCAATCCGAGGAGTAAAACACCAAGTTACGCGTCGAGATGGAGTAAAATGGCTTACCACTCTAGGGTTCTGGCTGTCGCTACTGCGCAGGGAAGAAGATCTTGCGGTATTTGAAGCCACTGTGTTGTTCCATCCTTGTATGGTGACATTCGAGGTTGGCTGGTGGCGCTTGCTGCAGAAGCAAGCGACGGGAACGTAAGTTTATGGCGGCAAGCCCTTTGTCTCGGGTGGGTTCAATGGTTATCCTTAGAGCATGGTGTAAATTTGTCTGATGGCCTCTGAGACATGTAGTCCAAACATGAACGACTCATCCTATGTGATTGATGTTTGCAAATAGAAGTGGGGCGATAGGTGCCAAAAAAGACTGAAGACTTTTTGTTAGTCCTGCCACTGGCTAGCCTGCCGCCCAGCTCCGAGAACTAACAAGCTGCGCCTTTGCTACAACGGAAGGCGCTGAAAGACAAGAAGAAACTGCGCCCATGAAACACCAACGAAGGCATCCATCTTGTGTATCTCTCCATGGAACGCTCCGTGAAATGGCGTAGCAAGGAGCCCTACCTGTCTGTAAGGAGCCCAACGACAGTGGGCTCAACTGCTAAGGCCCTGATGAATGACCGTCCTCCATTACTTTTGCACCACAAGATTTAGCAAGTGGGAGGCTGATAGGGGATGGCTTTGATGGGGGAGAGTGCGGTGCATTTTAAGCATTCTAAGATGAGTGGTCATTCTCGGACCATTTGTTAAAAACTCAGGGGTATTCGCGTGGCGCCCGGGTCCTCCCTCAGATCTTCATACCATAAACAACTTGACTAGTAATGAATGCGTTGTGGTTGAGGCGTTCATCGTAACTCCGACGTCCATATCTTTTTAGGGGTCTGTGGCAAGCAGGAGCATTTTTGAGCAATGTCTTTAGCATATAAACCAAGTATGTTCTCAGAAATCCCGATGGTGCCACGTAAGAATGTTTTGCGCCCGTTTCCCATCGCCTTTGCAATAGAAGTGTGCACGGAATGAGCGGTAACTTTTGACTGTGAAGCTCTGGGGTGGGCACGCTAGAGTAGTGACTCACCAGGCAGTCTGGCGCTCTCTTAAATGATCCCCTTAGATTTAAAATATACCCTAGTCTGCTCATGAATGTCGTTTTTATCGGAGGCACAAATTATTCCAGCTGAAGAATCCGCTCAAGATGATTGGCTTATTGGACTTTCAGTCATATGCAAGAACGGCATTCTTTTCTCGATTCGCCTCAGTCCGTTAATATGCTATTAGAAAGTTCCGGGTCCGTCGTAGACTGTGTAGCAGGTGACAATTTAGAGCCTTCCCAGTTTTTGCGAACACAGGAGGTGCAGTGGTTTCCAGCGTCACGAAGTTCCTGCGTCTTACTTCAGTGTGGCGGTTCGTGCGCCTCCACAGTCCATCAAGATTCTCTGGCTAATGCACATGTTCTATTCATGGATCCCACCACGATAAAGACAGATAAACAAAGTTCTAAAACAGAATCTGAGCTCCAGACGTGTTTGTTGTTGAGCTACCAATTACATCTTTGGATGCTCTATGGGTGGATGCCTTATGGGTGTGCTCTATTTGCGAATGGTAGCTAAACTGGTCGCGAAGGGTGAAATAACAATTGAGAACTTTGAGGGTTTTCAGGAGCATTATGTTTTCCCTACCTTCCCTGCTGCTCGTCTCGCACAAGGCAACCTGGCTGATGGAGTACTTTGCCACACATGCTTCAACTACTCACCTGAAGGACAGGAGATGTCGTTAGTTTGGTCTCTATCCATTAAGAGCCGCGTATGGCGCTGCGAATATCATATGGACAACCTCCAGTTTGGTTCAGCGGGCTACAAAGGCGCACAACCGGTCACACCATGGTAGGCTCCAGTCTCCGTGATGGTTGCCTCCGGTTGGAGGGGGCGCGGTCTGCAGACAGTGGTATTGGTGCTATTGGTTTTACTCAGAGTAGTGTCAGAAGGCAAATAACACTAATAATAAACAAGTTATGTATAGCTGCTACCAGAGACACTGTATTACAATCAAAATATTTACAAAAAAGAAAGGACTTATTGAGCTCTTTGCTTGATAAGTTGAAGTGGATGATGCTGGGGTTTGTTGGGCGCATCTGTATTGAACGAGAGTCTCGGCCGAGAGTGTTGTAGTCTGGCCTGTCTTCTGTCGTCAAATCTAAACGACATCGAGCCCAGACTTTTCCCGCACAGTGAGTCGTGCGTAGCTTCGAATTGACTCAGGTCAATGTTCTGTGTGATGTGACGAGCGTCAGCGTTCTGCCGTCGTTGCTCCGCATATATATGTGAGTCTACGGTGTGTGTGCGGATGCGCTTGCATTGTTTGTATTATGATAAGGTTCAGATAATCGCGGTTAGGCGTGGAACGAGTGTTCGTGACATAGTCAAAACAGGAGTGAAATAGTGGGTGTGCATGTTTTAAACAAATTATGTGGGTGGTTGAAGGCAAACATTGACGAGATAGTAATCAAACCTTGTGAAAGTGGTTGAAGATAAAAATTGACGAAAAAGTAGACCCTACAGTGGAACCCATTACTTGTGGGGGTGGATGCTGCAGTGAATGGAGTTTTGGGTTGCTTCAGTGGTAGAAACGACCGCGCCAAATTTCGTCTGACTTTCGCGTCCCACAGGTGACAGGCCCGAGATTTCGACTTCTGAATGTAGAAAGCGGGAGTTAGGTACGCTTCTGTGACTGTGCTTAGGCCTTATTTGTCAGTGTGATTTTTGTCCAAGAGTTCATAATGTTTGCTGGGAAAGCCCTTGTAGGTTATTTTTAAGCAAGCATTATAGTGTTGGGTTAGAAGCCCCATATTGTTGGCGAGGTTTTCGCGGTCTACTTAACAGGTCCGCTATGGACTGCCGTATGGTAGCTCTTAGAGGCGTAAAGGACGAACACGCTTTTAAGCGGCTATAAACGGGATTTGTCGCCGAGTACCGTTTGACTGGATGTGTTAAATGTTGGGCACAATAGCCCGACTGGCGCAGGGTGCGTGCATAGCTTAGAAGGAACATGTCTTGATGAATATGACATACATTTCAATCACCGAGGCACCATTCTAATAGACTGCGGTCCCACCTCGAGGATGTGCGCAGCAAAGCACTTGTAACAACTTGAGATAGAGACGGGCTTCTTTGTGCTTAGAATATCAGGGAAGCTCCGGAGCTCCTGAACGCGCCTTCGTTGCCACAGTTTTGACAGAGATTAGCCACCGAGATTGGGTGGGTCAGCCCCATCACTGTGTGTATAAAATGCTTCCTTTTGGTCCTGGCACGATGAGGGTCTGCCCTGCAAGTTCTAATCCTGTGGAGTAGCTCAGCAGCCCCACATTACCTCTGTGCTATCTGCTGTCGAATTTCCGGTCGTATTGGAGCTTATAACTGACTCTGACTAGGTTTCTCTCAATTCATGAAGTTCCGCGCTCCACTTACTCATTTTCTATCCAGCTATTGTCTATGTCTCTTGAGACTGCAAGTTTTAAGGGGCCGAGAACCCTGAGAAGAGACTAATAACCTTGAGTTATGAAGAAGACTCTTTGTTATTTCACGGTCACCAGCTTGCGCAGCCCACCCTGGACAGATCTTCAGATGTGACCCCTTGTTTTGGTACGTGTTTTGCAACTTCAGCGTGCAGAAATTTTAATTTCCCATTATCCGGTTGAAACTTCAAGGAGAGAGAATTGAGATTTATGACCGGTTCAATATTTTTGTCAGCCGCAAAGGCCGTGAATGCACCTGACGTGCGAAGTCAATGCGTGCAATTTAAAGGCACGAGCAACACATAAAGGCTTGCCCCACTCATGGCGTCAGAAGCGAGCGCCGTGAGAGCTGAAGAACCGTGTATACAAAACATTGGTAAAAGCGGTCTGTTCCAGCGGTTTTGAAGCCGGTCAGGAATGCTTAGTCAGGAATGCTTTTGCTTATAGCAGACATTAGCTGGTCTAACCGTAGTTGTTTTGAATCGTTATATAAACAGGCACTCGATGTGGAGTCAGAACCAATAACGGAGCGGCTAAAACTCATCAGATAAAGACGGTTTGAAGATGTTATTCGTGTCAGAGAAAGCAATGCTTCGGGCTCCAATCCTTTAGGCGAAATGCTCACATAGGAGGAGTCAAACCTTGGTAACTCCAGATGAATTCGCCTGCCATCGACCTGGGTACTGTAGGACTTTAACACCACGAGATTCTTTTACGTTGTTAGGGCCCTTACCGGGACAGCAAGTAACTGGTCCTAGTGGCAAGCATGCTATTCAGTCAAAGACCTTGCCACTGAATGCTGGGTCCATGTCGACTGAGGGCACGAGGATGGATTTGGATCACTCTGGCTGCCGGTGGTTGACTTGGTTATGCGGATAAGGTGCGTTTATTTCGTTGTAGCTTTAGAACGTAAGCAGCTGCTTTGTTTGTGGGGCCATAAAGCCGTTTGTACCCGGGTTCCTGCTTTCCTCTTTTATTCCAGCCAAAGGACTTCGCGAAGATGACTGCACGACATTTACGGCAACATGGGATTACAATCGCCTTCAAGCCTGCAAACACATTGAGAAGGACTCTCTGAAAATCATGGGGAAGGTTAGATGCAGTGAAGAAAACGAACGTGGTCTACAAACTTGAGCGTAACGACTGCAACAAACACTATACTGTCAAACTGGAAAAAAACATGCTACCAGAATACACAAACACAAAGTTGTCAGTAGAAGGCATGAACCAATGTCACCTATCTCAATCCATGAAGACAGAGAAGGACATCAGTTCAACTGGGGCAGTGTTCAGGTACTTGCTCGCGCAAAAAAACGGGAGCGACAGTTTGCCGAGGTATGGTACTCCACACGGAAGTCGCTCAATAAACACATCCACATTGACTCAGTCTATCAGCGAGCAAAAGAACTACACAATCACGGGACTTTGCGTCCCATGGGAAATCGAGAAACCTAACGAGAATCAACAGATTAATGGATATAAGTGAAGAAAACTACTAAAGAACACAGAAGGCCACTGAATCAACGAATGAAGTGAACAAATTCAGACCACAAGGCAAGAATGAAACGGCTTAACCACAACAGAAGCACGAAACTGTCGGATTGAACGCACGCAACGAACCAGCCAGATACAATGCAGTGATGCCAACTCAGATTCACAGGTGGCCAATCAAACTGTGCGAAGACCGCCTCGGGATCAACCGATCCTTTCGGAGGTACCAGATGCTGTCTAGAAACTATATAAACATAAACAGAAGAGGAGGAATTCACCCAATCATCCCCGCATTGACAATGTCATCTCGATTGGTGATTAAACGCTTGCAATCCAAATGCCAAGCCCGGCGAACAGACCAACAACCAAAAAAGCACACTATCATGTTTAAACGGCAATTTTTATCGCCGGTCCACTGCCATCGGTGATTATGATTCCCCAGCCAATGTCTGGTTATACCTGGAATAAAATATGGATTCCCAGAGGTAGGACACCCAAGTCTTTTATCGCGACTGTCAGAAGGCAGAGTTTGTCGGCTTGCGATGCACTAGGTCTCCTTATACGCCATATGCACCTAAAGCTTTGCACTGACACACTAGAATAATGTACACACCAGTTTTTTATTTTTGTTTCCAGGGACGCAATGAACGAGGCAGTGGGCTCTGGCGATTGGCTGGCGGTCCTCACCAGGTAGCCTGACCGATCATCTGCGTTAAATTGCATTGCGGATGGGTTTGTGGAGTCAGTGAAGGAAGGCGAGAGTGTCCGGTTGTTTTGTAGAGTAGCGCTTGAGAAAGTTCAATGAGTAGGAGGCTGTGAGGTGGGGTTTGGTTTGGCAATCACTTACTAGGTCGTCAGTTAAAGGGCACGCAAGGATCCTGAAGTGGCCGGAGCCCTTGGGAGGTGGCGATCACGTTGAGTTTCTAGTGGGTTTGGGCCAATGTTGTACCTCGTTCTGTTTAACCAGCTAATGTTCCTACGGGTCCATTCTATTTTGTGTTGAATTAGAGGTGCCACTAGAATTTTCAGGGGCGAGTTAATTATGCACGCTTCGCATCCCGCTTGTTTCTCGATCACGGGTGTTCGCGGGTGGCAATAATTCCAAGACTGATAGAACATTTGCTGCAATTTGAACACTACTTTTTATGATAATGTAATCGCAATTTAGGCCGACAAATATGGGTAGTGAATGCTCTTCCCGGCTGATTCACTTCCCGGCATTTTACCACAGCATTGTGCGGATCAGCTCCTTTGCGGAGTCGTCACTGTGGATGTTGCTATCGTGCCTTTTTCGGGTTGTGTGACCCCACGCAAAAGTTTGCCTAAGAAAAGATACCTTATGTTGATTTAATTGTCCTCAATTTCCTGGATCCGGTAGTATTTCGCTGCATTTGTGGGCGAAGCAAGTTTAAACCGCTGGTGACCCAATGGTAGATTTTTCATGCAGACCGGCAAACGGCATATAAATGAGAACCAAGAGGTTAGCCATAAGGATAAAGCACCTAAAATCTTTTGATGGCCTTGTGGGTGTACACAGAACGGATCACTAAGTGTCCTGTTAAACCGTTTCAGACGCTTGAACTGTACGCATCGCAGGTGGTCTACCAAGAAATATATCTTCACCGTCATTTTGTTCTTTAGGTCATTCGGTGCACGTCTTTTTTCAGTCTCGCTTGTGAAATCAATATGGCGAAGGTAAAAAATGTGGTTTCTTTACCCTAAGGCGAACAGAAATATATTTTCCGCTACCGGCGGGAACCTGCGTCATGTGGAAAACACAGGGGATGCGTAAAACCGGACAGCAAACTGTGAGATTGCAGGAAAGATGTGCCACACGTTGCGCGGCCGGCTAAAGTCAAATATGTTATGTTAGTCGTGATTTTGTGGTCTTCTTCCAGCTTCGCCTAGAAGCTCATGGACGTTCCGAGGAAAGCGACTGAGACGCTCGGGGAAGAATACATGAGGTCTTGTGTAAAAAATGCAGCAGCCATGAAATTGAGAGCCCCCGGTTAACTAGGCGAACCGAGATTCATGCATACTAAATGGCTCGTCCTTGTGTCGAAAGGATAAAATGCGCAAGTACTTTGTCTCCAGCTGTGCCCGTTTGAACCAGGGTGGCGAACTGCATGGACCTGATATCATAGGCAACCGCTGTTTGATTCTTGGCAGTGCGTCCATTCAAGTGAGTAGTCACATCCAGTACGCGCCTTCTGGAAGTAAAAGGAGGCCAGACATTGTCACATCAAGGATATGAATGGCCAATGAACCTTTCTGAGCTCACGAAATGGAATGGATTGACAAAACGAAACGTTCCAAACGCTCGGTTGAAAGGCTGGAGAATAATATGCACGGTTAGACCACTTGCACAGGCGGTTCATCCAGTTGCATATTGACGGTACTTCGGAGGCATACCAAGGGCGTACGTTTAGCGGAACAGAAAAATGAAAACGAGCATCATTTGATGATGTGAGCTTGGTGGGACTGCCGGTTTGTGTCGGCCTCAACCGAACTTTCCAACGGGGGTGCTGAAGGTGACCAGATGCAAGGCCCTCCGTACCAATGCTGTACGAAGAGTGGAACAAGAAAGCCGCGTGAGTCGCTTGCGTCTATGCTCAACTGCATTTTTTTAGTATCGTTTTGGTATACTGTCAAATCTGCCGCGGAATTCATAGATATTGGCTCAAATCCGAAATTGAAACATCGGAAGTTCTCAATTGCCGGTAATTATCCGCTCAGATTAAAGCTAAGTTCCAAATTTGCGCTGAATGGTACTCATACTCCCTATTCTCTTTGCAGGATTGCAGTTATTTGACTCAAGCCTTTGACTGCAATTCTTGGTCCATAGTTCTCTAGTGCATATAGCCCTAGTCTCACTCTGAGTGAACGCACGGACCATTGGCCGTCGATAAAATACTTTTCCAAATGCGAGCAGTTTAGAAGCGGCAGGCTATCAACGAGCTTTGGGACTCTGGGGACTGCATGTTAGCCGAAGTGTGCCTGGTAAACGAAGCTCAGCATATATAAGGCCACGGCATGCGGCGTACAATGTGCGTAAAGGCTGCGCACTTAAATGCAGGCAAGCAAGCTCTCTCTCATTATTTTCAGACACACAGATTATAAAAGTGTGATTGAACACAGGATTCAAAAATGCTCTTACGCACAGGCTTCTAGGAACTAAATATATGTAATTTTGTAGCCATCAACACTGTTGTGCAGCACAAGGTAAGCGAGGGCTATATCGTGTAAGGACATCTACAGGCACACCTAATCATTCGAGAATGCCGGCTTCGTTGTAGGGCTTGAAGAAGTTTTATTGGTATCGCAAAACTGCATGGCGAAATTGCATAACAGTACATAATACAGCTTGCTTGTGAGCCAAAATATTCAAATTTTTTGAGCTACCTCCTAGCGCATATGAAATGACTTGTTATATGGTATCGAACAAGGCAAACGTTCGAGCAAACTAATGCAATTAAACATTGCCGCTCTGAAGATAAACTTCTCAAAACAAAAGACTGGTATGGTGCAGAACGAAACAAATATTCTGGTGTTTGCTGTCACTGAATTTTAGACCACGGAGCCTCATAAAATTGAACAAGCCCTGAGGAACTGATGAAGCGTTGATACTGGGAGTAACATCAAATGGAATCATACTCATAAAAATGTCGGCTGTCATTTTGCTTCATTAGCAATATCGCATTTATTAGATGATAATCTTGAGGATAGTGACCAAAGTGGGATGAAATCAAGAAGGTTTCCTGCAGGAAACGATCGCACCGAACTCATCTTCTCCGGTTTTCTGTGGTGAGAGCATTGGAAGTAAAGTCTTTCAAAAGAGCAAGTTTTGCAGACTTTGTGTACACATGCAGTTGAGCCGTTGTAGAACATTTGTTCGCGGGACAAAGAATTGAAAAACTATGTATATTGAGGGTTCCATCGTTGTCTGGTTACTTTACAAAGAAAGAATTTACGCAAGGCAATTTTGTCTCAACCAGAGATAGAGCAACAGCGCTTCTGTAACTGCTTCATGTGGGCGAGCTTTGGTGAGAGTATCTTCGAAAAAGGTGACTGCTTCCGCCCATGAGAACCCGCTGTAAGCCACACATTTTGCGAGAATTGGTTGCAGCGTAAAAAACCGGTCAGTGAGGAACGAGGATTTGGAAGGTGTAATAAATATGACTGACTCATGCGCCTGCGGGACAAATCTGAAGAGTAAGTCGTACTTGATTCCAATGCTGACGACACGAATATCCCCCAGAAGTGGCTCCATCCACCTGCTGTAAGCTTGCATGAAGTGTATACAAGCTTGAAGTGTGACCTCTGTACAAAGCCTGGAAGGAAGTCGGTTATAGGCGGGTCATTGTCGAAACGCGCAAGAATAAATACTGGTCTCCAAAGCACCCTATCTAAAGAGGGACTCAGGGCTAGTAACTATATGCGTTCACTTGAGATCTTCAAATCAATGTTTAAGACCCCGTTAGGGGATATGAGGGTGCTACCTCTATGGAGGGAAAATTCCGTTAGGTGCGAACATTCCAAAAACTGACACAGTACAAGAAGATTTGTCTACACAGCTACTTTTGTTTGCAGGTTCTTCCACAATGACCGGGAAAATTGCCGGAAAGACTTACTTACTTCACTGGTAGTATCCCGGGTTAGTCGACAGACCTACATGACGCACTTTGAAATCTGACCTCCAAAACCTTACAAGTCCCTTAGTTCTGGAACGATCTGCGGTAAGCGCCCCCTTAGCGAGGCATCCGATTTTGCTTTGCCTTCATTCGCCTGTAGGCCGAGTAGATGGCTATTATTCTAGGACGAAAATCAACCATCGACCACCAGGGCACGGACAAACGGTTTCAAACAGAAAATTTTCAATTCAAAGTGCTAATTGAAATATACTCAGCGTGCATTACAAATTGTTTTTGGGACGGAAATCCCGGTAGTTTATACCCTTAGACACCTTCGGCAAACAAAATGTCAAAGGGATAAATTTTGGATCTTTCAAATTTTTTTTGAGATGAGTAGCATCAAATGCTCTTTCTCAATCCCAAGAAACATCAGAACCTGTTTAGCCTTGCTTACGGCTCACCAAGAAAGCGTGTTTTCCGAATGCTGAGACAATCGAACCCCGTTTTGAGCAGCAGTTTCGACAAACGTTTAGTTATTATCTCACTTGTACGATGAAAATCCTGGAATTTAAGACTCGGTGGAGACCTCGCGCCCATTGTTTCAAGCTTGGGCACGATGGTCCAGATTCTTGTTGGCGCTGCCATTATAGTGTTATCTCACAACAGCACCTAGGGGCAAAACTGAATGGCTTTTTTATTCGTACGGTGGGCGTAGGGGTACAGGTACTGCGGGCAAATGAAAGTGGCTTGTCGACAGCAGCATGCAGATAGAAAGTCATGCAGGAATCTGCACAACCTTAATCTGGTCTTAAGGCGAAAATCTACACTTTGGAAAGACGTTACCGAAATATATTCTTCACATTGGATAAAGATAAGGCTAAACATTGTTACTACTGCATCAGTTGTCCCCTAGCATGTTTTCCTGAGTGAACTTAACTTATATATGTTTGGAGCAGTATTCATCGTAACACTCACGTGGCATAAAGCATAAATTACATTTTGCGCCCTTGGTTTATCCGTTTGGTGCAGATGATGGTGCGGAAAACGGTGGATGCCGGACCGTTTTACGCTTTAAGCAGGTTGTGGTGCACTGGGTGAAGGAAGCTGTAACGGGTAATAAGCGGGTCATAGGGGGTCATAAGCGCTCGCTACCGCGCTCTACTTTTCTCCGTAAGGTGGACCAAGTTGGCTTGAAATGAACGATTATCTGTTACCGTGACTATTTCCGTGGTGCGATCACTGGCCATGCCGGAGCTGTTTCTTGCCCAATCGTCCATGCGGACCGCGCAAAGAACGAGTACTCATATTTATTCAGCTTACAGAGAACGGGGGTCTGTCGGTGTCCCTGTGTGCTCGTCTCTACCTAATAGCTAGATATTGATAACCTAATACAGACATGATTCTGTCACGGAGCACAGGACTTATAGAATTTTCCACCCCTACCACGTTTCAAGAGAAGCTAAAACAACCATCTTTAAAAAAGTATTTCGCCCGTTCAGCAAGTTTACCGTTTTGGGGGATGTCTGGTAAGTGTTTTGAGGCACGCCGACGAGCTCTGTCATTAAATGTTACTGAAAGCATATAAAACGATCAAGTGTTGTTTTCATTTTCTGGAGGACACTTGATTATTCCGATTTTTTCCTGTCCATTACGTCAATGCAGGTAGACTACAATCATTTGTGAGTCGTATGCGAGGGTACAACGCGCCACTAGGCTTTTCTGGCGAAGTGATTGGCGTGTAGCACAAACCTGGTGCACTGCACATATTTCTACGTAAGTATGTTTGGTCCGATATTTCCCTTGACTAGCCCCAAATTTATATCTTTGGATGTAGCAAGATATCACATAACCTGACCGGGAGTTTGCGAGTGCGGCCAAGAGTCCTACCACGGAGGAAAAATGAACCGGTCAGGGATAAGTCATCCTAAGAGCTAAATTTGGTGAGCGTTTGGCTATGCACTTGTGGCCGTTTTTTGCACTGTGGATGTTGTACCGCTGTTGGCTTTATTTGCCTGGCTTCACGCTGAGCATCATTACGCTCGCACTGCGATCACTCAGTGCTGACTGAGTAAGCTGAAGAAGAGCAGCCTCTCTTGAAACACTCTTGTGATAATATGTTTACTTCCCAACTTGTAGTAAACATACCAATTAAGGCATGATCGGGTCAATTGAGATATGATCGGCAGCTTCCTAAGCCCTATCGGTTTACATCACCGTTATGCCGCTGTCACATCCTAACAGAATTGGTCGGTAGAATCAGCTTGTCTGAAATAATGGGAGGGCCACTAAGGCCGTTCAAAATTTCTCAGCAAGGCATGTAAGCAAACCTGGAATGGCAGTCCAAATTTCTATGAAGAGAAAATGAGCACTTCGTGATACGCAGTCATCTCACTGCAGTGGTTTCAGCCAAATACCTTACAGAAGTCAAAAAGGTCATCATACGATAGCTAATCTGATTCAAACGCTGGTTTGGAGGGCCGCCAACACTCGAAGATCACTCGTGCTACAAGGGCACATATTTAGCTGCTGCTCTAGCAGTTCAAGATTCTATGGTGCTTTGATCGGGTTCAGTGTTGGTGGAACGTTGTGTTGTTCATGAGTCAGGCACGAAGCCTCTTGTTTTGCCCTCTCTCGTTTTGTTTTTGCCCGCCACCTTCAAATCCTAACGATCTGATCTTGCTTGATGTTCTCTCCAAAAAAGGGTAGTAACCGTACTTCCTGCCCGTGTCGGTCTAGTGATGACCACCTCCACATCGGATAATGCTCCCCGCCTATGACGCTACCCCTTTGCCCAAAACCCCCTGTGCACACAATCCCCACCAGTCATATTTTATTCGGACTGTAAACTTATGATCGTGCCTGACGGCATGCCACCCGCAAGTTGGGAATAAGCATTATTATTATTATTCAGGGTAAGCAGCAGGCTTTTTCTTTCTTAAAATGGCATGTATGTAGCGGGTAAATACAGTAGATGAGGCGGATGCACTAGGATTCTGAAACGATCGTCCAAAAATAATACATGAGTTTCCTTCTTATTGCACCTCATCAGCAGTTCATGCTAATGAGCACGCCGAGGTTTGACCTCCGCATATTTGACATACGAGGCAAGAGTGTCATCACTGCTCCAACAGCGTTCCCTGGGCGCATTTGAATTTTTGCCTCTGGACAGGTGGACATATTTGCGCTTGAGTGGATCGTCTGGGAGCTGGACGCTTCAAAGGTCGACACAGTAACGTACCTTGGTTTTGACGATCGATTGGCCCACCTGTCAGGACTTCTCAGTGAGGTAGCTCTACAGACGCTTGAAAACTGCTGGACATTTTTCTTTTAGTTGTTAGTGGCTGCGAGATTTTCAGAATGCACACTCACACGATCTCGGTCGGACAATCATCCTTAGGTCCTGGCGTGGTCATTCTGGTGAGTCCACGCCAAAAAAGGAAGCGTCGCATTGAGGTTCAATCTTATTATGGCTCATCCGCTGCTGATGCTGAATGATTGCGCCTGAACATGGGAGAACTGTCTGAAATAAATTCATGTAGGTATGGATTTTAAAATTTTTGCAACAACATACAACTAATACATGGTTTATTTCAGCGTATACGGTATCGATAAAACCGTATGCTAAATAAGTAAACATGGGACTACCTTTTGTACTTTGTACAAACGCTTGCAGAAAATGCCAACACGCTTAGCGGATAGCTTTCTCCGGGAAGGTTTGGGAATACGCCAACCGAAGCCAAAATTTGAGCCAGTGAATCTACTCAGCTGTTAAAGAATTATTATTTCCCCATAATGTTGCTTGGTTCCATCAGTTTTCGTACACTCTTACCCGGTTAAGAATGGTGATAAAAGTATCCATGTTTCTGTATATCGTGTAAGAATACAAATGCTTGTGGGTTCCATGAGCATTTGAAATAACTCACGCCAAACTAAGCTTAGCCTGCACAGACACCACAGAATAAGGTTCCCCAGTCTAAGAAAGCCAAAACCCAGTAATGGCTGAGCTTGCGGACATCTCAGGCTCGCTGTGAGTGGTCGCTCAAAGACCCTAAAACAATATGTCTTTAGATGTTTTCACTGATGCGCTTCACAAAACTGGATCCGCAGACGAAAAAGTATTATTAGCAATAGGCGGTAAATGTCTACTGTTATAAAAACTTTTGAATACTCTTTTATCTATCAAGCGCGCTTTGCTCTGAGGACCGATGGAGCCAATGTAGACGTGGCAAAAAAAGTGATGGTACAGCATGAGCCCGCGCTATGCACATCTAAGCGAGGTGATAGGGTGGCTGGAATTGCACCAAGTCCGCCACAGGCAGGTATAAGCTAAAACTCTGCGTAATAGTAGCTGGTTAGATACTTCATCATCACCTGCATCGTCAGTTGAACTATCCGCAGCAGTCTCCACAACCAGCGGAGTTCTGGAATGCTCGACACTAAGTCCTTTGCTCACTCATCTGTGTACAAGTTATGTCACAGTGGGAATAGATATTACTTGTATTATCTTTGGGAATAGCGTGAGGATAATGCTTATGTTGTTAGATGGTTCAGGGCTTTAAAAGGGTTTTTCCTAGAAGGAAGAGTAGAGGAAGTTTGAAGTCTTCAGTGAACATCTGTAGGCGCACTGATCTAACTAAGTGTGTAACTGAGGGAAAAGCATCAAACTTCTGGTTGGTAAAAAAGAATAAAATAGCCGGGAGTAGTCACTGAACCTCTAAACCATCTGCGCATTGCGCAGGAAGTTTAAAGAGCTCATTTTCGCCCGTTTTTGGCTTTTTGGCGTTGGTTTGCCCCTATTTAGAGGGTCATGTACATGCATTGGCTCTCTGTCCCGATGACGATACGTAACCAGAAGTTATGCAAAACTGGCGGAATAGGCCACTGGCATGCGCCCCCGGTGTCTTAAAGTCTACAGTCTTGACATCCGGAGACGCAGTAGCTAATCGGCATTCTGGAGGCAGCCAGCCCACTAAGCAAGTGGAAGAAAGCTGGAGGACACCTCATGAATCCAGCTAAGCCTGATCCTAGACATACTCTCACATCGCTTATCTCTTGAGAATAAAAAGCTCCCCAAAAGAAGCTATGAGTGGACTGGCTGGGCGTCCTAAAACCTGTTTTCACGATTTACGGTCACGTTTCAGAGTTCTGTTCTCTGGGAATGAGGTAATATCGACAGAATGGCCATAGCAAATTCCACCCAGAAAAACGGCACAATAACGTTTGCATTCGTAAACCCCCAAACGTATCAAATTACGTGAAATTGTTCAGTGAGCTTCGGAACAACACCGCCTTTTGGAAGCTTGCCCCCCGTTCCGTATAGCGTTGAAAGAGACTTCGATGCATTAAGAAGTATTGATAATAGTATACACCTCTGTGGATGATTTCCATTCTCAGATATATAAAACTAGTCAGCAGACAGTGTAGCCTTACGAAACAACTGCGCGTTAAGTAACAACGCAACATTGTGTTCCACATTTGAAATAATACTTATTTAGATTACGTCATGAAGCCCGAATACACTGGCGGAAAATAAGGCCAACCATTGCCGGTCATCGTTATAACAGTACACGATTTCGCCTAACTTGGACACCTATCGTAACTACTAGGCCCTTGTCTATCTGCGACGCTGATTATGAGGCCGCACTTATGCATGGTAAGCCAATCCAATGGCCAACGACGGTCCGTCATACCAATACGTGTTCGCCTTGTCGCTCACCCTGACTACTTGTAGTGGCTGCCGGGCCAGTACCCATGCGCGCAAATGATTAAGAGGCCTCAACTTGCATTCTAGCCGAATCCAATAACCAACGACAGCCCTTCACATCCCTGCAAGTCGTCCATCTGCCAAGCCCATGCCTGAAATCACACAACGACCCTTGGCGAATTATTTTTCTATTTATTGGTTGCGTCGGTACAAACGCAATGTATAGTCGATCCAGTTCTCGTTTTCAGGAAGCTTATTTCAGTCGACAGGGTTTCTGAAAGAACAAATGTATAATCAATTACAACTCATATACACCATGCACACTATCACTGAAATCACATAATTAAACAAAGCTGTAGTTGCTAACTCACCAAGCGCTTAATAAACTTCGTTGTCCACAATTCTAAATAAGTGTCCACGCCGAAGCTGGAGTCTTATTGCTATAAAGGTAAAATGTTACTTGCTCAATTAGTCCCATTGGTGATAATGAGGGAGCCGTGTGTACACCAATGCTTTGATAGCGGAATTCGCAACAATATGCACCACTGGACGCAGAGAAGGTAAAGCTAGAGTGGGGCGCATATCAGTTAGTCGTTAGACCAGTTGGTGTAGACGTGGACCCTAGGATCCAAGGGCCAAACAAACGTGCATTCATGGATGCAGCCGTGGCGTAGTGACTAAGTCCTTGGTGTCAAATATGCTCATTTAGGGCACTAAATCCTAACTTCATTTCTGCTTCCCGATACTGGTACCATGTAGATTAATAAAATTGAAAGCTCGGTCGTCTTCATCCAGATAATCATCCAGGCACTCTGGATAGAAACCGATAACATAAACTCCATTGACCGGTTGGCAGCCATATCTTGCAGCGTCCCCAACCAGTAGGGAGTTCGCGGTCTTCATCCCGAGAGACGAGTAGCACTGACAGCACCCAAACGTTTCGTATTCTCCTACATATCCCTCTTATAAGGCAAGGGTTGGTCGCCTCTCTGCTTCCGCCATTCTGAATTAGGCACAGAAAGCAGCACACTTTGGCAAACGATGGTTCGGTGTACACAACACATGACCTAACCAACGCAACTTCTGTTGCTGGACATACTCCTCAATATATTCCCCTTTTCACACCCAAAAACTCTCCAAACTACACAACCTGTGGCTCCGAAACAACGGTTTTCGAACACCTGAAGACGTATCAGTTCCACCGCTTTAACAGGCCAGGTCCCATATCCACACAACAATGCACTGTAGACTGATACACACAAATTCACGTGGCACTCCCTGAAACGTTAGTGGCGTGTTCAGGGACTGCATGGCCTTATACTCTGTGGGTGCCAGGCGCATACAAGAGGACGGGGTGACTTTGTTCAGTTCACTCAAAAACACCTGAACCTACTCCCCTTTGAAGACGACAACGACATCACCCGCATATTCTAGATCGGCAAGAGTTTCGTCAGAGGTTGTTTGAACGCCGGCATTTTTAAGACCTTCCAGCATTAGTCTCATGACCCTATCGATCACGAAATTTAATAAGAATGGAGAGTGGGCATCCTTGACGAGCATCGCTTTGTGTACGGAATCTTTTGAAAAGCTCTCCGTGTATTAGTATACGTCCGAAAATCCAGGAATATATAGAACTTATTACGTTCATATCCGCCAAATCTTCCTCTACCACGACCACCCCTTTCGAACCTACCATCCATTACGATGCGGAAGACCTCATGGTTGGCACCTCAATTCAGATGCAAAGCCTCTCCACAAAGATATTCCTACCGTATGCTGAACCTCATAATCCGCCTTCGGCAACGCGGGGAGGGAAAACTAAAATGCAAGCAACGTTTGTCGGACGCCTGTTTCCGGCCTGGGCTTGTCCCGGTTGTAGCATATATCCCGGGCAATCCTCCTATTAATCCAAAAAATCACTGATAGCAGAGCAAAAATTGCTAACAAAGACTCACTAAGTACAAGCCGTATGACGCTTCAGAGGCAACTCGTTTTGGAAAGCTTCCACGCTTTTCTTTAAACTGTAACTACGCCGTTCTGAGGTCACTTCATCGTACAAGCACGCAACACCACCAGACACTCACGATTTTCTCCGATCTCTTGCCCCTGCACGCTCCGAGTTATGCTAGTTGCGCATAATTTAGCTGATAAAGGTCTATCATGATCACATATTCTTAAACCCGTTCTCATCGACCTGTATATCAACCACCGTTTTTTTAAATCGGGCAGTGTTGCCTAACTGCGCTAGTTAGGAATTGTGACCACTTTTTGCTGCCTGTTAATGCAGGCCGCAGCCTAACTTACCATAGTGCCCTCTAGCAGACATTTTGACACCTTTTCTTACTTTGGACCCCCAATGTAGACACCGCTGTCTTATTGCCTCGTTTGAAGGTGAGCAATGACCTATTGTGCGCCCTCGATGGACTCAAGAAGATAATTGATCCATGCTGGTTGTAATTTGTCATGATTCCCAAGTACCCAAGTACGACGTCGCGATGACGGTACCGCAACTGCGGTACCGTCATCGCAACCGTCTGATCGGTTGTCCGAGGTTCATATCCCTAATATATCCCGACTGAGCGTCACGACCGTCCAAAAGCCCGTGCCAACCCGTTGAATTTGTGCCAGAAATTAGAAGCACTGTCTGCTAGTTCTGCCCATAAACCCACCAATTCTTTAAGTGGCACTATTAAGAGGTCGGTATAACTGTAACTGAAACACTTGCCGCGCACCCGATATAGTGCGTGCTGACCATCATAAAAAATTTACTATCTGTGACGAATTGTTTGGCCCTGTTTCGCGGGACGCCTACCCCCAACTATAGAGAACTTTTCCGATACAGGTTACGAATGGCTGCTGCATTTTGACTTTGCGCCGATAATTAGGGCGTAATTATCGTTCATGTAGTCTTGAGGTTATTTCCAAATCCACATACTTTCCACCGACATCACGGAGACATTTTTAGAAGCCGCTGGCAGCCATTAAAATGTGATTTCCGCCACCATTGTGGACCTCGAGTACGTTTAAACAACTTCCAACAAAACTGCGGCCGTATGAGATCTTAAGGGTTTGAATAATCACCATCAAGTGCTAAAACTTAATGTCAAAGTTTCCTGCTTTCGAACTATGATTTCAGAGAAATTTTGGATGTGCGTCTAAGGCTCGACGGGCGGAAACCATAGTTCGGAGGAGGGAAACTTTACCATAAAGTTTTAGCATTTGGTGTCGATTATTCGAACCCTTAAGATTTCTCTGCGCGGCTTCAGCCTTGTTGAAAGTTGTTTAAGCGTACACAAGGCCCATTGTGGGCACGTAATTCGTGCTTTAACAGCTGCTAATGGCTCCGCGTACTGTGTGCTTAAAGACGGTGAGAACTTTTGTGGAAAAGCTGGTTTCTTCACGCGCTTTCTTCTGTACTGGGTTCCGGAATAATCCTAAGACTACATGGACAATAATAACACCTTCTATGATCGTGCAAACTCAAAATGGAGCAGCCATTCGTGACCCATTCAGGAAAGAAGTCCTCTGTCTTTGCCACAGGCGTACCTCCAAACAGAGCCAAGGATTTCGTCACAGCTAGTAAGTTTTTTGCTTCTCTTTTAGATGGTCCGAACACGCCATATTGGTCGCATGGCAAGGTTTAAACTTCAAGGGTATGCCGAAACCTTGATAGTGCCGTTGGGTGAATTGGTGGGTTTATAGGTAAAACAAGTAGAAGACACCATTGGGTGGCCAGTGATCTCAAGTCCTGGCACAAATTAAACGGATTGTGGCGGTCTTGTGGGTGAACCTAACGCGCTCATCCGGGGAATATTAGGGATCTGGTGGACTACAGGGTATGACAGTCGCGGTACCGTCATCGCGACGTCGTACTTACGTTAATGGACAGCCCGTACATGGACATCGTGGCTGAGTTATATGGGGTTTTCATTGTAGTTAGGGTTACCCGGGGAATCACGACAAATTATGACCATTATGGATCAATTATATTCTTGAGTCCATCGAGGGCACACAGTAGGTCATTGCTCACCTTCGAACGAGGCAACAAGACAACCGTGTCTAAATGTAGACTCAAAATTGTAAAAAGTTTCAAAATGGTCTGCTAGAAAGCGCTATGATGTGAGCTAGACTGCGGGCCGAAATAACAGGCAGCCAAATGTAATCACAATTTCTAACTACTGCAGTGAGAATGCACTGCGCGATTTCGAAAGCTGTAGTCGATATTCGGGTTTAGGTAATGACTATGCTAGTCGACGCGAATAGGCGTGGGAATATGTGATTATGGGGGTTTTGCATCCGCTAAACTGTGCACAATTAAGGTAGCCCGGAGCTTGCAGGGACGTCAGATCAGAGAAAATTGTGAGTGTCTGGTGGTGTTGCGTGCTTGTACGATGAAGTGACCTCAGAACGGCGTAGTTACAGTTTAAAGAAAAGCGTGGAAGCTTTCCAAAACGAGTTGCCTCTGAAGCGTCATACGGCTTGTACTTAGTGAGTCTTTGTTAGCAATTTTTGCTCTGCTATCAGCGATTTTTTGGATTAATAGGAGGATTGCCCGGGATATATGCTACAACCGGGACAAGCCCAGGCCGGAAACAGGCGTCCGACAAACGTTGCTTGCATTTTAGTTTTCCCTCCCCGCGTTGCCGAAGGCGGATTATGAGGTTCAGCATACGGTAGGAATATCTTTGTGGAGAGGCTATGCAGTTGAAGCTAGAGGTGTCAACCGTGCAGTCTTTTGCATCGTTGTGGACTGGAGGTGCGAAGGGGGTGGACATGGCACGGAAAGATATGGGGGCTCTCCAAGGTCTTCCGTTCACAAATCGGTCTCCGACGAGGGCACCCAACCTCCATTCATACTTACTTTCGTGATCGACATCATAATGGGACGAACGCTGAAACGTCTTATTAATTCCGGTTTTCAAATATCTTCTGGCGAAAATTTTGTCGATCTGGAGTATGCAGACATCGTTCTGATCTTCGAAGAGGAGAAAAAGTCGCAGGTGTCCTTTGATTAACTCACCAGAGACATCCCGTCCAGCTCTGTGTGCAGTCCCGTGTGCAGCAGGATATTTTTGGTTGGCCGAGGGAATCCGCAGAGGTAGAGCAAAGCCGATGTAAGGTCGCAGGAATTTTTCTAGTCCGGTTGGAGATCACTGTGGACGTAAATCACAAGCCGGGTGATGTGGATAACAGGCAAACAGGGCGTTTGAAGCAGGTTGTGCTCAAGGTCGAAGCTTGGGAACACAAAGGAATGGGATGAGATCAATAGAGGTCGGTGAGGTTGAGGAGACACCTGATAGAATAAAGTGCATTATTATAGAGGAACAACCTAACGTTCATCACAAGTAGGGTGGGGACAAGAAGTGATTAAATGAGACAGGATAGGGGTAGATTTGTACCCAGTAGACTAGCAATCAAGCAGGGATCATGTTTGCAAATATATGATATTTTAACACAAGAGATCTAGAGCAAACCGATATAAGCACGCAGGGACGCGGTTTGGTTAGGGTAATCACACGTATAAGGACTGACGGGAGTTGACTTACGAGATGATGAACTAGTTTACCTGGAATTTATAACGTGAGTTGGACAGCACCATAATCCAGGAGAGAAAGTGACTGGAAGAGAAATGGCACCAGTCTCCGAAGCACAGCTCCCGGACATACATTCACTGAACACGCCACTTACAGTCCAAAGCGAGTCATTTGTGGAGCGTTTTATGTACATTCGAATTTTTATTAGTTCTGGTTGTAGTGTGACAAATGAGGTCAGTGCACGAATCTGCAAGGCCCTGGCCGCGTTTGCTAATTTGAAACACCTACGGCATCAAAGCGGCATATTAGTGAATTTCAAGGAAAGTGTGTATCAGGCTGTGGTACGGGCTGTTTTCTGTATGGCTGAGACTTGGCCTCTTCGAGCAGCGGAACTACGACGTCTTCGGGTTTTTGACAACCGTTGCCTCAGAATCATAGCCTCAATGGGTCGGTGTCGGCGAATGCGTAACGAGACAGTAAGAAAGCGATTTTTCGGTTGTGCACCAGGGGCTTCCATTGAAGAATGCGCCTAGCTCCAAAGCTGCATTGGTTATGCCGAAAAGGCCAATCAAGTGGGAATAGGTGGATGGCAATGCAAGGCATATTATGGGAATGGATTATGGAGAGTCAAGGTCAATCGACCACGTATAGGAATAAAGCAGGAGTGGTGGTATTTTGTCGGTGTATGGTACCTGTTTGTGGAATAAAGGATGTGTTCCTGGGCAATGAGTTTTAGTAAACATTGCAAGCCCAGCTAGATTATCATCGTTATCTGAGACAGTTGAATCGCGTTAGGTGTGGCTGTCTTAGTAGCTCATCTATTCGGTTATTGTACACATGATTATGGAAGTGAAGGTGGGTTGCAATACTTCAGCGTGAACGATGAGCTGGATGAGGCCCAAACCTATATGACCGACATGGAATGTGCGTCGGAGATGTGGAAGGTTGTATATATATATGTATACATATATATGTAACCGGATGCTGCAAATCACAAACGCGAGCAACCTAGCTGCTCGATTTTCCAGAAAGGAGCCCTAGTTGGTGAGACTGCTGCTGCAGTTAAGTATGAGATGGCCACAAGTCGATTCTACTAAGCTACGTGGTATTGGTATTGGAAGCGGAAGTGGAGTGAAGTCGGGATTTATTGCTCTAAATGAGCAGAGTTGGCATCAAGTACCCGCCCACTCACAAGGTCTACGCTGCGGCTGCATCCATGGTTTCACGTTTGGGGACGCATGCGGTCCTCGTATCCTAGAGCTCAAGGCTGTACCATTTGGTTTTACGAATGACTAGTATATACCCCTCTTTAGCTACAATTTCGCTGCGTCCAGTATTGCATATGGTTGCTGAATCATGCTATCAAATCATGGATGTACACACGGCTCCCGCATTATCGCCAATGGGACTAATTGAGCGAATAACGAGTTTACCTTTATAACAGCGAGGCTCCAGCTTCAGCGTAGAGATCAATCGGAAATTGTGGACAACGGGATTTATTTAGCACTTGGTGAGCCAGCCAATACAAGTTTGTTTAATTGTGCGGGGTATATGTGAGTGTTTACGAGTCGTAATTGATTGTACATTTTTCCTTTCATAAACTCTGTCGAGTGAAAGCCGAGTCCTGAAACTGTGAACTGGACTGACTACACATTACGTTTGTAACGATGCAACTAATAAATGGAGACATGATTAGCCAAGGGTGGTTGTGATTATTTCAGGCATGAGCTTTACGGACGGATTACTTGTATGGGTATGAAGGAACTCCGTTGGCTATTGGACTAGTCTATTATGTATAGTTGGGGCCTTATAGTCAGCTGCGAGCATGGGTGCGGGCTCGGCAGTTACTGTAAGTAGCTAAGGTAGGTGATATCAGATACAGTTGAGTATGGAGAGCCGTCGTTGGCCATTGGATTAGGTTACCGCGCGTAGCTAAGGACTTATAAACAACGCCGAACATGGACACGTGTATAGCAGTTACGGTAAGTGGTCGAGGTGAGTGGCAACGGCCACCGTTATCGTGGTGACCGCTTTATGACGTTTTTAAACTATGGAGCGTCATATCCCTGATAGGAAAGATACCATTGTGTTGGTAATTTACCTACAGTTACCTCCTGAAGCTGTATCGACCACAGGCTGGTTATGCATATCTAGGAAAAGGAATCATCCAAAAAGATGGCCCTAGCATCGGCACTGAAAAATTCAGGCTGTTGTCTAACAATGATGTACTTAGTGGAAGCTGCGCTCCATAGGAATATGTGTTATGACGAATTTCACTGAACAAAATCATCTCACTCGTTAAATCTGAGGAATATAAAGCAAACAAACGTCAGTGACCGATTTTCCGGGTGGAAGTTGGATATTCTGTAGATGTTATTTCATTCCTAAAGCACACCGGAGAACGCCAAAATATTCTGCAGTGCGATTTCCAGTTTTGTCTCCCGTAAACCGGTAACAAAATACGAGTCGGTGATAGTTCGTGACCTTGAAATTTCGCTCACTTAAACAAAGTGCTATGAGCAAAATATCACTGAGAGGTGTAAATGGATTAGGCTTACTCCCCGTGAAAGTCACAACTCCGAAAACTCTATAGTTTCGGCGAAAATAATTTGGGTGTGCTTCTAGTGAGCGGCGCTTGCTCCCCTAGTACGGGGCTTCTTGGCCGCGCAATACTCCTAGCTACAAAACATTTGCGAATGGAATAAAACTGTCTCACGCCAAAATGTTGCATCTTGATGCGTATATGCTCATGCCAAAAACCATTCCAATCTACCTTCATATTTTCGCAGATCACGAAATTTCATTGTCCACTGAAGCAATCACACCTCTGGCGGAATACTTTCCTAGCATCACTGGGACCCCGGGTGCCTAGATGGGGTTCAAAAATTTGGACTGGTATTCTTAACTCAATTGTCTGCCTGCTTTGTTCATCAGGGACACGTCAGAGCTTTCAAAAATTCAATTCCATTGTGCGGATACTGAGCGCCGCACCGCCTAGCACAGCAAGTTCAAAGTCGAATGCGCGCCATTAATTAAGAAGGGATATCAATTAAAACAAACCGCGACGAAATGATTAGGGCCATCTCTGGCTTGAGCTTAAATTTAACAAAATTCAGCGTCGTTGTGTGAACATTTTCATTTCATCCGCAAAGGTTTGCAAAAAAACGCGTTTTGCGGCCGAGGATCACCAATCGCATTCCCCTCCGCTGGCATGCGATTCCTATGCAATCCTACATTCTGATCGGTTAGCTGTGCACAAGCCAGGATACGTGTCTACGTTATTGGATAATTTTTTGCCAGTTACTTCTCTTGGTTGATACTTGTATTGATTCCTAGGTGACATTCCATCACTAGAAGATGTACTTCGAATATTTCAGTGGGGAAAAAATGATGATTGCTGGGAAATTGTTGCTTCTTGGTTGCCTGCGCTCTTGGTGGAGGCTACGTGTATGTTAGATGGAACGCCTGCAATAATTATTTTGTTTGACTCCTATATATTGCTTCATCTTGAGCGGCCTTGAGCGATCTAAAGAACGTTCTTTACATCGCTCAGTCCCCTAACATTCTTTGGATATACGCTAACCCGCCTGTGCGCTGAATGTCATATTTTTCATGGTTAGTTAGCCTTCTCCTGAAGCAGTTCGCACCCTGTTAACAGGGGTGTAATAAATAGCTGTGGATGCAGGATGCCCGTGTGTCATCTGGCCAACGGGCTTTTGCTCACCGATTGCATGGACCTCAGGTAATTTTTATCGTTTTCCTATCGTAAGTGCGGAATAAAAACAGAAATTTTATGCCCCACTGAATGCAAAGATATGGGCTTTGCTCAATCGGTCGTATCATCCACAGCCCTTATCTTGTTCGCTTCTAGGATTCGCCATTATTTTCGTCTTACTCTATATGAGGCCGAACATCTCACATGTTATTTTTGACGTGGATGGTCTACTTTTGGACACAGAATCAGTTTATTCGGCAATATCAACTGAAATCCTAGAAGAATACGGCCTAAAATTGACCTACGATACGAAACGGAAAATCATGGGAAGGAAGCCACTGGAAGCCGCTTCTGTTCTTGTGAATGAGCTGTCTGCTCCCTTTACTGCAGTTGAGTGGATATCCATGTTTAAAACAAGACTTTCTTTGGACAAATGGCACTTAGTTCCCCCCTTACCCGGGGCCGAGAAATTGGTTCTTCATTTAGCCAAACACAACGTACCGATTGCGTTAGCCACGGGCTGCCGTTCAGACGAACTTCGTCACAAGATGAGGAATCATCAAACTTTGTGGAAACATGTCAGCGTCGCTGTCGCATCCGGCGATGACCCGACGGTAAGTCCAACAAACAGATCGCAAATTAATGCACGTAGTCTGCCTAACGAGATGCTAACGAGATAGCTTTTGTTTATGTGTATCTTGAAGCAGCCACACTCGTCCACGATAGACGAATTAGTGACTCAACAGGCTGCGCTGGATAGTCCTCTTCGTATATCTGGATCCTTGCAAAACCGTTTCTCCCAGGTATGCACAAAGTAGAAACGATCAAAAGACTCATTCTACCGCAAGAAGAAAGTATGGGAGCAAAAGTTCGGTTCAGTTACACTTTTCAGCCACAGAAAATGGTGGTTCCTACAATTTCGTTCACTGAGGGTAAGGAGAATAAGGTAATGACAGCGACGCGTTGGAAGCGATGGTCTAACCAGTTCGTTGACGTTTTGTTCCGTTTGTCCGATATGGGGGTAAGAGAGCTACTCATTAAAGGCAGTAGCTTTGATGCTGAACCGCATCCGACTGCGAAACAGTCAGATCTGCTGAGATCATGCACCGTTTGTTCCGGGATACCCGTCTGGGGAGACAGCGGTTACCAACACGACTAAGTTGGCGAGTAAGAGCTTTCACGTTTCGTTACCAAGCCCGGGACCCGATCAGTTTTCTACCCGACGTTTCGATTTTTATTGATAAGATGGGGTTACCTAGTCCGATGAAACGCGTTTGGCCGTCGCCCTGAAGGTAGGTACCCTAGAAAAGCCACCACCCAGAGTTGTCACTCCTTTGAACGGACAGATATTGATAACGTCATAGCTCGCAAGGGTAGTCGACGGAGAAGAGGACGCAAATGAAAGGCGGATGTAACGCCTAATGATGCAGACAGAGCAACAGGACTTAAAACGCCTCGCAACTAAACATTATTTGGTATCTGAAAGTATGATGGAGTGTACCGTTGGACCCAATTTCATTTTCGGGATTTATATCGGCCAAAAGAAACGGACTTGGCAGTTGAAGATCTGTGGCTTTTCTGGTAAGTACTTCAGTGACAGAACGCATCTTTTGTTACATGCTCTCAGCAAACAGCCGGTTTAAGTTCATCGTATCTACGGGGTGGGGATGTGCACTATAGTTGTGTTTGTTTATAGTTTATTCAGCCTCATTTTTCCATCCCCTGTGAGGCTCAACACTGGATTCACACTGTAACATTGGTTGATGGAAATTGTGAGCTTGTAAACGCAATGATATGTACAGGATGTTTCTGGGTGACTGCGATAAGAGAAGTGCGATGCGAAACTCGTGTGGGCGTTTGATAACAAGTGGGCAAATTCCACGAGTCGCCCTAATTGCCTGGCCCATCCTCATGATTGCACACGGCAACCGTACAGTTCCCTGCGTCTGACCGATCGTATCAGGCTTATCTACCTCAGGCTTTCAACCGAAGTGTGATAACTCTAGGTGGACCACTATGTCAAAGTGCTCCGTTCGCATCAGTTATGTCATACTTAACTATCATTTGGCATGAGGAATATCAGTTGCATTTATCATCATCATCAGCGGCAGTGTTTACACTGATGCTTCACTGCCGTACAACCACAAAGTCTATTTAATTTTATTTAAATCCTTAGAATGAAGAGAAGAGAGTGGATGAGGGAGAGGACCTGTTGTTGGTCTATCGGAGGCATTCTGATAAGCCTACACCTCCAAGCGCTCAGTCAGACAACCTGGAAAGAAACTAACAACACGAACGCGACTGACATCGATCGGCCGCCATTTCTTGCAATGTCTCCAGCCAAGCGCAGGATTGGTCACGGGATTGAGACATCGCTTGTCTACGTAACATTTAAATGCGATCCCCCCGTGCCAAGCTTATTCGGCAGGATGGCTGAGTAGGGGGATTTTTTTAATGATTCTGAATATCTCAACCATCAGTAAATCAGCAGTTATACTGAAGAGTCCCATCCGCGACTGATAATAACGCCGAAAGCTACGATAGACATACTAATCATTTTGTTAGGTTTCGATGTCCGAACACCAGTTTCTGAAGCCACTTAGCTCAGTCGATCGACCAAATAGGCTGACCTTGCTAATAACTTTGTTTGGGAGCACTTTGCGTGTCCCAGAAATTAATTTTTGGAGAAGTAGGGACGGCATGAGAAGTTTAGACATCACGGAACTGATTATACCCCCAAGTTTGTGAGTTCAGCTCATAGGTCGTTTGTTTTATACTGAGATGCAAGGCATCAGGAGGCTGAAATCCGTTTGGGAATTGCCTACGGCGTCAGGTCACGGGGCACAAGCAGACGAATTAGTACCCTGTGCCATTTTGCGTAGTTAATGATGATTGCATTTTGGCTCGTTTAAACCAGTTAGAATAACAACAAAGGCCAAAGAAGAATATAGTTCTTAAGTCATTACCAATAGATTGTAACTGGCAGATAAGGTAGGGAAGAGTAAGAGCACAGAATGCACGCACCGCGTGGACTACTGGGCCAAAGCATTCGCGAGTCACACCAAGGTCGGACTTATGTAGCTAATGAGGATGAAATGTTACATGGCCTGGTCCAATTCGTCAGCATCATACTAAGAACTTCAATGTCAGGCGGGTACGATATTTTTCGATTTCAGTGGTTCAGCTTTTTTACTACAAGGTTCCTCTTATAAACATGGCCTTGGTTTACTTTTATGACGATAGATAGCATTGACACTTTTGAACGGAAGACTATACACGGAAGCCCTTTAGCTATATATTGAGCGTGACCATTAATGGAAAATGTTTACTCTAGCTGCCTCACTCCCGATGTCCATGCTGCTCTGTAAGCAATACACAAGTGGGCAATTGAAATGGCGTAAATTTTGTGATCAACCACCCAGATGGATGGGTGAGACATGAGAGTCTAACCCCAACAGTTTTCATTGGAACGTGTACTGCATGAAAATATGTATTAGGAACCGCAACGTATGTACACTGCGGCATTTTAAGGTATAATTCCTATATTAAGTCATAGACCCGGGTCGGATCAAGCAAAGCTTGACTACATATATAGTGTGCAACGTTCTAAGATATGGTATATTCGTTCGGAGCATCACTGGGTTTTTAGAATGGACGGATTCCATGAATCAGTCTGATTTTCATTCCTGCTCCCAGTTGACTCGAAAGTTAAGCCTCTTACTTAAAAATGCGCTTCCAACTTTCATGGTGAAACAAGCCACTGGAACTACGTTTTCCGGCTTCCACTGCTTTCATGTATGCACGGGGGCAACTTACTTTTTCTGGAACACGGTGCAGATGAGGGTGGAGTAACCATGCAGCTTGAATTGCTTGTGACGGGAGGGATGGTGACAATCAGATGCCATTTCTGTTCACTGTTGTGATCAAGAATAAAGTGATTTGATTGACTGTGCCGTCGTAAGGTGAAAAGTGACAACGATAGGAAATTATTAGAACAATAGAATTGATGCTGAAAACTGGTGTAGATCAGAACCTATCACACTAAAATGCGAACTCCATGAACAGTAGACCCAGCGATGATCCAACTATTCGATATCCTCACAATGTGATCACTGAACAATCTGTTTTTTAATGTTAGGCCTGCCATGACCACCTTTGCGTAGATCTAAATAACAGTCAGCTGTTACCATTTCGCACTACCTGTTTTCACAAAGCACTAACGTACTGTCACTCAGCGTCAGCGGTTTCAAAGCCGAGTTGTTTACTTCCGCACAGCACTGCAATAGGTTTTTGTCTAGAAAAGGGATTTTCCAGAAGGCGAGCACAATAGTTCACATTCATGATGTCATACATACAACAGCCCCATTGCTGTACCATTAATCCATTCGTTCTTAGGAATATGGTTACGTCGCAGAACGTTAATATGGTGCTTCTACTTAGGGTTTGAAATAATTCGATAACTTGTAATGAAACCGGATTTCTGTTTTGTCAAAAAAAACTGAAACGAGATCAAGACCCAGTGGTCTTGAGCTTGTTAGACCCCTCACGAGGATCAACGGCTATTCATATTAACTATCCCAGCTACTCACTAGTTTTCAGGTTGTCTAAATAAGTTATTCGCTGGCAACATGTGTTCCACCTTTGTTTCTATTGTAAACTCTTCGGTTCTATGGAAATATTCCGGTTCTGGTGATTATCGGGTCACTTCACCGGTTCCTCCACATCCATCATTGAGGAGATTCTTGGGCTAATGTTGTTTCCTTTTCCTGCCTCTGGAGAGAACGTTTTCTTTGAGCTATCCCACTTAGTTTCGGCAGCCCGAAATTCTCGTCTGCAGTACCTTTAAAGGTTTCTTGGGGAACCCCACTTGGAACGCTAGAGTCACCAATCACAGTGGGAGGGTTTTCCCAGACTGAGATAAGGCATGCAGTGTGCTGTTTAATGCCGGAGATTCGTTCGAAGTCGAATCAGGTTCTCAATGAGTTTTTATGTTTTTTTTCCCATCGTGTCAGTTGATCCACCGGCGGTGAGGTCGTTGAACGATCTGCATTCGCTATTTTTATGGCTGACTTTCTGACCCGCCCTTGTTTGGAGACGGTAGCATCCCTGCTTCTGTAACCTTTGGCATCCATCTAAAAAGCCAGACGAAATATCTTTGTGTTTTGATTCCATCCCCATATCGCCTCATAACCGAGGTACTAGTGTAAGGAGGAAACCCTTCGCTGCAGAGTTGTTTATTAGGAAACGCCAACTAAACGGTTACAGACTATTGGACAGGAAGGTTAAACTCTCATTTGCATGTTGTTTTTAAAAAACGGAATATCCATCTTCTTCTCGAACGCGTCTTCTCGAACTCTTCTGGATATTCATTGACTATCGCACAATTGTAAGCAAAAACTGTAAAGTAGTTCCACAAATTCTGTAATAAATCCCACCTTCCATTAGATCAAGGCGAAGTTACGAGAACACACATACTACTCGCATGCCTCATCAGTAGTACCCACCGTTACACTAGTAGTTCTTGTCTGAATCGCTGATCTTTCGCGCTAGTTGTGAACTAACTCCGTAGTTATAATCGACTACGCTCTTGTACAGTCGTATTGATGAACACAAGCATATTTATATTCGTAAACACGAAATCCTATGCTAATCAATAAGACGAGATAAGGCTACCAGTCTAATTATGATTACCCCACCCATAGTCTCCTCATCAGCTCTAAACTCCGCGTACTTGCCGTTATAGCTGCCACAGTTTTGTTCGCCTATGATTTGGGGAGATGGGAAAGGTAACTCCACGTTGGAGGCGGTGGCTGATATAATTGATGCGTAAATACAGGGGTTTCAGCGGACGTTTCACTGGGGAGATCGAGAGAGGAGCTATGCATTGTAGGCAAGACCTTGGATGCATGCGCGCCATTAAGGGCGCGACTGAGTCATGCCTGACAATGTTGACTATTGATGCTGACTATTGATGTGTCGCATCTCGGGGTCCCCATCCAGAGAGACTGCAATGACCAGCGCAGCTGAGTTTGCTTGTGATGGCATTCCTATTTCGCTGCCAAATCATTGTTTGACCTCTCCTGGTTCGTTTCCACCCTTCGCGTGGCTGTGCGAAAAGGGCTCTTCGAGGACGTCGGTCAACTGGTATGCAGAGCACGTGACCAAGCAAGCGCAACCTATGTAGTGTGATCGGTTCATCTACCGTTGGCGAGTTATTTATTCGACATACTTCAGCATTACTGATCTGGTTCCCAAAAATCATCCGGCAATGCTTCGAAGACATCGATGGTCAAACACTGAAAGTCTTTTGACGTCCTCGGCCCGCAGCGGCCAGGTTACTGATCCGTATAATAATATGGAGCGCACCGCAGCATTGTAGACTCGACCATTGACGGATAAGCTGATGTCATACCTACACCACAGGTGATGCGGGTTCACGAAAGCTGTTCTGGCCTTCCCAATTCGGATGCAAACATCATCCTTCACGAAACTACCGGGACTGATACAGCTGCCTAGATTTATCTATTTATTTATCTACTACCTCAATCGCATCATCCGCAAGCATGAGGTTTGGGTTCGAGCCCACCTAATCTTGCAGCAACATTTTAAACTGTGTAGGTGTGAAGTGTATGCCAAACAGTGACGCAGCATTATTGAGATTATTTAATGTTGTCTGCATTACAGTGGCGTCAGATCCAAGAATAGCTATGTTGTCTGGGTACTCCAAATCTGTGAGCGAATGCCCTGGGAGCATTTCGACTCCGCAGGCAGTGAACCCTCCATTATCATATCAATGACGAAGTTGAAGAGAAAATGTGAAAGAGGACAGCCTTGCCTGACACCACTTGATGTAGTGAACTCAGTCGAGAGCTTCCCGTAGGCCTTCACACCGCGGGAGTTATCGTACAGCGCTCTAAGGAGGGTCAAAAATTTACGGGGAACACCTTTGCTCCACAGACACTGTCATAGTGTCATAGTGGTCCACAGAATCAAGTGCAGCTTCCAAGTCAAGGAAGACCACTATTGTTGGTTGCTGGAAGCAGTGTTGCTTTTCCAGAATTTGCCGGAGGGTGAAAGTGTGATCGATGCATCCTCTTGCAAGACGGAATCCAGCTTGGTTTTCACGGACCTCTCTCTCTCTGTGTTCAGTCAACCTTCGAAGGATAAGACCAGAGAGCACCTTCGATGCCACAGCTACCAGGCTGATGCCACGGTGGTTTTCACGCAGCGTCCGCGTACCCTTTTTGAAGATAGGGATAACTGTCGACATGCCCCATTCTGCAGGCACTTTCTCTTCGTTCCATATCGCACCAGTAAGCTTTTTCAGATGGGTCATCAGGGATTCTCCGTCTTCTTTGAACAGGGCTGGATACAGACCGTCCGGTCCTGGTTCCTTCTCACGTTTCAGTACGGACATTTCATACTTTATTTCTTCTTCCAATGGGCAATTAAGGTTTTTAATCTATTCGCCCGTATGCAGAATTTCCAGAGGTTTTGTTGCAATTGGCCAGCTGAAATGTTCATCTGTCTATCCTGCCACTTGGCGTTTCTGCGAGTGAATTAATGAGCTATCTTTTCCACTTATGATTCCCCAGACAGTCGGTTCCATATGACCAGTAGATCGTATTAATTAGTACAGCCCATGGCTGTTTCTGCTGATAAAAGCCTGCATCTCCTGAGCTTTTATTGTCTCTAATGCTCTCTGTCCTCCATTAGGCTCTTTATTATTTGGCGTTTGAGGGATTTCTGCGTACCGTCGTACTCGTTGCCTGCTAGTATGGATTCTCCGCCATCGACGTTAACCAGCGATCTCGACGATACCCATTGGTCATTTGATCGTATTGAGGAAGTCGGACAAACAGCATTGAATGCCGCTAGCATAGCTTCTTTCACATTTTGCCATGCTTGATCCACATTCTCACTACCGGTGTAAGGAGGGAAACCGTTCGCTGCGGAGTTGTTTATTAGGAAACGCCAACTAAACGGTTACAGACTATTGGACAGGAAGGTTAAACTCTCATTTGCATGTTGTTTTTAAAGACGGAATATCCGTCTTCTTCTCGAACGCATCTTCTTGAACTCTCCTGGATATTCATTGACTATCGCACAATTGTAAGCAAAAACTGTAAAGTAGTTCCACAAATTCCGTAATAAATCCCACCTTCCATTAGATCAAGGCGAAGTTACGAGAACACACATACTACTCGCATGCCTCATCAGTAGTACCCACCGTTACACACCTTCACCCTTTAAAGGTTGCTTGCATGCCACTGATTTCCATTTACCTCCGTTGGGTCGGCTCCGGCAGCTGGTCTGTTCGGCAACTCTTCGGGTGTATCATGCCACTTCCGAAGCTGAGTCCCATTTACTCTTTTCGATCCCCGACCGTCTTGAATTGTATAGACGTTCCCCCGGCGGTCGGTAACGACAAACGGACCTTGCCATCGGCTGCCCAGCTTCCGCGATCCCAGTCCACTCCTTCCAGGATTCTGATGATCCTTCCACTTAACCTTCGCGCCTATGGGGAATGGTCGTGCCTTTCTACTTGCCGTTTTCTGTCTAGTCCTTTCCTGGGCGGCGGACAAGTTTTCTCGAGCTCTCCTCCTTTCCTCTCCTAGCTCCTCTGGAGACAAGTGTGTTGCCGGCCATAACCCAATTTCCTGATCAACTGGAAGGCGCGGATGTCGACCGTACATCAGCATGAACGGGGACTTGCCTGTGGTTGGCTGTATGGAAGCCCGATGAGCGAGCAACACCATCGGCAGGTTCACTTCCCAATCACCTCCTTTGGCCGCTAGCCACTCCTTGATCGTTCGGTTATTGCGTTCTGTAAGACCATTTGTTTGCGGGTGATATGGTGCCGTCCTCAGCCGTCTGATGCCCAGCTTCTGCAAGCAACTCCTAAACTCTTCGCTCTCGAAGCAAGGCCCTTGATCCGTTAGAATCATTTTTGGCACCCCGTGGTTGGCCACGATGTGACGCATTACCACTCCGCTGATTGTCGTCGCCCGTTGGTTTGGCACGGCTGCCGCCTCGACCCACCGCGACAGGTGTTCTGTCATCACCACGATATACTGATTTCCACTGGTTGTCACCGGAAAGGGGCCCATGACGTCCACAGACCATAACTCGCCGATTTCTGATACAGGAATGGGTTCCATGGGATTGGTTACCCCTGTCGTATCCCCTTTCATCAGTTGGCACCGCTTACAGGACACCACATAATCCATCACCTCACTTCTCATCCCGGGCCAGTAGGCCCTCTGCCGAAGTAAGTCGTATGTCTTGGTGCACCCTGTGTGTGCCATTTCGTGGCATTCGACGATCAGCTTCCTTCTCAAGACGCGAGGTATTACGGGCAGCACAACATCAGAATCAGTGTCGTTCCAAGAAATTATGCCAGCCTCACTCAGACTCAATCTATCAAAGTGACTCTGGAACATTTGCAATTCCTTGTCTCCGTCTCCGTTCTCAATATTCCGTCCATCCAACAAGGAGGCTGCAACCTTCCGTAACACAGGATCCTGCCGTTGGAGTTGCACCAACCTCCCGGGATCCAGTTCGACGACGAGGCTATTGGCACCGATCATGATCCTGGGGGCCTCATCTTCAGCCTCTGGTCTTGACAGCCAATCAGCCAGGTGATTCTCCTTCCCTGGCACGTGCCGGATCGTAAAGTCGTACTCTTGCAACCGGAGTGCCCAGCGCGCGAGCTTTCCGCGAGGATCTCTGGTGGTCCTGATCCACTCCAGGGGTTTGTGATCAGTCTCGACATGAAATCTTTGTCCAAGCAGGTATGGCCTCCACTTATCCAGGGCCCAGACGATCGCTAAACATTCTTTCTCAATAGTCGAGTACTTCTGCTCAGCGTTAGTCAGGACGCGACTGGCATATTCGATAACTCCATGCCTCTGCTTCAGGACAGCGCCGATACCGCGGTCGCTAGCGTCCGTTGCAACAGTAAACATCTCTCCGACCCTGGGCAGTTTGAGGGTCAGTTGCTGATCCAGCATGCGCGCTTTGACACGTTCGAAAGCCTCGTGTGCTTCCCTGGTCCATTCGAACTTCCGATTTTGCCCAAGCAAGTCGTACAGTGGAGCAGCAATCGTGTTGAAATCTTGGACAAACCGGCTGTAGTATGCTGCTCGCCCAAGAAACTGCCGTAGGGATCGCTTGGAATTGGGAACAGCACAGTCCTCGATCTTTGCCAGTTTTTCTGGCAGTGGGCTAACCTCTCCGTGACCCACTTTATGCCCCAGCAGTGTCACTGAACTCCGAGCGAGCTGTGTCTTGGCTTCATTTATCCGCAGGCCCGCCTCCCGGATACGCTTCAATACGGCCTTCAAATGAACTGCGTGCTCTGGTTCCGAATTGCTGTACACAACGATATCATCCCCGTACACGGCAACATTCTGTAGACCCTTCGTTAAACGAAGCATCAAGCGCCGGAATGTGAATGGTGCTCCCGACAAACCAAACGGCATCCGTCTAAATTGATATTGGGTGTCCCCAACGGTGAACGCCGTTTTCTCCCGGTCCTCCGCCTTGATAGATAGTTGCCAATATCCGGAACGCAAGTCGAACACCGTGAAATATCGGGAATGCTGGAGGGAATCGAAAATATCCGCCACCGAAGGGACAGCTACAACCCGATTTACGGTCAGTTCGTTCAAACGCCGAAAATCCACGCAGAACCGATACTTTCCATTTGCCTTCTTTACAAGCACAACCGGGGAGTTGTATGCACTGTTGGCCTCCTCAATTATGCCATTTTTCAACATCTCCTGCACTTGCTTATGGACCTCCTCCCGTAGATGGAGCGGCAGCGGACGGGGTCCGTAAGGTCGAAAGCATTCAGACGAGAGCGGAATTTCGTGTTCAATCCACGAGCAGAAGCCAAACGGATCCTCTTCGCCTGTGAACAATTCGGAGTATTCCTCGACCACGGATTGTACTGACGGCATGTTACAGGACGGAAGCTTTCGGACATGCAGCTCGTTCACGGCAGTGCTTGGGTAACCTTCAAGCTTGACTGCGCCATACTTGGTCACCAGTTTTCCCCGCTTGAGATCAACCACGGATTCTGTGCCCCTGAGAAAATCTGCTCCCAAAATTGTCTGCTCAATGTCTGGGCTGATAAGGAACTCGTGCTGCACGGACCTGTCGCCTAGGCGCATTGAGTGCATTGACAATCCGTCAATTTTCAGTTGGTATCCACCCACTGCTCTTACGGCTAGCGCGCACGGTTTGCATACAGCTTCGTTCCCTCTCCGTCTCAGCGATACCCCTGCTCCCGTATCAATCAGACACAGCTCCTTCTTCCCGTCTATCTCGACAACGGCCTGTATAGTAGCCTGTGTGACTGCACTGATCGCAACCCACCCGGGAAAAGAGGAGTAGTCCAAAGTTTTATTATGTACAGGTGGTCGGGTATGAGGGCATTGATTCTTCCAGTGGCCATGCATGCCACACCTGTAGCATCGGCTCATTCGAGCGTGCCTCCGAGATTCCGTCTTGATTGCTGCAAGCTGTCCGGCAAGTTGGTCCACTTTGTTCTTCAGGTCCTCCACTGTTGACTCATCCCTGTTCTCCTGCGACTGCAACGTGGCCAGTGGCGCCTCGGCCAATTCCCGTGCCAGATGCACCAGGTGCTCCACACTCAACTGGCCAGTTGCTCTTGCCAACCGCAACTGGGCACGAAGCGCAGGGTGGACTCCCTCGACGAACTGTTCGGACAGCAACTGCTGGCGCGATACTCCGTCCAGTTCCGGCAAGGCCCGATCCAACAACTGCTGCAGGCTGGCGAAGAACACGGTCGGGTCACATCCAGGTCCCATGCTGGCCGTCTTGAACCGCCTCATAGCCTCCTGGCGGTCGGCCGGCGTGTCGAACTCCGCTGCAAGAGCTTCCTTCGCGGCGGCCCAGTCCATCTTCCGAGGGCCTCTTCTGGCCGCATCCAGGGCCGCCTTCGCCCGGCCTCTGAGGAGGGTCTTCAGTGCCGCCAACTTACCCCTGTCGGTCTCCAGTCCTGCCGCCTCCGCAACATCCTCGAAGTCCTCCAGGAAGGTCCGCACATCCCCATCCTCGAAAGGTTGTGGCCACGGGATCCTCATCCTTATCCTGGTCACGGCACCAAATGTAAGGAGGGAAACCCTTCGCTGCGGAGTTGTTTATTAGAAAACGCCAACTAAACGGTTACAGACTATTGGACAGGAAGGTTAAACTCTCATTTGCATGTTGTTTTTAAAAACGGAATATCCATCTTCTTCTCGAACGCGTCTTCTTGAACTCTCCTGGATATTCATTGACTATCGCACAATTGCAAGCAAAAACTGCAAAGTAGTTCCACAAATTCCGTAATAAATCCCACCTTCCATTAGATCAAGGCGAAGTTACGAGAACACACATACTACTCGCATGCCTCATCAGTAGTACCCACCGTTACACCGGTACAACGTTGGTTTACTGTAGTTTAGCTAGCCCGGGTCAATACTGCCGGACTATGGTGGCTCTCTGAAGATGGTGGATTGGCATGTTTCTGACTGACTTGCGAGTGCCTTAAGGGAAGCGAACCATCAGACGTGATCGGAATCAAGTTGTGTGCCACAGAAAGACTGGCAGTCGTGAATTGTGGCTCTCCAGTTGTGACTGATCGAATGTTTCTAAATGTTAGGTAAAAGGATAACAGAAGGTTAACCGAGAAGTCATTCCCCCAAAGTGTTAAAAAGTCTCACGGTCTGCCTACAAGCGAGGAGAGTAGGTTACACTGTTCCCGTCAGTTGAGATGTGTGAGGGTAGCAGCCTAAATGGTAAGAGTTTACATCATCTAAGATGTCATGATACTTAGTTATTTGGAACATGTCCGTCAACCCCAAACAACTTCCCGTTCTATCTTTGAGAACGAATTTATGCCGGAGAGAGAATGCTGTAGAATGTACCGACGTTGATATGACTTCTCATATGAGCCTGCATTTGCTTTGTTCAGTTACTCAAGATACCATGAATATGAGGCTACAAAACTAAGTAAAAACGATAAACACTGACATTGTTACCACGAATGGTGGTGAAGAGGTGAACATGACAAGTTGATGTTTCGTGGCGCCAATTTGCTATATTCGCAAGCGTTTTACAAGGGTAGGGTGAATCCATACTCAGGCGTGTAAAAATGATTGACATCATGTAGATCAAAGCCATAAAACAGCCAGTGGAACTCGAAAAATACCCTGTTTCGTGGAAGGTCATGGAGGCTTTATGTGATGAAACCAGACCGGAGCCCTGAAGGCTCGAATTTCAGAGGAATTAGGATAAATGGACGCTTTGATGAACACATTGCCATTCCAAACTAGCTGTTCCTGTCTTGCCACCTGGATAAACCAGATATCTTCCAGGCAACACATCATTAGTAGATGAATTTAGAACCCGTCCTTGAGTCAAGATGGTGTACAATCAGCGCACCGTGCTTCCGAACGGTTTGTATCCCTGTATTGTGCCTGAGCGATTTTCTTGCCCTGAAATTGGACTAACTGCAGATATCTTTGAAACCACAGTGAGTGCTGTCAGCTACCAGATCGACATGGAGCTAGGTTTTGGTGAATTGTATGCAATGTCCAAATACCCGGGTATTACTGTGCATGGACAATGAAAGTGATATCGCAGCCTGAGGGGACTTTCCAAGATTGCATGCCTTTCAACCCTGATGGGAGTTTCATATGTTTTAATTGAATCTGCCTGCACCGTAAACAGTTCAGACGTCGTCATATTTACATGATAAATGAGGCTTGGTTCGGATAAAAACCTCTGTACGAACGGTTAAACTGCACTGCCAAACTAACCACTTGAGAAATGATCACTAACGAATGTCAAACTAGACATTACTCTCATGCGAACGCAATTTCTCTTTAGTTACTCGTTTTTAGCTTGGAAAACATTCAATCTGCAGTGGGAAAAATAGTTCGGTACATATTCCAGCTCTTATATTTAACTACTGACTTTTAGCCGCGCTTTCTCGTCTGCTGCTTATAAACTCTATGGACAAAGTTACTTCGAACACTTTAAAGACTCACGTCTTCCTCCGCTTTTCTATTGGGTAGTCTCCACCCATTTATTCGTTATGCCACATACGCTTGCATATCTTTTACGCTTCACCAAACATATTCTGCATTCCCAATTTTTCAAACTTACGTTTCAAGCTTTAATTACCCCGTATACACTAAACTTCTTTGTGTGTATCCAGTACAACAACTAATGCACGCACCAATGCCAGTCATGTCTAAGCCTATCACAAATTTCAAGCCGCGTCTCACTCTTCCTCGAGATCGTAGGCAAGGCGGACAAATCAGGCTACGTGTATTTTCCCAATATCGGGAAGACTGGGGGACAAAGCACTGAATTTTAGGAAACCGTTGCATGTCCGTGACTATGAATTTTTCGATCTCAAGTGGGTAAATCCTAAAGCGTGTCTCAGAGCCATTTATAAGGCATTTGGATATAAAGTGACTCGGGATCAAAACACCGGTACCTCCCTGTCAAACCCCGCTCAATGGGGATAGTGCAAGGGACGGAATACTGGATATGATAAAGATGACGAAAAGGTCCATTATGAAGGCGGTGATTAGAGTTGCTATGACGTATACGCCAACTTCTATGTAATTAGTATTTTTTGCGTCCTCTCTGTCATCTGTCACCTCGGACACAATGACGTATTGTGAGTGATATTTATCCAACCATGCATGAAACTCTTGGACTGAGTGAAGAAAAATCCACCCCCAACAGTCGTAACAAAATGGTGCCAAGCTAAGCGCGCACTGAGTATGTACCCCCTAGGTACACCTTAATTAATTAATTAATTTTTCTTTCTTTTTTACTTATTTTATTTGTTTTATCCCGACTCATTTTAACAGTCCTATCGAGATGCTATTTGCTTTATATGCAGACGTTCCGAGACGACATAGGATCACCTTGATTTGAAAAGTATGTAGACCGCAAAGTGTTAAAGGAACGCGACATATGAGGAAACCTCAAGACATTCTGGAGATGGTTTGGCACCCTTCCACGTTCGTGTTTGAATGCCTTGCACTTGGAGCGAACGAGGTAGGTTACCTGGTTTACGGAGCGGCTTGTGGGTGCTCGGTCACCATTACGAAACCATGAATTGCTTCCTTACCAGCATAGATCGGCTGACATCCCTCCTTTTGTTGTAAGTCCTACGATTTGTCGGAGATCCACAGGATTCGTCTGCTGTTGCGCATCTACGCGATCAAGCCAGTACACCAAATCCCAAATCTTTGCGGATATGACGTGTGGAGAAATCTGATAAAATATTCGGCCTGCCCAATCTAGAATATGCACCAGCGTTTATGCCTGACTGCAGCTCATCCGTGAAATCTCGATACAAAACGGATGCTAAGAGCAGTTTATAAAAAAAGCATCTTAAGCTAGGGACAGAATCCGGACCCTTGAGAAATCCACTGATCTCGAAAACGCCAATATACATCCGCATGCTTTCTAGAAGTGACATGGTCACCGAAGTGCTGACGCATCACCCACCCATTTCGCTAGAGGTAGTTCAACGCGGCACAATTAAGGGTACACTTCGATAGCAGGCCGCTACTCAGTATTAACCTCAGGGCTAGATTGCTGGTCCCTAATCCACCAGTAGTCTTCTATTAATTTTTGCTTTTGTCGAACGAACTGCGTTAATAATTTGAAACTTTTTTCTAATGCGGGCGCTCGCTACGCCCCGGATTGCAACGGTTGTAAGGAACCAGGACACAAGCGTTTGGTAAACAGTCGGTGGGTTTATAGCCGGTCAGCGTTTCGCTTCTGACACAAAAGCCTCCTCAGGCCAGGCAAGTAGGTTACCAGGTTGACCGACAGAGAACCAATCAGTAAAATCTCTTCCGATCAGCAAACTAGATCAGTGTTAGATGTCAGTTAAAAGTCTTGTCGGTTATTAATGGGACCTAAGTCCCTTGGCCGATGTGTTAGGGGCTTTGAAATTATTTTGATCAGGCTTGGGTCCTTGATCTTCCAGTCCAGGGCTGTTTAACTGACACTTCTGAAACAGCGACTTCTTCAACCGTTCTCCAGCTGATTGAAAAACAAGACCCTCACTCAAATTAGTAAATCTTCTGACTAACAGCCGGTAACAAAAAAATTCCACCGAAATCGTCAACATTAGGAGGGTGGGCACTTTGAGGAAAGGCTGTTCCGTGGAGGTGAGCAGTGTATAAATAAATAATTTATGGTTATCTGAATAGAGACTTCAGAAGAGAATAGATTTTGTGGCACACTGGCTCAGTGCGACATTTGAGGTACAGCATTCTATTTCAAATTCACAGGTGAGAAGACAATGGTTAGGCCGTTTGTAAACCTGATCCCGAGGGTCGGAGTAAACGCACAAAGAGTCGGCTCTTGTCCTGACATTAGATGCTTTGCTGGAATGAGCTGATTATTGGCCTATTGTTTCGGTCTGTCTGGCTCATCATACTCGGTATATATAGTGGAAATATTTTTTGTGCTGTTCGTGTTCGTGTTGTTCGTCTAATATAAAGCTCACAGCACCTGCAGGTGAGTTAGTCAATACACTTTGATGTTTGAATTGCTTCTCGAGGTCTTTCCATCGGCGGCAATGATATATTTCCCGTTTACAACAATAGACTCAAATGTATAGAGCGGTGAGTGCGCTTGAGTGTAACGTTCGTAGTCCTTCGGATTCATCTTATTATCTGCAAACGAAACAATATTCACCAGGTACTTATTTGCACACTAATTTGGTTTTCACGGGAGACCAAACTGAATAATTTATGATGTTTTTTGAAGAGTTTTCAGCAGTCTTATGAGTAGATGGATGGTGGTTATTTGGTTTTAGAGGAAATAGTCAGCACACGGGGTTCCCTCCTGTTTCGCCGAAGTATAGGGTTGCACTATGAAAACATAACGTGGAACATCATGATCGCTATTCTTTCTCTTATTACAGATCCGACATGGTAAACCCGAACCGGATATTTTTCTGGCAGCTGCTTCTCGTTTTATGGATAAGCCTGAAAACAGTGATGCGGTACTTGTTTTCGAGGATTCTCCGTTGGGTGTGGAGGCAGCCGTACTGGCGGGTATGCATGTTATCTGGGTGCCTGCTCCTGAAGAGCCACCATCTGCCATCCCAGAAACCATCCATCCGTCAGCTGCAAATCGTGTGACAAGACTTCCGAGTTTGCTTGAATTTAAACCCGAAAATTTTGGCCTACCGCGAATGGAAGAATGAACCGCGGATTTTCTGTTACCTGATTGCTTTATTTCAGTCACTAACATTCATTAACATTCTCCCCTGTGTTGCAGATAAGTTGCATTATTATCTGTTCCATGATTTTGCACCACAGACCAATGGCTTCGGTGGTGCAGTTGTTGCCGCATTTGTGGAATTGAGCTGATCTAATTGAAAATAACACTTCTGCTTTTTCACTCCCACGGCGCACTGTTGCTCTTAGCATACGGGTCACGGAGGATTTCCGTTGCCACGAGAAATGCATGTATGATTGGATAAGGCAGTTCCCCACAGCATAAGTTTTAGATTCTCTCTAAAAGGGAGCGTCAAACGAGGGTGATATCACCACTAGTTTAAGCGGACACGCTTGCTTCTTGGCTGGAACGCATCAAGTGGATGCCGCAGGATTAAGTTGGCTGATGTTTAGGTTCGAAGTTCACGGTCCGAATATGTGTTGCACACTCACCAACGTCACTTGTGCGCATGTCTAGTATGCTCCAATCTCATTTGCTTGCTCTAGTCCGCTCTTCGGGCAATTATCTAACAATCTCTGTTGCAAATTACCGAATCTCCTCACCACCATCAATCTGTAGGTAGCTCAGAGGAAGAATAATTTCACACGATGAGTGGAGTGGGAAGTGACCACTAGAGGAGTTAGTCATTAAGTGACCATGTGGTGTGGTTTCCATAATTGAAAGATCAGTGGCGCTATCTCGCGTCTAAGTGAGATTACATTGGTGCTCGTGGCCAGACAGCTAAGTGTTGAACTTCTGGCTGGAAGTTCGTGGGTTCGAAACTGGCTGAGCTTTGTGAGATGCTGCTCATGATTTACAATAGGGACGAAGCAAAATACACTCATTTGCAAACAAATTTGTTTTTTTTTTTGAGAGACTCACCTGGAACCCAGCTGAATCTCTCGTTTGTGATGTTTCAGCTGGGTTCCAGGTGGGCCTCTCGAAAAACCAAATTTGTTTGCAAATGAGTGTATTTCGCTAATTCCGTGCAATTTGGTTTCAAGTAGAGCTTAAGGTTGATGGAAACTGGGGGACTGCGCGTACCTGATGAGCCCCAAGAAGGGCGAAACCGGTCGTGAGTAGTACATTACGAGGGACGAAGCAACTTTACAGTGCTTCTCGGCCTTTCACCATAGATTGGATTCGATGACAGGATGTAGTGTCTATTGAAAATTAACAAGTCTCACGCCCCCTCGGGTAACCAATAAAGTGGTATGTAACCAACTACAGGCTAGTAGGATAGTTTAATGCCAGATGCACTTCGGTGATATATTAGATTTCCGTGATTTGTTTATTAATAACTATTTTGGTGTGCCTTGAATTACTGTTGTTTGCAGCCTTGCCATGAGTAGTGTATGGAATAAAGTGAAGAATAGCTCTATGCGTCCAAAAGGGGATTTTCAGCGTACAGATTGTAACTCGCAGCAGGGCTTTATGACACACTGGAAACCCGGAAACAGGAGGGGCACGCTGGGCGCCCCAGGCTCATCACAATGATGTTGTTAAAGAGGTTATGAAGATGAGGCTGGTATCAAGAAAAGTTACAGTGGTAAACAAACATGCATTTTAATTCTAAACCACTATTGGAAGTTAGGTTGTTGGAATCCCAACACGACCCCAAAGTAAAATGTACAAGAATGGTCACTGTGCAGTCTGACCTTAAAGTGAGCAGCGGTGCTCAGTAATACTTCACTGTGTTTCCTGGGCCGAAATAAAGGATGATCTTTCTCGCGCAACCCGAGGAATATAGCAGGACAGCGGTGAATCCAGATGTGTTGGCAAAGCTCAACACAAGGATGCGAGGTACATAATTTGATAGTTTGAGTTTTCGGACCAAAAGTGAGTTGAACTTGAGGGGACCATCCGCTTACTTGAGATGTTTGTCTTTGTTATTTCACCATGAATGATGTGGCATTGCCAGTCTAATTGGCGGTGAGGAATGAGTTACTGGGACATTTGGGGAGTCGCCTTCCTGAATGAAGGAAAGCCCTGCGTCCTGAAACCTCAGGCTATTTACTGGGCCTCGTCTGCTGATTCATATGAGCATCAAGATTACCAAGCCCACGACTAACAACTACTTCATCAGTATATGTACCCCCCATGAAGAAAGCAGTGATGTACGGAAAAGTAAAGTACATAGAAAATAGGAGATTGGAGAGCGGGACCTTTTTGGAAACACTAGTATTCGTGTATATAATTGGGCGTGGTTGTCTAGCTTTTTCATCACTACGGACGGTATTTCAGCCTTCACATTTATATCTATTAAGGTCAGACGGTTTCTTTGGTAGTGGGCAACAAGTAACGGGTCGAAACGTCCTTTATCAGAGACTGATGTTACCTTGACACTCCAGATTTCTTTAGCGGTGAGATAACGTTTGGACAAACGCCAATTACAAATACCACCCAGCCGGCTCACTACAGTACGCTTTACAACGCGAAGAATGGCTGGTTTGGCCAATCTGTAGCGTTTTCTGTGGCTTGTGCTACAACCCTTTTCCGTTTATTGCAGATAGTTTCTTACGATTCTTTGCACATTCTTTGTACACATTAGCGTCCACTCATAAGCTTCTGCATACACACAAACTCATGTGTGCTAGCAAGTCCATTCTGACAGTTTGCTGTGGACACATTGCTAACCGGAATCATGATGCTTTTTTTTCTAAAATTTTCAAGCATTTTCATACTTTAGGTCACCGAAACGCTTTGTTGGTGTGCCCAAGCTAGACGGTTTCGAGTTGTGCAACAAGAACACGGTAGCCCTTCTAATAAGCTTTCCTTTGAGAGCAGGAACCTTCGGACCAAGACCGAATCACCTCGCATCGCAATTGTTCGATTTTGACAGAACGTCACTAGGACTCCATCGAAGAGTGCTCTAAGTGAATTCAAGCCTTTCGCCAGCAGCAACAAAGATGTGGAACTCAGGCGCTGAGTTTATTTCACATCAAGCCGGCAAGTAGTTATCTGATTACTTGCTTTTCAGATAAGATACTTCCCGAAATGTTTTACGACCTCAAATAAGAATTCCATGTGTGGCGCATAACTAACTTTTTTTCTGCAGTGATCATCCTCAGGAGAGACCACTCTTCCGAGCAGGTCAATACAAGAATTACTGTAGGTACTCCTATGGTGGGTTTTCAGCGGCACAGTAACTACAACAGTTATCGGTTAATAAAAAAGTAGTTTGGACATAAGGTTGCTGAAAACACTGACACCCCACGACCGGTTTTGTCCTTCTTAGGGCTCATCAGGTAGGCGCAGTCCCCGAGTTTCCGTCAACCTTAGGGTTTACTTGAACTCAATGTGGACAGCACGTAGCTGCAGCAAGCGTTCTCCGTTGTCTGTGTCTCGATTCCAGTCCAAGAGGACCACCTGATTAAGTTTAAACAGCGCTAAGTTTACCTATTTGCGCATTCATATCCCGGAAAATCACAACAATATTTAGCCTCAGCCCACCGCCATAGGGCACTCAAAATGTCGTAAAAACTGCCTTAGTGTATCAGAGCTAGTCTGTTAGATTGTAAGCAGATACAACGAGCAGACAGCGATTATCAGTGCCTTTACGAGATAGTCTCATAGACATTATCAAACAAACCTCACACGGGTGGTTATCAGTGTGCAACCTTTCGATAGCTGAAAACAATGCCAGCTCCTGGACGCGTCGGCTTCTTGATCACCAGACGTCCGCAACCGGAAGGGAGAAGAAACCGATAAGATCAGTTCACCAACCGTACTTCGGTCTTGAATCCTTGTTTCAGAGGGACAGCACACAACAATAGGAAGCGAATCTAGCGTACGCGCACGGGCAGTCGGTTGTCCGGCTTGTTTAACGGTGCGAACGTTAGAGGCGGTCAGATGGACTGAGTGTCGGGGTTTGAAGAATGGTTCCGAAGTGTCTGCAGCCAATTTAACCGTAGATATTCCAGCTAACGGTAATGGGCGGCGAACGGGTCGGCCAGTCCCTAAGAATGGGCCTACGGAGTTGTCGCTAGCAATGGGGCGTGTGTGAGAGACAGAAGGAACGCGTCGGCGGTAGCCTGTTTTCACTCATCCGCCCTGCTGTATGTAGCAAGTGAGGCAACCCGGCTGAGGGCACCGCGAGACGGCCGATGTGGCGTCAGATTGTTTGTAAGTGCGTAATTCATGATTGTATGCGGGCTGGGATACTGTCAGACCGCCCAGGCCCAGACAGGAGGTGGTTAGGATCTTCAGCAAAAGTCTTCGGCTCAAAAGCCTAACCGCATGGCAGCGGTGGTTGACGTATGGTCGCCAGAATAGTCTGCAATTTTAAGGTGCTTCAACTCCAAATCTGGAGGACGAGGAGAATGTTAGTCAGACCTCTAGCAACTGACTATCCTGGTATAGGTGGCTCCGTGAGTGTTGCGTGTACACTGCTCAGTGGGTTGTGAAGGTGCACGAACCGTCAAACTGCGGTAAGATGCAGTCTCTTCGTGCTTGGTTATCGACTACTGTTGCTGCCAGCATATCTTAATCGATTGGTTCATACTGTCTCTGCAGTCACCAGTCGGATTTGATGAGTGTTTAGTGGTTGTTTCGTACTACTTACGGATAAATATAGCAAGGGAGGTAGGAATCAAGTGCGTCAGATTTTGAGATGAGTTTCACGGGAACGGAAAGATGTCCAGTGTACTTGATATCGGATATGGTGTCGGAAGTAATCATGGGCAGTTGGGGTCGTATTTCGGTCGACGTTGCACTCGGAAAGCAGTTGGAGCAAAATCAGCCGATGAACAACAGGATATTGCAATTATCAGTTTCCTGGTGGATTTTCATCCGTTCGAAGGAATTCTTCTTTAACATCTTGGAACTTTAATTTTTAAATGATTGCGCTGCTTTTTTCTGTCAGGGCAAAAATTTTCATTTTTCTGGAACAAGCCGCTTGAAAGTAATTGGTATCCAGACTTGTATAATTCTCCTAAGTTGGCATCGGTCGGAATTTGGGTTAATAGAGCCACATATATGACGCACGCGACGCGGTGCCCGCGTTGGTGTAGCCAGTACGCTTAAAAGCATAAGCAGTGTGCAAGCGTGGGGGGCCGTTCAACCACGGTAACTGCGATGAACACAGCATTTGAACAGACGGTGACCTGGCGTAACTAGATGCCATACGTTTCACCGACCTCAGCCCGACGGAAAATTCGGATGAGGACAAAAATTAGGAATGGGAAACTCTGATGAATTGAGATCGAATACCACGAAATTGATTAATACCAATAAAAACTCAGTGCAAAGAATTGTCCAAAGACAATAATCAGTGGGAACAACATTTAGATGTAAAGGTAGGTGAGCAATCCAAAATAACTTCGAAGAAATGAAGGGAATTTACTGATAGACAAAAAATGTGGTTGTGACTGCATGCTAAACTGAAGCCCAGATGATCAGCTGGTCTATCATGTTCTTCTAGTGAATGTGGCACACACAGGCCGCTTCATGTTCAATTTCGAATGGTGTTACTAATATGGGAGTATATTTGGTTGTTGAATGAACACCAGTGTTAAGGTTAGTGTACAATGTTGTCGAGACAACCACCGGTTTGTCACTTTCACTTAGGGCTGGGCTGGGCTTACCAAATAGGCGCAGTCCACCAGTTCCCGTCAACTCCATTTCCTACTTGAACCAAAAGTACTAAACTTGCAATCGAAATCCACTAACCTGCACATCTTTTTGGTTGTTATGGCAGTGCACTCAACTGAATTACAGCTCATTCTATCGTTTATCATGATGTTCAAATGAAAACAGTAAACACAGCCTGCCTCGTATTTCGGTTCTTAAGATACTGCAGTTATAGAAGTGTATTTTGTTGTTGAAGGAACAGTAGTGATAAGGTCGGTGAAAACTGTTGTAGAGCCAACCGCCGGTTTGGCCCTTCCACTCCGAGTTTGGCAGTGCTGCGTTACATTGAGCATTTCAGCGCAGTCCGCGAGTTTCCGTCAACCTAGTTTTTTACCTGTACCGAAATCCACTCATATGCGCACCTATTTGGTGACTCAACTGAATCGCAGCTCAACCTTTCGTTCATCATGTTGGTGTCAGGTGAATGTGGTGCACACCGGCCCCAGTTCGTGCGCTATTCCAGATATCGGAGCTTATTTCGCTGCTGAAGGAACACTTGATAAGTTTGGTTGGAAAGTGTTCTATAACCGATAAACGGTTTGTCTTTTCAAATTCGGGCTGGGCTGGGCTGGGCAGTTTGCCGGATTCAGTCAACCTCATGTTCTACGTGAACCCATATTCTACGAAATTCGCAAGCGAATTACATTCATTTGCACGTCTGTTTGATTTTCACGATGGTGACTCAGCTTAATCACTGGTGGATCTCCTGTTTACCGTGTTTTTGTTAAAATGAATTTTCTCCACACCGGCCGCCCCTTTTTTTCATTTCGGTATTCCACTTCCGGCTGGGGTGTGCTGAGCTGATTAGGTGGGTGCAGTCCGTCAGTCTCCATCAACCTTATGCTGTTGAACCAAATACTACAACAGTCTCAGGTTAGGTTTCATGTTTTATCCCTCTCATTCTCATCTGAACACAGTCACTCCACAGCAATATCAGCCGACTCGGCTTGCGGGCAAGATCGTTATTTTATCCTGCGTTTTTCAAGGTGCGACCTTTCCTCTCTCTGAATCACAGTGTGGAGATTCTTCTAGAAAAATTATTTGTTCTTCAGCACTACTCAGAAAGTCGACAGAGCTCTTGCCAGCGCACTACGTTTTTAGACCTTATTGGGATGTAACATTTGGACTCAGTCTCCGAATTTCCACCAAGCTTGTTTCTCAGTTGATTACCACTCCGCACCCATGTGGCGATAAAAACTCATTTACAGATTAAGTTGTGAAGCGTATTCACCTGAACAGGAATACAAATAAGAGATTTAGGTGAATTTGGCTCTAATCTACCACCAGCACAAGCCTTATTTGCAAATTGGTGTTTGTCGAAACATATCTTGCCTTTTTTATATCCTGCTCACTGCGTTTGAACAGTTATGTGAGTGAACTAAGTTTTTGTTGTTTTCAGTTAAGGAAAATGGTGCAAATCAATCGCTGTGAATAGTAAACGTTTTATCCCACCTTTTCAGGTGAATCTAAAGTGATTTTCATCCACAAATAAGTAACGATTTGAGCTTCAGAAGAAACCTTTTCGTGACGTATGATGGTAATTGGTTGTACTTACACTAGTTTAGCTCCCTGGTGGCTAAAATCACACTGGCTGTCAACGTTATTGAGGTGCAACACTTGCTGGTTCATCATTCGATACCTACGTTCTTCGGGTGGATAAGCTGTGATTTGGTTGTATGGTATACGTATCTGATGATGCCGACGATGATGATGATGATGATAATGACGACAACGATGATAGCGATAGTGTTGATAAGGATGCTGATGTCCCCAGTGGTTGGATAACATCTCGAGGAAGTTCTCCGCGGTCGAGAAATATTCTATGTCGTAGGTGATGAAAGTAGTTTCCTGAATAGTTTTGATCATGAAGGGTGTTTGTTATGAACATATATCAAAGGAGTGTAAAATAAAAACAGCTCTGATGTGACTACTGGAACACGTTCAATCTAGTTTGTACTGTGGTTGATTAAGCATTGCACAGTCATTTTCAACACATAGCAAATGCGTCTTGGTTGTGGTGGACCCAAGTACTGTACAGACCAACCGAGCCATTGGGACAGAGTAGGGCGCGTCGTTTAGAGAGAGCACCCTAGCATGAATGTCTGTACAATGCCATATTGTTGTTCATCTGCTTTTTTCCGACGACATACGGCCGCCTTCGGTGCTCTGTAACATGTTCTAGCAATCACAGCAGTCGTTCTCATAGAAGTTTTTCGTTATATGAAAGCCTGCATTTGTTGGTCTTTCATAGATCGTCGCACAGGAGAACCTACCTTCATTCGAACAACCGATCTTCATATAGTGGCTATCCTGGGCTCGTCAGACCGGCGAGAGTATCTTCTTTGGTCGTTGGCTTGTTCGCTGAGCTGGGTAATTTGATTGCAAACGTTTCATCACCAATCGAGGTGACATCATCAGTGCGTTATTGGGGAGCGTAGTGGTGCGTAGCGGTGGGTTGGTGGTTGTGCGTTGAGTAGTGTTGCGTGTGTGTTAATATACGTGCTGCTAGCTGGGGCTGACCTTTGACCGCGATTAGTTGTTCGGTCGAGTGGTTCCATTGGTTGCTCCGTTATCTTGTGTCCTCATTCGTCGGTGCCCATGTGACCTTTGAGCATGGCACCCCCTGTCGTCGTACTCCGGTCGATGCTGGAGTGACCTTTGCCCTTGGCCCTTCCGAGTTCCGGCTTGTGACCTTTATTGATCCGACTCCAAGGAGCTCCTTGTTTCTTTGTTTGCGAATCCAATATTTGGTTCTCCTTGAGTATTCCGGTTGAGATGTTGGTCCTTTGCCCGTAGAGGCGCGTAAATTGGATCCAGTTCGATTTCCTCTATAGAAAAGTATCTTCTTTGTTTTGTTACAGAACCGATTGCTTTTACATTTTCAGCACCTGTCTGTATTCAAAGGGTTGAAAGCTCAGGCTAAAGAGGTCTATAGGTACAATCATCTTGTTGACCACGATAAAATAACTAATAATATCCGTCCAATTCTTGAAAGTTTTAGGAAATTGTCCACAGAATTGCGTACTGGTTTTCCACAGCTGCGAGCACGCGCGACTGGGTTATCAGCTGTACGTGTCTGTACATGAGAATTCCCCAGGCTTTACTGGCTGACGGACATACAAACAATGTTTTAATAAGCCTCGCCAGCAGTCCAGAGCCTTCTTGGTTTTCGAAGGAAAACTTTTAAACATTTATAAGATATGCCCTGTATGTCTATCATCCAACCAGTTTGGCGCCTGTGGGGATTAGCTCCCCCCTTCCATCACCAAAAGGAATGTCTAGGCCAGTCACTTGGCACAACATAGGTACTCGCACACAGAATATTCCGGGTGTGTCTGTGCAATATTGGACTGTTTTTCATGCACCCGTTGGTTGTTTTTGATGTGGGCGGTAGGCAGTACGTCGGCAACAAGCTAGTCTTGACTAGTTTGCCATAACACAACGTTTTGTAATTTTGCTAGTGATGCACACATATTACCCTGTAGTTTCATTCATCAAAGACTGGACATGGTTTTCGTGCTTAAATAACGGTACTACATTGTGGATGTAACCTTACCTACAGTGAATAATCTCTTTGTTGCATTCGGAAGGAAAATTCCCTGCACGCAGAGAACACTGAACAACTACTAACTACAGCGGCCAGCCTACAAATGAATTTATTTTCAGCACTTCTCTACATTCGAGTTCTTAAGGTGTGGTTGCTGCTTGGACACACATGCGTGGATATTCCACAAGCAATTGGGACCATGGATTATTGGTGGTGGGTTCACATTTTCCATGCTTTTCACAGAAAAAGATAATCCATCTTTAATGAACACAAACGTTTGATGACGCAAAATATTGTTTCTGTCTGAGGGAATCTCCTAGCAAGAAGTACTTGAAGGTTGAGTATGCTCTGATGGCCACAGTCGTGACGTCGTAAAACAGCTTTTTCTGGTAACGCGATTGATGGTAGGACACAACAGGAAGGTTTGGCGCGATGTTCCGGATCAGTTTGTTGTCTCAGGAGGCGCATGATGACGTCACGTGACGGCCGATGAGTCGTGAGGTTACTTGTAGTTGTGCGATTCATTATTGCACGTGGGCCAGGATACTGTCAGAGCGCCCAGGCCTAGATAGGAGGATGATTAGGATCCTTAACCGAAGCATTTGACCCAAAAGCCAGACCGTGAGGCAGCAATGGTTGGCCTAAGAACGACAGAGCAATCTACATTTCTGAGGAACATGTCGCCATACGTTTTCCATGCCCCAGTGTGGAAGGCCAGGATGCTGTCTCAGCCAGACTTCACCCATTGACCAGTGTGCTGTGACCAACGTGCTCTGTGAGTGTCACATATACACTATTGAGTACTGAGTACACAAACCGTCACACTGCGGCACAGTTCAGTTTCTTCGTGATGACAGCACAGTGAATTCTAATAGAGCGTTCGGGGAAGCCACTAATGATTGGAGTGTTTTTTTAGAAGTGGCTGGTCTTTTTTTAACTTCTCCGGGCTGCCAATAAGTCTTGTCTTGTAGAGTAGGGTTTTAACTAACCAACGCTTGTGTGCCATCAGTGCGAAGTTATAAGAATCTAGATACTGGCCGTTCCGTATGAATTTCTGAGCGTTATGATGACTTAGTTTCACCCACACTGACAAGTACGTCCGAGAAAAAACTTGTTGTGATCCATATTCCCATGAACATGCGATTGTACGTGGACAGTTATAACTTTATTGCTACTTATCTCTCATTTTAACTTTTTCTTGATTCCTTTAGTACAGACTTTGCACGTTTTGCGTCTCGCAGCTGAAGAGAGTAGAATAATTCTTAACATTCTGTGACATGTTTTTTGTCCGGTGGTAGGATTTTGGTGTAAAGCTTCAATAACTATGAGAATCTGTCAAGAACCTGAGGTCCCTATATTCGGAAACGGCACAAAGAGTTTGGCAATAGTTGCGGACTGGCTCTGGTGAGATTGATTTGATACACTTCAGTTGTGAAGTTTGCACTTCATATGGAAATAGGGAATACAGGTATGTGCTCAGTACCCACCAGGTTATGAACAGATGAACGCCGGAATTTCATAAATATCGGGCTGATAACACGGTCATTTGACAAACCGAAGTAGGATGAACTGATGGTCCGTCGAATCGAAAGCATGGTAACCTGGAGTTTCGACGCCTTGAGGGCCGGTGAATGGATGGTTTGATGAACTGGAGGTAGGAGAATCAAATGCTCGATGAATTTGAACAGTACAGCAAGAAGACAAAGACTGCGGGCTGCCGACATTTCGCTTTTGTTTCTTCAGACACAGTACTGAAAACGATCAGTCTCACACTAAATGAGGAAAGGAACCAATGGTATGGTGGACCAATGAGGTCAGAATCCTACTTACAAGGCAAGCTGATGGCTTCTTTCAGGGTTTTTATGCGCACCAGCTGGGTATTGAGTGATCAACATGGCCTCACTGAAAGCTAACAATTTCAAGCTGACATTGCGCAGTGAAATTCTGAACACTTCTGGGGTCAGCTGTGTGTCAGAGGATAGAATATGTTTGGCTATCGATGGGGCAGTTTTCCGGATTTGAGGCCATCGGTCGATCGACTAGTCAGTCCTCTGACTTAAATAACAAAGCAAATGTTTTGGGATTTGTTCGTATAAGTTCCTATATGTTTTCACCAAAACTGTATGTGACCTGGTACACAACTTGTGAGACAGAGAGATTGACTTTTCTCGTTGATGACGGCGGGAGCAGTTGAGCGGCTGGTGTACGGCGGACGTTGGTAAGTCCCTCTGGGTAGTTGATAGAAACAGATATCTTTTTCAAGAGCTGTTCTTCTTCTTGAAGAGAGTGAAGAGTACAAATACGTACGGTGCGGCCGAGCAGAGTGCACACCAGCCTTCTTTTATAGGCTTAAGGATTAAGACTGGAAAATTGTAAACACTGTCTACTCCACGAGGATTCACCAAAAACTAAAAAATTAAAATTGCCATCTGCCTCAGGTAGTATGTTAATCCATAACCTTTATCATTTTCATTTATTTGTTACTTCACCACCTACTTACTTATGCATTTATTTATTTCTTGCGAAAAGTTTATTTATAATAATACATAAAGGGAAACTGTCTTCCAGCAGTCTGCTACGACCTCCACTTTCAACAAGACAGTGACTTTTAAATCCTAAAACGAATGTCCGCAACACAGATGGACACCTAGCAAAAGAAAAAAAGTATCCTTGGAACCTCGTCTAAATGGAACATTAGTGTAGATGCCTGTCCACAACTGCTATCTATATTGAATCAATTACTTGGAATGGTAGTTATCAGCCATTTGTGTGTTTTCAGTGACATTCGCAATCCATTCAATTTCAAGGCATAGTTAGATCGATCAACCTTCCCGTAATGTACAATACTGTCTTCAAAGACAGTAATAACACCAATGGATTAGATGGCATATGTTATGGGCGAGTTTTAATTTGCAAGTACGCCCTTAGGCACGGTTTTGCCAATGAAGCTGTGACGCAATCTCTTAACCCAGGAAATTTAACGGAATTAATGTTGTCGAAAGTTACCAGGGTTTATTATCTTAGTCATGAATTGTTCAACAGCTTAGACATGGAACATTCCACTATACCATGATCGAGAAACTACGTACACGGACCAAACACGGACATGTACACGTTACTCTTAAGGCATTTGTTAATGTTGTCCCAAGAAAATGGCACTAACTTTTTCCAAGTTGGAAAGCTAAGCAGCTGTTTTTAAACAGAGGCATTCCTATCATTATCGCAGATTCTTTGTTGAGACAGAGCAAGAGCACTACTTTAGATTGAACTATTTTTCATACTCTCATCGCTGTCGCTTAGTACGGTGAGAGGCGCAGACTATTCAGTAATTTAGCACCATTAAGTTCACCAGTATGGCCAAGATAGCGGCAATGTCAAGTCTATACTGAAGTCTTCTGTAAATTTGTCCGCACCTGTAGGGTATTCATGTGGTGTTGCATCACTTTGCTCAAAGTACGTATTTTAGGATTGGATTATGTGCGACTTGAGGGTAAACCCACTCTATATGCTATGACAGCCTTACCAGCTGAAATCGGAGGAACGAATGCTGAACATCGCTGAAGGATGTATGCTGGTCAGAAAGGGGAGATACTAAAATCAATAGTCAAGCATAAGGAGGAAAACCACACTGGTTTCACCCATTCCGGTTAATTTAACTAGTTACACTTGATCTCTTTTCAACCAAACTTGGATCGCAATTGTAGAAAAAAGTATGGTTGATACTATTTTATCATAGACAATTTATGACTTATTGTGTGTCTCATCCTGACTCAGTGAACAGCTCGATTTAGTTCACAGCGGAAAGTAAACAGATAAGAGAAGGACCATTTCGTGTTCAGGTAGAACATAAGGTTGATGAAAACTTGGAGACCACGCTTACTCATTGTGCCTGAAGAAGGGTAGAACCGTTAATGGGATGATGAAGTTTTCACCGATCTTATTAGTAGTGTACGTTGGGAAAATATTGCGATATCTCGGTTATCTTGCCAACCGAAATATGGAGCAGCTTTCTTGAGCACGTACAGTTGAAAGTTATCGTAAACAAGTTTCATTTGGGCTCCCCGTTAACCTCATCATAATTTGGAAATTTGTGTAGTCCGCCAAAAGTAATTGTCTTCCCGTAGTATTTTCAAGTATTTTTCAAACGTTTATGAAATGATAACTTCTCGATCGATTCCAAGCTCTTTCCAACGGAAGGAAACTCTTGGTTGTGATGTTCTTCAACCAAAGCACAAGCTTCTGGGGGTTTGGTCAAGTTGGCGTTCATAATATGGATAGAGCACCAACATTGGAGAGATTGGCACCACTTAACAATAAGGAGGATATACGAAACAGATTTCTTAACAGGATCACTTTAAAGTCGCTTTCAACGGCAATTTATTGTGCATTATAACTTATTGCTGAAGATGGTTCTTAGTAATTTGGCTGGAATTACGGTACATCAAAAACCGTCTATCTTTTAGTGAGCCGCATTTGGAAATTTGATTAATATATATATATATATATATATACCTGAGAACAGTAGTTCATTATTTCACTGACATAATACACTGATGTTGTGTGAACTCCAGATTGTATACATTTGTACTTTTGGGGTAATTCTGTCATCTTTAAGGATGGCAGGTAGTATTATGGTTTCCGAGTATAAAAGTCAAACTTTTGTCGCTTTTGGTCAGGTAATGCGGTATTGTTATGATGAACTCAGGAGAAATTACCCACCGTATTTAGGTTGTATGCAAAGTTTCAACTTCACAAAATTCTGCTAACCAATGACAGTTGGGTCTTCCAAAGCTGTGTGGAGAAGCTTTGTATAGTAGGAGCCGGCTTCCCATCTTTTATTAGTGCCAAGCAATTTTTGCTTCATTGGATCTCATTCACATGCTCCAGCGCGGTAAATCTGGCAAATATCAGGAGCGTGCGGTGATCCAATTGATTGTTGTTGGATCACAACAGCATGGCAATCATATAACTCGGAAAATCGGGAAAACATACAATGCGAAAGGGAGAACTTTGGATGCGTCTTATGCATAAGCCATCCTGAATCAAATTGAACTAGACTTTGTATCCGACTAAAGCTAAGTATGACGAGGGTATCAGCTAGTGTTTTTGCTGGTTTCCATAGCTAAATGCTTGGCACGAAGATGGTGATTACATTGTTTTGTAGGGACAAACTGAAGCGGAAGCTACAGCTTAGTTCAAACAATAATGAGAAATGACGGTGTTTTTTTAAACTCTGGGTGTACCCAGTGGACGTCCCCCCACTTGGCTTAAAAACCATATTTCATCTACGAAACGTATTTCTTATGTTGATTGAAAGAGGTCCATCTGAAAGAAAATGTTCTAGCCTCCGGTAGACATTTCTAGAAATAATTGCGCGGGTTAGTCTACCACTTCGAATTGTTTTCGCAGATCGAATGAAAAACGAAATGCAGCTGTTTCCATCTAATTAAAAGGGCGTTTTGCTGGGAGAGGAAATTCCGTGTTGGAAAACTAGGAAATCGTAGTTTTTCTGCTAATTTATCGTTTGTTTGTTGGATATTTTAGAAAAAATACCGCGAAGAAATAAATCCGACGACACATTGAATAAGTTTATGTGCTCCAAAGGGGGGGGGGAAACAAAGCGTTAAGGCCCTCACATCCTGGGTCTGATAGAAATAAAAACCAGTGGTCCTCTCAGGTTGTATGCAAGTTATAAATATTTTTACTTGATTGATTAGCAAGCGGAAGCGGAAGGAGCGCCAGCATAATGGATGGCAGCCCATACATTTCAGCATCGTTAATGGCGCCGTCTGCTTCGTTTAAAATGGAACGATAACCGAGGTCGTTCTTATAACAAATTCGACACATTAACAAGCAACAAGAAAATGGAAAATACGGATAAAAGTTATTTAAGATGTACTTCATCACAGTGTTAGGTAGAATTGTTTGGTTCTTATTTACTCTACTAATGCAGAAGACATTTTTAGGTAAACTGATAGTAAGATCCTAAAACCCCGGCTTTTAGTGGGGTGAGTAGTGACTTCAGCCGCATCGCTTCATTGATTATACCGGCTCTGTCATGAAATAATTCAATGTCTAGCTGTCTTTACCGTGTTTCATGCTGTTGACAATCTATTTATTCGACTAGCATCGCATTTACAAAATGCCTTTTTAACGGTAACGAACTATCGTGCGTTATCAGACTGGGATGATTATTTTTGGGCTAACTGATCTGGCAATGAAGGACTTTATTAGAATCCTGTTCTGGAAGTGATTCTGTATTGCTTATAGTACCAAGACAACGGTGTTTCTTGGGCTTGTACGACGCCAGGTAAGCCCATGGGATTGAACAGAATATCCCAAGTATATTCCAGTATGTCGATACTAATAAGCCTATTCGAATGATTTATGAAGGAAAAGACTTCTGTTTCTGGTTTTATGAAAAAGTGTATCTGATACTTATGTCATTTTGGGTTGCAGATTCATTATAATGAAAGAGAGGCCGGAATCAAGCTCGTGTCTGAGGGCTGGTTTTCAAATTATGTTGTGTAAACAAACCCCTTGAACGAATTCTTCGGGTTTCCACTGCCTCCGTTCTTGCGTAGCCTGAACTTATTCGTCTCGAAAACATACGGAGTAGATCGTCCCAGAGCAGCCCTTCTAAGTGAATCATATTTAACCATGATTTGTGAGGCTGACAGTGGTCTGCCTCCACTTCGGTGCAATTTCCTGGCCGGGAATATTTTGAAGTTAGCGGAATTAAATTAGTGAGTGACGGGAAAATTGTGGCCGTGGTGAAGTATCCCTAAACTTCGCAAAATCCACAGACCAGGTGAACCCGAGTAATGCAGTTTGAACGGCTTGCACCACCAGTCTCAAAAAGGAAAAATCGCAAGGCAGTGCAGCATTCTAGAAATTCACCAACATATTGAGATTAAGCGTGGCGAAATGCGCTCATACGCGTGGCGTGTTGTTTTAGCTAAGCAGGACAATTGTATCGTATCATATCACGCGGGACTTGTGTCCGTTTTTTTCAGACTACCTGCTGGAGGTAATCAGAAAACGGCTCAAGGAACTCTGTGAGGTATACATCATACGCAGCTGCAAATCGTTGCCTGGGTACTCTGACAGTTAGATGCAAGTGACTTCCATCTAGTGTGATATGCTTTGTCTTATTACCGATAGACGGAGGTAAATAAGTAAAGCTGTGTGATGAACAAACCCCTCGGCTCCATGCTAAGTTCGTATGAAAGTAAAACCAGTGCAACTGAATTCAGTCCCAGTTTTTACTGTTCTTCATTTGCATATGCAGAGCAAAGCTGCCTAATATTCGGTTGTGCTGATGTTTGGGATATTTAATTTTGATTTGCAAGTCATATGGGAAGGTTGATCCAGATCGCCGACTGCAGTTCCGTAATATTTTAAACTAATCAAGTAAACGTAGCCCTCGAATTTCAGCCGGTCTTCCTTCTTGCTTGATACTTGATACGGAATTTTCACTGGACATTGGGTTCAACACAGCAGGTGCGTTTTTGCACTGACAACTCCTCTTGCATCTATGACGTTCATTTTTTCAGGACTTCCAGCTGGAGGACGTTTAGTCTTTGGTTTTCATTTTTTAAACAAATCAGCCTGGTGGTTTCTCTGATGTAGCATAGTAAACGTAGTTGTTCATGAGTCCAGCCGCATGCCGTTTCAAATTACGTGACTGTTTCCACCCAACTGTAGGGAATAAAGTGAGTAGTTATAAGATACCACAGGCATCACTACGAAATTATCAATTGGCCTAAGGGTGTTTAAATTAAGTTCAACTGGGAGAAAGCTCTCGTTTTATTCTTTCAAACTCGTATATTTTAACACTTCCCATAAAATCATCCAAATTTTTATCCCTACTTTTGTCCGACCTCTCTAGTTTTATTGTTCTCCTTTCTCCATCCCTGATCCTTCGTTCAATCTTTCGTATCCGTTGGGTTAAAATTCATCCTAAACGCGTACTAAACCAGTTTTATTCAGCGTTTAGCTAGTTCATTATGATTTCGTAAGTAAATGTGTATATACATATCATTATTTAAGTTGGTATTCTTTGATAAAAAACAACAGTAAACACATTGTGACTATGTACTTGTTAAAAGTCTTGTGGGAGAAATTCATTCCAGATCTTCTCACCAGGCTTTCGCGAACTGAGCATTACTCTGGTGTTGGTAGGTACTAACACTGACTCCGCACTTCGTTTTGTGAGGTTCACATAGGCGGTTACGATGCTCCGGTAGGGGTGACAAAACATATTCTTCGTTAATTTTCTTTTTTCTTACTCACTCCTGAACTACTGTCATTCCATTTCCCTCAGATGGTTAAATTCTTGGTAACTGTGTTATAACTATAGAAATCCCCAAGCTAAACTGACAGAGTCTTGGTTGTCATTTGGGAGTCAAAAGTACTGTAGACGAAGCGAAGAGTCTGGCAATGATCACCATGCCGTGTGAGCTTATATCGTATGCAGGATCAGGCAGTTGAAAAAACAGTAACAAAAGCTAAAGTTTCAGCAACCTTATGAGTAGTGTATTGCGTCTATACATGTATCGCGACATCTCGAGAGGCTGCCTAGTGCAGCACATTCAGTTGCTTAAAAACATCATAAACGAGAGATTCAGCTGGGTTTCATTTGAGTGTCTCGTCAAAACCAAATTGGCGTGCAAATGAGTGTATTTCGGTAAAACTAAAAGAAGATTAGCTCCAGCCAACCGAAGTGTTGAAAGCCAAAGGATTGAAAGTTTAATAAACGGTGGTAAAGTTTATGATGCTTCTCATAGTCACTGTTATCAAGGTCAACTGGACTCACTTTGCCTTTGTTCTCCGAGGTGAATTAGTTCGTAAGGAATGCATCACATTTTGGAACACATGAACACACTCAGTTACTCTGTTCACTTCGTCACTGATGTTCTGAAACCCAGTTTTGGCCCGAAAGAAGGTTGTATCACTTTTTCCTTCTGGTGCGACTGGTTAACTAGAACTACTGGATATGATACTCCTTAGCTGAATGCAACGGGCTCACCAGCTATTTGCTAGTTTGGTTTCTCGTCCGCAAGCACATTACCACATGTCACGTGTTTGCTGTGAAGGTTCAAAAGGTCCCTCTTCACGCCTTGGGTGCAGCCCTGTAAAGAGTTACGTCACTCTTTTCCATATGAACAAAGATCGGAGTCTCTGTACGTGTTTCAATGTTCGGCTACATCCCTATTTTAGTTAATGAAGCATCACGTGGAGGTCAGAGATCGTCTCCAGCTCCAAACATGTGTAATAATCATGTTTTGATCATTTACTCCAACATTTGTGGTTTTCGTTAGATTTTAGGCACTGTAGTTTTTGTACCGCAATTCTTGACTTCTAATAAAGATTCCATCATCCTATTGTCAACGAACTGCAGATTCGATGCACTTACTGACCACCACAAATTTACTCCCAATACATCGAATATTGGTCACTCATTGTTAATTCTCCTGAAAACCATTCTAGAATGTCAAGAACACCAATCGAAGCAACAGGTTTATAAATGCCATGAAATTCTAGAAATGAATGCGACAAATTAAAAGACTGTCCTAAAGTTAAACATATTATAAGTGGCACTTCCGTGTGACAGTTAGGCGTATGGATTGCCTGATGACAACTGGGAAAAATGCTCGGGTCTCCTCGCACAACCATGCCTGGAAAATTTGACGTAACTGGTAATACCGGCAAATAATACTCAGAGAAGGGAAACACCGGTTGGAAACGAATACATCCTTGGTCTTCGGTAGTACTATTGACCAATCCACCGAGCTTGACCACGATAAACGATGTCATAACATTCCATGTTACGCAGCAAACAAAATCTGGTCAAAATGCAAGGGAGGTCTTTCTTTTCAGTAACTCGACTTTAGATTTCCGACAATCGTAAATGGGTTTCAGACGCCCTCGGGACCAGCTGCAGCTGAGGATGAGTAGTTACAAATCAGAGGATAGACAAACTTTTTCATCAATGCTGATTAGGAATTTTGAAGCTTTATTGCATTTAGCCAATGGAGATAAAAGGATAAACTGAGAATGTTATTTCCCGCGGATTGTGTCATCTGTTTTATTTGATCAACGTAAAATAGACAGTGCAACCAATTTGAAAACAGTAGTTGAAGATATGTGTACTTGTATTGCATGATACCACTTATGAGGATGGGGAAAATTCCAGGATAACCCACCACCGGGTGTGCATATCCCCCGAGTTTGCATCAGCCCCATCTCGTAATTCGACTCAAAATTGGACTATATACAGATACTCACTCGTTTACAAATTAAATTAGCTTTAACCAAAAGCTCGACTGAATCACTTGCTTGTAGTACTTTAACTGTACGCCTTACCAAAAGGCTGTCTCTTGTTTCTTTTAGAAGGCTATTCAAGATATCGAAATATATTTCTTCATGTGACACTACTTATAAGATCGATTAAACTCTTGGACGGTCCAGTACTGGTCGCTCAAACTTTTCGGATCATAAAATGGCTTCGGTTCCCGAGTTACTATCACTAACAGTAATAATATATTATTTGGTTTCGGAATTCATTCGAGACTCACAGAAACCAAGAGTTACTCTAAATGAAAAACTCACGGCTGCTTGTTCAGAAGTTTGTACGTAACAATGACGACATGAAAGCTACTATGATTAGTAATCTGTACTTTTATCATGTCCATACACAGGAATTTGGGACTTTTATCCTGGCAGTCTGTTCATCGGACCCCAGCCTATTTACTTGCCGCAAGGCCATTATGTGTGCGAGTGCAGGGGCTCACACATTCCCAAACTCGTCTCTGTCAACGGTACTTTGATCACATGCCTGTCATCAGTATCGGAGCCAAACTTGGGATTTACGAATGCCAAAACCAATTCAAATATCGCCATTGGAACTGCTCATCACAGAACAAAGCAACCGCATTCGGACCTGTCACTCACACCGGTAAGTAGTAGAGCTTCTCACTTTATCGTTGCCTGACTTGTCGTCCATTAAAAAGGTAGAGGAAAATACAGCCATACAGGGCTATTTGTATAATTTGCTGGCACCTGACAGAAATGATACTCAGAATGAGACTAAAGGTCTCCTTAGAATCAGAAATGTGCACTTCAGTATCGGGATCCTCTCTAGTTTCACCATATTCCCTAGATATTTCTGCTCTACGAATAAGTTAATCATACGCTAACCGTAATATCGGTTACCTTCAGCCATCATCTTGGCGGATAAGCATCCTTTGCATATATATTTTCAGCCCACAAGTATTAGGTAGCCAACTTGGCCTGTTTTTGGCCACATGTTGGACTGACTTGAATAATCCATTCATGCATCTTTCCTGGATATAATGTGATGTGCCCGACTGATAGTTCGGTTTGAACGTGATGTGAATTGCGTGACTAAAAGATGGGTGGTGTTATACCTGGTCTAAGTAAGGGTTAATCATACTGCTGATTAGTCGCCCGTGGACGAGTTTCAACCAGTGATGTTCAATGACTAACCTGGAGGTCGCGGGTTCGAGCGACCCTAGAGATTCGTGAGATGCGCGCTGCTGATAACTCCCAACAATGAAGAAACAGCTGTACAGTGTTTCACGGTTTTTCAGCATAGATTAACCTCAGATTTTCGATTGAAAGTTCAATATCCCTCATTCCACCGATAAGCATTTTATTAGACTGATTTTACCTCAATGATCCAGAAAAACAACATAAGCTGATGGTTACAGTAACGCAGTTACATGGCTGCTCAACAATTACTACTCTTATTTCATATTCCAAACCGTCATATTTTTGAACCGTGGTGGAGTCAAGACATGCCAACAAATCACCCTGCATTCAACTTGTCCTGGCACTGAAATCCCAATGCACTGTGTTATTCCCATCCGGTGTTCATTTTCTAATATCACTCAGTCCATGACGTTGTTGTTGTTACATTCTAAGCGGAATACAACAACATATCACGTAGTGACTGGGATAGGAAGTGAACCTCACCTCAGTCACACAAGGACAAGCCAGCTTATTGGCTGTTATCTCGTGCTCTGTTAGTTGAAAGCGTGGATATCAGGTCAGCATACATGAAGACAACTGGATGAGGGGCACGTATGTTTCAAAGTTTAAGACACAGGCACCTACACCTGCGTGCCCCTAGACACCGAATCGTAGTGTTGGTCCCTTACGAAATCCCCTTGGCAGTGAAATTTTCGGACTGTGCATTCAAACACCAGTCAGAAAAACCGTGTCCATCAAGGTCGTCCTATGCCATTTCATACTGTATCTGACAGGCAGGCTGAATTCCTCACAAATAATTTCGGACATGCCTAGCTGAGATAAAAACCGCCAAAAGGTACGGTCAATAGAATTACGGAACGACAGAAAATTCAAATAACCTGAGCAAAATGTTTGTGACTAAATGCTTTGCGGACAGAGAGGAGTGTTGGCACTCAAATTCTCAAGCCCATTTCCGAGCCCTTTGAAGGCTCTGTGCCGAAATTAGGTGCAACGGTTGGTGGTCATGTTCTCAATCGAGTTCATGACGGTTTGCATTGCATGCCATGGCAACGGCTTGGACTCAAGGGAATTTGATATGGTAGCTCCCAAAATAAATTCCAAGATTCTCCAGACAGGTACTTCTCTGTGGTGGTTGCAAGTGGAATGCTTGTCACACTCTATTTTATACGTAACCGTAACCTTATTGACCTTGATCACAGTACATACCGAATTCCGTGTACCAATATAGGCATGCTTACGTTCGTCACCGGTGATGGTACAGATGGTACCGATGATTATTACAGAATCTCGCAGTTGTGTTATTCATCCGTATATGGCGCAGGATATTACAATTAGGCATCACGTGCTACGCATTTAACATGCAGTCCTTCAAGCTTGAAAATTCAATACTTAATGCACCTTTATCTGTAAATGAGGATTATTTCGTACACTGCAAAACAGAGTGTATTGCTCGTGGTTAATTGTTCGGCGAGTGGAAAACTCCTTGGTTTTTGTGCTATTAAAAAGAATGCGTACTCCATTATGAAACACTTCTCCATTCCGGCGAAGCTCGTGCAATCGGTATCGACCCTTTGATCCACGGTTGGCCAATTTTTTGGATGCGTCCAAAAACTTCGGAATAGCTAAATGAGCCAAATTCCATCAACTTCAATGACAATGTTTGAAAGCTTAGTCCCCAACTTTAAAACTTTGTCCGCCCGCTGTGTTTTCGGGGATTAAATTCAAATTCTACATTGATAGCATTTGATTACACGAAGAAACTGCTCTCAGCTTCAACCGAAGCTGCTTCTGCTGTCTCATTTTCTCCTGAATAATGCTCATCACGTTTCAGGCCATATCTAGATGCTTATATCCATCCTACCAATGGTACAGATGCATCTATCATTATGCTTTGTAATCCCGTCTCTTTGCTTGCACAAGGCATCCCTTTATCCAGGCCGTCAATCAGAAAGCGAATCCAGTTCTCAGTCAGACATGGCACATAAATGCACCTATACATAATCAGTGTGTCGGGACTTGTGAACCCCGTGTGCACTCTCGTCACACCCGTTGGTTCAGATAGGCCGCGTATCATAAATGTGGCTAAGCTGTACTATTTCATGGACTTACCTTATTAATACCGAACACGAAAAACTACCGAACCAGTTCGAGAATCTGGCTTTGACGGTTGGAAGTTCAGTTAGGCAGCTTATTTTCTGTTCTTTTCATTGCTACAATGGTCCACCATACTTCCTTTGTGACTACTTTGAGTGTTGCGTTTTTCATTTCTGTTAATGCACCTCACCTGACAATTCCGAACGCTGAATTTTGCTAAGATGACATTATTATACGGCTTATATTATGGTTCACACCCTGACCATAATCGGTTCATGAACGGCTTCTTTTCATGACTGGTCAAGAAAGGTTTGCACAACAATTTCCTTGTTACGGACTCTGGTTCATCTGTTAGTAACAGTGGTAGACACTGACATCTCCACCTCTTTTGTGTGCCGACCAGATTTGTCGTTATTAGGCCTAACCCTGAAGTTTTCCAGGGATACTGGTGGCATGTAAATTCCTACAGTGAAACTAGAAGTTGACTGTGAAATCATTTTCTCCAAAAGACGTATTTTAGTCCATGAGTTGCGCCAAGCAGTTAAGAAAGCTGGCATCATTCAACTCATCAACTTTGCAAAACGCGTCACGTCTATTGTAACCCACTTTGAAATGTAATAGAGAAACCTGTAGTCTCCGTTCTGACTACAGTATCAAGTTGAGTATCAAGCCAGTGTCCGACATGTACCTAGGGATATACGTTCTGGATTTGCTAGCCCATTTTTTTATCTCGTGTCAACCTGAAAATACACACTCATAAATACGCCCGCATGAAGATGCATTTAAGCCAAACACCTCCAACATTCCTTTTGAATTGTCAGTATACACATTTTTGCCCTTTGGTCTGACTATTCCAGTGCTCATTACTTCTATTATCGAAGAGCCGAACGGAGATGAAGTTCATCAAGACAGTATTATTATTCACGTTAAACCAAGGCGCTTCACGGTGAGCGGCTTCGAAGTTTATTGATCGTTTTTGCGATCTTGACCTTAGTACCACTCCACGGAATGCACCTTTCGAGACACAAAATTGAATTATTCTAAGTACGTTTCCGACAAGGACAGTTTCAAACCTGGTCAACCCCATCTGGCCCCATTTGGATCACTCGGCCACCGGTGGTAAGCTATCAGTCAAAGCTGCCGTTCCTTCTGAGACTCACAACTTGATTCCAATCATACCATAGCGTGAGTGCGTCTGATAGCTTGTCTTTCCTCAGGCTCTCGCTAGTCAGAAAGAAGCATGCTAGTCGACCATCTCAGTAGTATCGATCTAAGCTGCCTCATCTATTCTCTATATAAACCAACACCACTAGTAGCGAGCACGTGGATGAAACATATCAAAATGTTAAAGAAGCTATTCTGGCTGCATTCATAGTTGTCTATACGACTTCCCCGGTACGATTAAATGACCATCGGACATCGTCGGGATCTTTAGTCTTAATTGATTCCAAAAAACCTACGCCAGTAGGCAGCGGGTAAGACGGCGCACACAAATGCCTGAAAAAAACAAACAGTGAACAGCCTACTGAGATCAGTGGAATAGTTTTAGCCAACGGCATATGAATTGATCCCACTCCGCAGGTTGTGCTATCTTGGTCATGTGCTTCGCATGATAGTCGGTCGAATTCCTCGGACAGGTCTTTTCGAGCAACCACGTGGAAAACGGGGAATAGCCAGAGGTCAAGTAATGACTTGGCAGCAAAATACGATAGGCATTACTGTGCTGGTCGATGCCGTCTCCCTGAGTGGGGAACCCCGATTGGGAACACTGCAGCGGTTAGAGACATTGACACATCGCCAAGTCGTGAGCTCAGTGGTACGCATGCTTCCAAGCTGTTGCATTCAGTGCACGAAATCTCCGACGGTCTCCCTAGTGAAAGGTTAACTCCCCTTCTAGATTCAAGCACTAATTATATCAGCAACTGCCTGCAATGCGTAGAAATCCACACAGATCGTTGGAGGTGAAAACGTGGTAGCTCTAAACACCGTTCAACATTCCCGCGGTTTTACACCTGGCGATGATGACGATGACAAGCGTGATGATGAAGTTGATAATAATGAAGTTAGTGATGATAACTGTGACCATGATGATGTTGATGGTGATGATGGGCGATTAAGATGACGATTATTGTCGTTAGTCCTATGCTGCTACCGGTGGTGATGATAGTACTGATGATTGTGATGACAATGGCTATGATGAAGATGATGAGAAGGATGAGGTTGATCAGAGTAGGAATGATGATGATGGTGGTGGTGATGCCTATAATGATGATGATAATCATGATCATGATGACTGTGGTGACCATGTTGATGATGATGGGGATGAGGAATAGGAAGGGCTTGTTGATGAAGGGGATGCACACGACGAATATCAAGACGATGACGAGGCTGAAGATGGCGGTGATGATTTTAATGTTGTTGTCGATGACGATGACAATGATGATGATGATGATGACGATGATGATAAAAACGCTGATGATGGCGAGGGTCATGATGATGCTCATGATTCTCATTACGATAATGGTGATGACGCTGCGGATGATGATAAAGGAGATGATGGTGGTTCCCATAACGATGACGATGAAGATAACGACGAGGGCGATTGTGATGATTCTGATTCTGATGTTGTTGATGCCGGTGATGATAATGTTGATCACGATAATATTAATGATAATAAAAACATTAATAATCCGGAAGACAAAACTTCATATGTTGATGATCGTTATAATGAGGTTGTTGACAGAGATGAAGTGAATGGGGATGATGATTATAATGATGATGATGTTGATTTGGACAATGATGTTGACGTTGATGATGAGACTAATAATAATGACGACGCCGGTGCTGTTGATAATGATGGCGTGGATGTTGAAGTTTAAGATAAATTTCGGAATGAGAACAAGGTTGATGATTAGGTATATAATGCTAATGACACTGACAGTGATGTTGATGGGATTGATGAGTTCAGAGTGAGCTCCAGGTTGATTTTGACGATAACCATGTTAATTATGATTGTGATGGTGATCATGTGAATAGCCATGGTTGTAATGATGGTGAATAGGACTATGTTGAGGGAATAGTGAGGATTAGTATGAGTTTGGTTGGAATGAGAATGTGTATGAGGATGAGGATGACGATGGTCTTGATAAGGATGTGGAAGATACTGCTGTTCATGATTACTATGTCGGTGGTGTTGGTGACGGTGCTGCTGATGGTGATAATGTTGACAATGATGGCTTTGTGGTGATGTTCATGGTGATAGCGTTGATAAGGGTGACAATGTTTTTAACCACAGAGTTGATGCCGATGATAATAAGAATGATAATGGTGATGATACCGACATCTCTTCCAATCGTCTACGGGATGTCGTCAACTCACATTTACCCACATTCTTTTGGCTACTTCTTCTTCTACGTCTTAGGGCCAGCGGATAAACCTAAGTAAACCACCCGTCCTATGGGCGTTGTTTTCTCCATTTGGGTATTAGTTTGTTGTTGACGGGACACTCCTATGAATTCTGGTTGAATCTCCCGTTTATATTATCCTGACAACTGAAAAATGATGTGACATTTGTGCAGCAAATTCAGTTAAAGTATATCATAAATCAGATTAAGCTGGGATGCAGCTGGGTCTCCAGTTAAAAATAACTCACTTCACAAATGAATGCATTTCGCCATCTGTGTACAAGTTGGTACTCAATTAGAACCTGAGATTGAAGGGAGCTCAGGGGCTGCGCCCACCTGATGAGCCCAAAGAACAGTGAAACCGGTATCGGGATTTCGGGGAGTCTCTTGCAAGCTTACGAGCACTGTATTCTGTCAAGAAGCTGTCCCGTTGTATTGAATGCCACTCTGGAAATTTCTGTAGTCTTGCGGCTATTTTATTATTACACTAAAAGTTAGCAAGACCGCTTTAACGATGAAAAAGCAGAGTACGCATTTATTCAGCAGTACCACCGCTAACCATGCCAATCCCCTTATTCGGGCAATGCAGCTGAGGTGAACCATGTGTCTCCAGTGTCTCCGCTTTGTTCAGCACGGCTACAAGCCTTCCACCGATATGGAAGTTTACTCGATGCTGTTGTGAGTACAGGTTAGCAAGACGTCGATCCAGCAGTTAGATTATCCGTTTTGGCCTGATATTGTACGCGTTATAGTTTGACCCAACGGGTACGCGCTTTCTTGTTTTGTTCTGCCTGGGATAGCCGCCGAGTAAACATTCCTAATTCATGGCCGCTCTTTAGTGCTATTTAGATGCATTGAGATAATGCAGGCTGACCAGTGTGATTGTACTGCTATGTCTTGGGTTTCGGCTCCACCAGCTTCCCTACAATTGCGCTAGTGTCCTGTGTGTGTCACGCTCGGAAACAAAACAGTTGCATTTAGTTCCAGTGGTTTGATTCACACTGTGAGAAACAGGTGCAACAGTAGCGCAACTGGCTCTCCAGTTCTCGAATTGGTTATTCCTGCTGTTGAAGTCACAATTTCTCCTTAGCAATCATTCCGTATACGTGTTTTTGCGGTTTCCAAAATACTCTTAAGCCTCAGTAAAGAGTACAATAAATATGACGAAACCCTTCATATCCCTGAGGATTTGTACTCGTATGTCGTCAATTTGGTGATGAAGATAAAGTTTAGAAAAAGTTCATCCGATGATAAAATGTTTGCTATATAGATAGATTCACAGAGTTCATTGTGAATGAAAGCACAGAACTGGATGAATCATTGAGGTTGAATAGCGCTGGCAATGCACGTTACCAGCGTTTGATATTTATTTATTCATGTAACTAAAATGCAACCATTTATTTCAGCGTTGTTATTTACCAGTTGTTCTACCATTTGGTTACTGGCAAGAACAGCCACCAGCACGTTTTTAAACGATGAGGGACGTAAAAACAACTGTGACATGAAATCGCATGACGGAGAACATGTTTCAGTCACCCCAAGTTGACAGTTACATGCGCAAGCACTCTTGCTGGCACACTTGTCAGCTGAGTACCAGAGTCGGTGTTCTTTTCTTTAATCTTGTCAGGAACAATACACACGCTAAATGTCTGTGTGCATTTTAAAACTGATGGTTAAAATGTCGAAGTGAAGGCAGGAGAGAAAAGCATTGACATCCTTAAACACAAATTTGCTGCTCAAGGGTGATGCAATTCATAATATACCTTGCCAGCACTATAAAGATATTTAGACAGCTAAAACTTTAGAGTAGGGTCCATAGTGACAAGTGCGGAAATGACTCAATTGAAGGAAAATACGCAAAGCAGAAAGTGCCCTAAATAGCAACAACTGGAGGATTTTACAAGTGATTCGGCCCTCATAAGCGGCCCCTTTTTATAAAAAATCGTCCTAAAGTAACTTATATTTTTAATCCATTGTCAGCTGACCTCTCAAAGGCATTTGATTTTGGACTAGTTAGTCAAGTGTTCCCTGCCTGGAATGAAGACTAAAGTTTGCGTGTATGGAAATCCATCTACAGATTTCTACATTGACACGGAAGTGAAAAAAGTTTGGATTGTGGTGTCGGCTTTGCTCAGCTCGTTTCTAATCGCACCATCGGAAGTTGGCGCAGCTGACCAGTTATTCCATTCAAACGCATTTTATCCAACGAGTACTGTATGACCCAAAGGTTTGTGTACTGCTCGTACTGTGTTGGCAAGCTCTGAAGCAGAATTTTGTCCATCGGCAACAGTCTGGTCTGCACCATCTATTTCCAGCTCAAATAGATATACACTGCTGTCCTGCAGAGGAGTGCGCCGGAAGAAGAAGCGCTTCGAAGAAAGGCGCGATTTTAGCGATGGTCTGTCTGCTTTAAGGCGAAGACTGTTTTTAAGCCGTCTGCTTCCTACCAGCCTGTTCCTACAGGTGATAAAATTCCACCGAAAATGATTATGATTGGTAGTGGAATAGCATGTTGCTAAGATTTCTACCCAACTCCAACCACAGACCAAGCGATAAACAAACAGTGAACCGCAAATACCGAAGGTCAGAGTAGAATGTGGAAGATCTCAGAAACGTGTGTGAACCGAATACTATTTGTTATATCTGACTGCTGTCCCCACTCCAGTGCTTAGTGCCGGAAAAAAGACTCACCGACAAGGAGCACAACAGCCTTATTGCGAACAAGAGAGTGAGTGCGAAAAGTACAACGGCCTCGCGCTATATTTACAGTGTGCACTGTCTGACCTTGATCCAAGGCTGCATCGCGCTATACTTTGAAGGACACTGTCTGACCTCGATCCAATGCGTCTGATCGGCGTTTAGTGGAGTTTGAGGGTCTCATTAGGGTTCGGGTATTCTAGTATGATCTTCAGGAATCTGACCTTCCTGGTACTATTTGAGATCGGACGCATACATCGTAGTGTGTCAAACAATTGTTATATCGAAAACTAAAGAATGGTTTGCGGCGCCAAAGAATACGAGAACTACGGTACAGAAACAAGCTTCATGTGACGAATTACACTCACTTTCTAGCCACGTCTGTTAACTGAATCCTTGATCTATGGTGTGTCGCACAAAGGTCACCTTATGTTTCATCAGGCCGCAGAATGTTATTTGACGGTCCACTACTAGTTCTCTCCTGCTTGGAGCTCATCAGGTAGGCGTAGTCGACGGATTTCCGCCAGCTTTTTGCTCTGATTGAACACCAAATTTTTCACGACGGGTGAAATACACTCACGTGCAACTTAAGTCGACGTTAACGGGAAACTCGAACGAAAAATCTCATAAACGAGAGGTTCTGCCGACTGTCCATTAAACGCCAACGTATTTTGCAAAGCAGTATATTTCGCCAATCGCATATAACCTGGCTTTCAGTTAAGACTTAAGGTTGATGCAAATTCGAAGACTACCCTTACATAATGAGCATCTCAAGCTCGCAATGCCCGGTCAACGAAACTGCAACAGCAAGAACCTCTACACCTAGGTATACTGTTTACAGCTGAATATCTGACTGGATGAATAAGAAAGGGCTATCGATCTACTGGCTCAATGTTTAACTTCACGTAAAGTGGGGCTGACGATTGACCGAAAATAAGTATGTTGGCCTCGGCTGCTATATGGTGCGGCGGACCTAGAAAGGACGAGGAATGTCATCTGTTTTCTACGTAAATTTAGAAAAGGATACATGAAAATTCCATTCAGGCAGTGGGCGAGCTGTATGGAAGACAGTTCAAACTTGAGCCTACCGCTGATCCATCATTATTTTGGGAGCGGCGACCTGCAGTATAAAGAACTTTGTACACCGATTGTCTATCATACTGCCTCCAGCCAGTGTCAATCTATATTCTCTGAGGTGGGTTCGACCGTGAAAGACAAGCATTTTGACAAGCCTCATATCCATGCGAGCACCAACAACCAACAGAGTTTTAGTTAGTCCTTCCTGCTTATTCCTTCATCAAGTGAAAGCAGGTTCAGCTGTTGTAACCTATCTCGGTAGATAACTCCGCGACTTCATTTTTTCTAGTACGCATTGTCTTAACTTCTACCATGGTTTGAATGGCAGCAACAAAACTGCTGATGCTATAAAATTGTGAGTCGTTATTGGAAGACTGAATCCGAATTACTGCAGTTGGTCAACCGAAGCTTCACGTTTTTCTTTTCAACCATTTTCTGTGTCTGATGACGCTACAAAAGCTCGCACAGAAGCTAAAAACAGATTTTCCCTCACTCAACAAATTATACTACGATAGCTCTCACAATTCAGTGAAGTAAATTAATGACTGGTTGAATTTTGATCGCTCTTTGGTTATCGATCTCCATGAATGATCATTACTTATTCCCGTTCTCATCACTCTCTGAATTTATTCCTCGAAACTAGCAAAATCATTTGAAGTTCTCTGGGGGAGATTAGAAAGGCAAGTCTAAGTTTATTACTGAATTTTGCCGTGGTCCAACGAGTAATTCCTCTGGAGCTGCAATTGGCAAGGCTGTTTGTCAGGTGACACCTACAAGCGCTTACAGTTTCAGGGTTAACTTTTCTTTCTCTCGGTGTCATAGGAAGGCTGGTCACTCGCTGTTGCCTCCTGACTGCACGGTATCTATGCCACGGGTATCTATGATGGTTGGCGAGATTGGATATATTGCGTTATTTATGCGCATTCCGCTTGTTGAAGCTCAACCGGTCTGGGTACCTCACATTCCTAAAAGTATCTGATGCATTGTGTACTCCTGATTGCCTGACTCAGTTATACCGGTTCCGAGGAGGAGAACAGGAGGACTAAAATCATGGTCTACACTCACCTGTCATTCCTACTAACCCGAGGCAAAGTCTGCCGTTCCCCATGCAATGGTATGTGCGTCAGACTAGGCGCCTACGTGAGCGAAGATACAACTCACGAATAGGGAAATCTGTAAAATGGGGGAACCGTTCCAGCTTTGAAGGCACAGTGGTGTCACAGCGGGGCTAATCCATGAGTAAATGAAAAAACGGTACATACCTAAGGGAACAAATGGTTCGGCTTTTCAAAATGATCCCTGCTGAGATCGTATGAAGCAGCCTGAAGTGCTGAAACATAGTGTGGTCACATGGTTATTCCGGAGTTGTCTTGAAGTAGTCCGTTTCACAACGTCAAAACTGGACGTATGGTGACAAGCAGTCAAAGATTTTCCAGGTATTCTTCGAAAAGTAATCAATCCAGATATAGTGCTGGGCAAAGTTAAAGTAGAGATGGAGATCGCACTAACTTGCATCAACCAATGAGGACACATTTACCTTTTTGTACACAGCGTATTTGCCGGTGCTGCATGGTCTAAGTAACACATTTCGGGTGAAAAAATACCTTCTGGACCTCCGAAAATATTCGAAAAATATGCGAACTTTCAAGGACCTAAGCTAAAATTGAATAATTAAACGATAACGCAACTCACAAGGTCTTCGAATCTTTCCGTATCACATAGCACCTCTGGTGGCAAGAAGAGAGAAGAGAACCTTCACGTGAGATAATTATTTCGGTCATTTCCCATTTTTCATTGGTGAATCTCTTCAGAAGAGTCTCCCTATATGAGAGAAAGTTCGATCAGAAATCAGCTTAATTAACTATTGCTTACTGCGGGCCGTTTCAGTCAGTCAAATTTTTCAAACCTGATCAATATTCATTCAATTGGAAAACGCCTGGAACTGATCGAGAAGTCATTATCTTCAAACTTTCCGTAAACGACGACCAATTTTGTGAGTAAGCCCTGTCGATCAGCTGAACGAAGTGAAGTGACAACTCGAGAGCCTGTTTTGGGTTTCGTTTGGTGACGGACGCCAAACAAAAAAAAGACCTCTGAAAGATAGCATTTATTAAAAGTAATCTCTAAAACTAATGAAATGAGCTGAACACAGTTCATCGGCAGAGCCCTTAGGAAGGCTGGAGGTCAACTTGAGAGGGTCTGAGAAATTGTGCACCTGTCCCTCATGTCAAAGCTTGAACACCATTTGGGATAACTTATATGTCATCTGGTCGACCTAAGTCAGGGCACCCTACGACGGGGGTATAATAATACTGATGCTTCTGTTAGTAGGGTTACAAGGGGAATTATAGGCCCCTAGAACGAATAATCGTGAAACCTCTTTCGGTGGGCATTGTGGTGGTTGTGTGTGTGGCGTGGTGTTTGGTGCTGTGTGCCTGTTCGCCCGTCACGTTCAACTTGCTAGGCTGACTGGGAATCTGTGTGACTAAGATTGTGTTTGTGGGCGTGGTTGATCAGAATAAGGTTTCTGGATGCAATCTATGTGCTTATTAACCTCTGAGGTCAGCCCTACCCAGATAACTGAAAGATTGATATCATGCGCGGGATTAACACAGCTTTGGTGGCTGTGGACCTCAATTTCCTCAGCGCATATCCGTTCACCGTATAACCTGAAACCAGACCGACAGATGCACGCATGTTCAGCCATTTGTGTGGCCCACGTTAAAGCTGATTCGTTATACCTTATTCCAGACAATACCGTGCTTTGACAAAGACTTTTCTGTATATTAATCAAGGTAGCATTCAACCTCATTACCTGTTGTCTACACTTCAGCTTTCACGTTAGCTCACTCCGAGAATGTTGTTGACTCCTAATTCGGAAAATACCGGGCTGTCCTTACATGTAAAATACATAGTTTGACCGTGCCGATCGACGATGTTTCTCTCATAATTGCGCTGTTTTTAGTACTATCTCGCATCCTAGAAATCTTCCTTAGAATTGTAAAAGAAACTACTTCCACTTAATTCTGATATCATTATCGGGTGACCAGCATCAACTTCACAGTTGTTCCATCTAGTTAAGCTCCGTGATCCCAAACTAATAGAGTTTGGTGGGTAATCGGGGTGAGGGTTTTGGCACCGTCTTTTTTTGCCGTAGGTATTTTTGTAGGGGTTTTCCCCCAATTTTTTATGTGCTCTCAACAGAACCATATAACCCCAGCTTAGTCAGACTCAGGAGAACACCAACTCATCCAACACAAAATAAAATGTGCTGTTTGACAAGTGGAAAGACCTCATCTATTTGTCATCACCAGAGACTTAGGTCGAAATAAGGAAGCACACTCAAGCCCGCAGACTTCAGGTAACAGAAAAAGCCATAATTCTCAGGTTACGACACGTTTCCGGGTTTGTCCATTCGTATCTCCAAGCAATAAGCTAGTAATGTAAGTAAGCTAGTAAGCAGTAAGCTAGTAATGTAAGTTTATTCTAGTTGTTCACACGTATTTGGCCATATTTGTGTGTAGTCTCCTGCCAGTCTGTAATTTAGCAGATTTAGAGGTATATAATTATCCCTACTATTATCCTTAGTAATAATCGCACTCCCCACGAGACCGACAGTAGAGGAAATAGATTCGCTACTCCATGAGCTGGCCAGTTTGTTGGCAGGTAACCTAAAACTCATTACTGGGCAGTCGAATACTGATATTTGGAATTCATAGGACTTTTCCAAAAAAGTCCCCATGGAACAAGATAGCAGTCTTGTGAGTTTCGACATCTCGTTTTATGCAGGTGTGTTGAAAGGGGAAATAGTCAAACAACTGCTGTTAGGAGGCACTACATTCAGAACGGACATAGCTTACGGTAGATCAAATAGTGGAAGGTGTAAAAACGTGCTTGAATCTCACTCAATTCATCTCTCACTCCGTGGTTTTCCCTCAAGAACAAGGCCCAATGGGTCTCCAGTATCATCAGGTTTTGACAAATATCTTTATGGAATATTTCTAACAAGAATCCCTAGCTGGATCCCCGTACCAACACCAAATATTTTTACATTATGTAGATGGCACTTTTGACTAAGTGTCAGTGGATTTATAACTACCTGAATGACCCAAATTCCTAAAACAAAGTTAGTATGGATATATAGTCAACTTCGGTCACACTACACTTCTTATACTGTATCACAAATAAGGTTGGAGGGAAGCTAAACACACGGTGCACCAGGAGCCAACTGACACTGGGGCGATTTTAAACTATTGTTTTGTCCATCCTAAATCATTATTAACCGTTCAGCAGAGTAAAGGTTCTGTGTACAGAAGAAGTGGTTCGGACATCTGCCCAAATTGAAGTGAAGACCAGACTTCGGGACAGTGGATATCCAGCTAATTTGATTAAGCGTCATTTAGGAGTATTGGTATATTTAGCGAAATCCAACATTGAATGATTTGGGACTGCAGTTATTCCGTATAAACCAGGGACACTCGAATTCATTCGAACAGTCCTAATATGAGTATCGTTTTAGAAGGGGAAAACCATGCCAACTGAACGATCGTCTTCCGATGAATAGAACCAGGGACTGCGTCTACAAAATTAAATGTAACGACTGCGTTAAGGTCTATATAGGACAGGGGCCACAGAACTTTACAACAGAATCAGTGAGAACGAGAGGAAAAATAAACATAGAACTGACAAGCATGTGGAGGAGATCACTCGAGCTGGAACACGGTGATGTGCGGTTATCGGGTAGAGGGGTCATCAACAGAAACATATTAGATCTGAAGTGTGCAGCCCAAGTTATCGTAACTTCATCCCCTACCCACCCAAATTATCGTAGCACTTACAGACCTCTACAGACCAGCAGAATTTACCGGTGATACCCAACAGGAATCATCAGTTGAAAAGCCTGGAACCCGAAGATCAAGAACCTAAATTTGATCAAAATAATTATGACCCCACTCCTTACAACCCATCGACTGTCAGATTGGGGCGCACACACCATTCAAGCACATGGGAGCATGGTATTTTCCGAAAGGATGAAAGGACAAGAGTGATGCAGAAAACGACTTTATATTTTGGCATAACTAGGAGTGTTCTCTGGCTTTCGTTTTGCAAGCTTTGGCGAATTGTTTTAGGTTCTATGTTGCCCACATACTGTTTCAACTGTCCCATCAGAATGTTTTCGCCGGCTGAAGCTTCAAATATCATTAGGGAGTTTCTGAGTGCCCTTATATCAGGAAGTGTCCAGACACGAAAAGAACGACGCGTCCCCAAGGTCACCATCGGTATCACAGGTTCCGGATAGCAGGTGCGCTGGCGGAGCTCACCAAACACGGCTTAGCAGCATGCGACCAGTGGAGTGGGTGTGAAATTGTTCACAGCAGGAACGTCCCAACTGGCTGGAGAGAACGAGCAGGCGAATGGCCATAATTGGCCATTTAGCCATCCCATATATTTACGCAGAAGCTCTGTATGTTTGTCCTGACAGTACAGCCGTGTTCCGGGCTTTCTGCCTTCTCCTTACTACGTAGTCTGACAGGTTCAGTCCAGACGTAACCAATAGACGACCACCCACAATACAACACCTTATAAATTCCCCAAGTTCATCTTGCAAGTGTTTAAATGCGTCTTGTTTTTATTCAAGTAAAATTAACGGAAGATATACGTCTTAAATGTCAGCCTCACTTTGTAAAGCTGGTTGAAATCTGTTTTTTTTTTTACACAACATTCAATTTACGTCGGAAATACAATTTTTATTACGCTTCTGGATAAAAAAATAACTCCAGCTGGCGACACACATACTGTTTGTATTTATTTAGACAGCAGAATTAACCAGCGGTATTGTTGTTCACACACAGTACTTGAACCCTACGAGCAATAAAGGATGCGGTTTTGATTTATTTCGGAATGTTAACGATGGACCTGAGTGACTCATCAACCTTAGTAGGATCATTTTTGCTAGATAAACGCCACGTCAAAGAGTGAGTTGTTTCATTTTTGTTTCGAGCTGAAAATTCAGTCAGATATTTTACCGGCCCAATAACAGATATGTTAGTTTCAAGCCTAACAGGGATAAACTTAGGAACAGAACCATCAACTTCAACAGCAGGAAAGCCAACCACGCAACTGTTACGCATGACCTACTGATTGGTTTTAATCAGAAAAAACTAACTAATGGGATGGGGTTCAGATGTTTTATTTCCATTCATGGTACATAAAACATACTCATTTGAGAGTAGAGGCACCAGTGGGACCAAAGTCCACGAGATGGTTGTACAAATAATTTTCGTATTCTCTTGTATTTTCCAATGAACCACGATAACCCAAAGAAACCCTACGCAACCTCGCCAAAATGGCTTTGCAACCGCTAAGTTGGCAGCCACCGTCGTAGATGATACACTATTCTACCTAGAATGCGAAGAATTACCGTCCAAGTATGACGCAAGATCTCGGCCAATGCTGAGCAGAGGGCCCAAGCAATTTCGAGTGATCATAATGCATCGTCACGTCACAGCTGCCTCGAACACCTGCTTTCACCTCAAGGTGCACGTAATAGTTATGGAACCATGAATTAGTCGCACAAACTCGGGAAGGTTATGTTGGCTTTTCGTGCATGTGCATGCTCCTAGTTTCATTTAACGGACCCGTTGGATGTTAGGAAGACCCACCATAAAGCTCTGGCCTGATAGAGGTCCTCAACATGAAGTAAGTGGGTTGTACATACCAAGTATTTCATGGAGAATGGAACCGTGTTCTGAATCACATCAAACAGTCACATCTTAAATAACTGCCGGAATGCGCTCAAGGGGGAGTCACACTTCTGAACGGCATTTCAGCTATTATCTGGTCACTTATCTTGCTAGATCCCCTCACAGCAGGGTTTAGGGCCCTCCACACACCTACCTTGAGTGCCCGTGTACGATCCTAAACTATGGTTTTCAGGACATACGAGAGTGGATCCATTATGTGCTTCGTTCGAATGACCCAACCGCGCACCTAAAAGCAATAGTTTCGCTGCTTTACCATCGAGTTCTGCACTGGACGCCTAAGTCAGAGTGTTACGCTGGCGGAATATTGGCCAAATTGGGCTTGTCTGCCCTTCACTCTAGTAAGCGCTTTCTCAACACAGGATAACATGTCAGTTTTCACCTTAGGACCATGTGACATCTACATGAAAGCGGCAAATGCATCTACTATATCCGGCCATCCCAATCGACCTCCCTGCACAGTCAAATAAAATTAAGTACTGTATAACATTCGTGCTGGCATACTAGAGCTAGTTTTGTGCCCTTGCTGGCTTGGAATGAACGGTGGAAGGATGCTGGTGTGACGGCAATTAACATTCAAAAGCATAGAAGTGGATAAACTTGAGATTAGTATACTTGAAATATGCGCGTGTTTCAATGAGGAAATGATGTCTGATTGCTGGAGAGTGCGGTGTTTAAGCCCATTGCAATTTAATTCCATCAATCCATGCCTACCAGTTTACTTCGGTAACGGAAATGGGTAAAGATTTTGAAGTTCCGTGTTTTGTATGTATGGTGGATTTAAAGATCAGTGTATACCTCTTTCACCCAAAACAATGCACCTGACAACTTTGGCTTCATACTGTGTACAGCAGGTGCTGAATATAGTGCCTTGAACGAAATAGTGAAGCCAGATAGTATGAGTGACTAAATTCAGTAGGCTTAAGGACCCTAGTTTAAGTGTGCGCTGTACAGAGTGATAGCTCAGCAACGCATCGACTGAGCAGGGTACACAACAAGGCGTAAACCGTATGTCGTAAAAAGGCTTATCCCTCTTGTTGGACCAGTTTAAAGCTAGAGGAGCGTGGGTCCATCCATTCCGGCGCATTCACATTTGCTCGTCCGTTTGTGTTAGTGATAGTAGACAATAGTACCTTAGCTAGTCGTTCACTGAGACCGAACAGATTACTGATCAAATCCGATCAAATCTCATCAGAGCCACCATCTAATGGTTGTGAATGTGGAGTTGACACCTATGCTGAGTCTGAGTAACACACACGGTTGCTACACACAGGGGTACCGGGGCTTCGTTTACCACCTGGGATGTTGAAAGACTCTTGACCAAATGGACATAAATTAACCTAATGGTCACTGGCTGAAGACTGCCTTATCCTTGCATCCCACTGAAGCGTGTACCGAACTGAAGTACTTGTTGACGATATGATTTGGGCTGATAAGAAAGAATAAAAAAGCTATGGTTAATAATGCCACCAAAAAGTTTCCCTGCTGCTCATAATGCCACTTTTAACTGTTCGTTTATATAAGATATACAGTGGTCCTGGTTAGCTTCAAGTTCCTGAAGAATGACGGCTCCAAAAACAGCCCTGGTTTATCTGTTATCCAAACATCTATGCAGCACTATTCCCTACAGAGTTTCACCTAGTGATGTTCAATCAGCACTCAGTTGATCAATAATTCGGAGGGTCTTGGGGGCGGGGTGGCTCAGTGGTTAGAGCACGAATTTACTGACCGGAAAGTCTGTGGTTCGAACCCGACCTCTGCATCTTGACTTTCCCTATCTAGGCCTGGGCAACCTGGCAGTATCCCAGCCCTCGTGCTTCCTTCGGGTGGCATGGCAGTTAGGCACCGATTATCTTTCTATCTTCGGAGAGTCTTATTGAACCATTAGCGCTCATGTAAATGTCTCATTGAGGTTTTTCTGTTAGTCTCACCTCATCAGTGCCAGCGAAAATACAGGAGAAGTGAAAAGTGTCGGAAAGCAACATCCCGCATATTCTTGAGCTCTAAGTTATCCCTATTTTGAACTCTACCAGGTGTGAATAAGTTTCTAGTAGAAGAATCAAAAGATCGATCCTCGAAACTTTATCACTCACTCTCAGTATTATCAAATCGATGGTTTCTTTCACTATTTCAGCAAATTACGGAACAGTTTGGCACATCCTTCGGTCAGTGCAACTAGAGGATTGTACTGGAACTCACCGAGTAAACGTTGCCGCAGAAGGAAATTGTTGTCTAGGTTTAGTCATACTAATGTACGGACTTACCTGCTAGTCTCCAAGAGGGGCGAAACTGGTAGTGGGCTGTTCAGAGTTTTTCATCAACGTTGTAACACTGGGGCAATTCCTTCAAATTTTTGTCGGAATTCTTTGACTATATGTTCCTGTGCCTTAGAACCGGGCGGACGGGCTGAATCAAACAGCCCGTTCAATAGTTCTGATCGCCGTTCTGTAAGCCAGCGTAGTAGTGTGGTTATTTTATTATCGGAGTGAAAACCAGTAAAACTGTTTCAACAAGGACAGAGAAGAATGCGCCTCTGATCCACAGTATCACCGATAGTTGGAATGACGCCAGTGAAAACAGTACCACTTTCGCGCCACATAAGTATTTAAAATAAGGTCAACCACGTATTCTCAGCATCTCCGTTCTGCCCAGCAGGGGCACTAGCTTTCCACCTAGATGGATGTACTTTCGTTGTCGCTGTGAATACGGATTAGCAAGAAGTCGATCCAGTGGTTCAATGATCTGTTTTCTGGCTTTAGCTTGTCACCGCTTGACCAAGTGGACACATTTTAAATTCGTTTGTTCTGGTTTACCCAGTCACCCATCAAATACGTCTGTTTGATATTCTGTCTGATTCCTGGCCGACGCTTTAGTAATTTTGGGGGGATGCAGTTTGACCAGCGTGGTTATACAACCACGTCTACTTTGTTTTCCGGCTTCTTCAGTCTTATGTTATTGTACTGCACGTACCACGCTTGGGAGGAAAACGTTTGAGCTTCATCTTACTGTTTTGGTTTTTCATGATGGGAATGAATAAGTGGACCATGCATAATAACAGCGCGATTGGCTTTCCTGATTTTGAGGCTACAATTCCTTTAGCTGTTATAGACACTAACAGAGATTTAGCCTCACTTGGATGATTGGTTCTCTTTCCTCCTTAAATCTCGACCAACCTTGTAACTTAGTCACTTGGCCTGAAGATGCTTTTGTGTCAAAAGCGAAACGTTGCCCAGCAATAAATCTACCGAGTGTTACCAAACTTTTCCGAAAACTAATTCTTTTACTTCGAGGAGCAAACAAATAATGATAATTTACTTATTCCCATAGGCATTTATAATTTGTTTTCTATGGGTAACAAAACGATTATCTTAATTCGAAATCTAGGTAGCCGAGAAGCGAGTTTTGCACACGCGATCTCAGCCGCTGGTGTCGTTCATGCGCTCGCACGGAGTTGCAAAGAGGCGCGACTCCACTCGTGCGGCTGCAACAAGTCTGAACGTCCAGATCAGCTGCATCGTGATTGGATTTGGGGTGGTTGCGGAGATAATATTGCGTACGCATATCGCTTCGCAAAGGCATTCATCGACGTAAGAGAAAAGGAGAAGAGTTATCCCCGACACTCACAGGAACTGGCACGGATGTTAATGAACTTACATAATAACCGAGCTGGACGACTGGTAAGTCGATTTAATTGATGGCCTAAGGTTCCCTGATGACCTGGAGGCATAAACACACCACATATATTAATGCTTGTTTGGCACACTAGTCAGTTATCTTTTTCATAAAATGCTTTCCGTATATAACTTCTTGTCAGAAAAACAAATAACGAGAGCCCTAGTGTAACACATATACTTCCATATAAATCCTACCTGTTAAGCTGCCATGTCTGCTATATCTGCTAATGTAATACTACGATGTTTGGCTGGGAGAGAAAACAACACACAACGAAATCTGTTCTGTTCAGAGTGGTCCACTGTGAACAGAACACTAGACTGATAACCTCTAAGGATTTCAGTCAATCGAGTACTGCGTATTCTGCCTCAGCAGAAGCAGTTGATACTGGCTACTTTGGACAACATATTGGGAATAAACTAGGTGGCGGAGACAGCACAGCTATCATCTTAAAAGACATTCCATGACCCTGTGCAAAAAATCGGGTTATTTAGACTCAAAATGTAATACAGCGTCTGCACTGTCTTTAAAGCTTACTGGTGCAACCGAACAGGGAAAATCTGCGGTGGGTCAGGAAAAACTATCTGGGCTATCACAGGTACTGTTTAACGGCACCTTTCAAAAATTCCATAAATCCGTGAATATCCAATCGATACCGAATAAGTTCAGGTGCTCGTAACGTAGAAAATAACAAACGTCCTAGGCATGCGGGTCACGAAATGCAAGTTCGCATATAAACTGTGCATCTGAACTCCATACCGTATGCGTCGCAAAGGATTTGTGAAGTTGGATCACACGTGAGTTTACTAAACCTATCTGGGACAGCGTCTAATTGAAGTCGAACAGAAGACAACACTAGGGTAATATAATTCCTCGGTGACTGAAATTCCAGAGTAGTTGTTACAAAGAAATATCTGAAGAGCAACGTCGAAGGCTGGGGGGTTCTACAGATGTCCAATGGCTGTCTTTTAGAGATTTTGCCGGACATTTTGTTTATGTTTCATACTCGCCCGCTAGTGTATCGTCTGAACTGGCAAAATCAAACTAGTTGTCACAGACCACAGTGTCAGAGCGGCTTCGGAGAGCAAGTCCGGACAGCTTTGCTGGATTGTGTGAAGACAAGGCGTATCTGATGACAGAATGTGCGTCAACCACATAAGTTTCCTAGTAACAGTGGACCATTTTCGTATCATCCTTCTATATCAGTATACGTTCACATTCCTGCGTGAGTTCATACGGTGAGACGTCTGGATTCGATTCAATCCTGGATAACGGTCGAGTACGGATTTCCGTACATTTCGGAGGACTTACCTTGCAAACAAGAATAATGTATTTGAAGTGATCGCTTGTCAGGTTGTTAAGCTGGGGTCACTCACATTCTCTAACTGTTAGGACGCGTCCAGAAATGAAAAGTACATGTGCAGAGAACGGTGCGTCCTCAAGGTCACCATCGGTACTGCAGGTTCCGGATAGCAGGTGCGTTGGCAGAGCTTACCAAACACGGCTTAGCAGCATTCAACCAGTGGAATGGGTGTGAAAATTTTCACGTCGCCATTGGCGGGACAGAATGAACAAGCGGATGACTATATTTGGCTACTCAGCCACCCTATATACTTACGCAGAAGCTGACAGTACAGCCGTGTTCCGGGTTTTCTGCCTTCTCCTTACTACGTAGTCTCCCAGGCTCAGTTCAGGCGTAACCAATAGACCCCACCCACGATACAACACTGGCAGACGGGTGTTCACAATGGCGATTTCATTTGAACGGATACAGTTTTTCCTCAAACAGCAGCAGCAACAGTTTGAGCTGGCGCAGTTGAAACGTTGACTTAAAATTGTCACTGCAGAAGCCGCTCAGCGAGACTATTGAGCCATCCGTCTCAGTGATCAACACAATGCTCAACGTGATTCCTGAATTCCAGTTGGATTCGATCGCATGTATTACTTTTGGTTCATAGTTCAGCAAACATGAAAAATTGTTCAGAGTGGATCTGGGAGATCTGGGAGAGAAGATTTCTGGAAAGCAAGATAATTGTTCAGGAAAATCGGAGTAGCCGAACACGAACGTTTTACGAACTACATTCTGCCAAGAAACCCAAGTGAGCTGAATTTCGATTAAACCGTTTCCGTTTTATCTTCAATATTTGGTGAACAGACTTCCTTGTTCAGCCTTCGATATCACTGTATGAATTCGACCAAAACTGCTGCTGGAGACTGGGTTACGTATGCACGCAAGGTCGACAAGGTGTGTGAACGGTTCAAACTCCGAAGTATGATAGAGTATGAACTCAAATATCTTATATTTGTATGCGGGTTGCAGTCTCCTAAAGACACAGATATAAGAACAAGAATTCTCAGCTAGATTGAGCAGAATACAGGTGTCACATTACAGAATATTACATCTGAATGTCAACACCTGGTGAATTTCAAGCATGATACTACCATGATACAAGAAAATGGTCACGGCAGTGCTGTTCGTGTGATTCGAAAGCGTACTGTCCGTCGTAGTGACAAGAAGCCACCTTCAGCATACTTGAAATGTGGTGAGTGGCATTTCGCCAACTTCTGTCCGTTCAGAAGACACCGCTGCAGCAGATGTTCCCGTACTGGACACAAAGAGGATCGGTGTCATGGCAAGTAAAGGCAAGCATCCAGGACGAATTTTTCTACCAGATTTTCCAATTCCAAGTTTCCCAAGGCTCGCGTTATTCTAGCCACTCATCAAAGCCCGTATGCCTACAGAAGAAAATATTTATCCGTGCTTATTAACGGCACGCCTGTTCCTCTTCAGCTGGACACGGCATCGGACATCGCCATCATCTCAAAATAACTTGGAAACTTCTTCGCAGCCTGGCATTAACCAAAATCAAACAAGTAGCACGCATTGCATCCGGCAGTTTACTGAAACTCTCTGGTGAGTTCAGTTGTTCCATTACTTTCGACGATATCATTGTAAGTGCCATTTGTCATGTATCCGATCATCCTGGCTTGGATTTGTTAGGATTTGATTTGACTGACAAGCTAAATCTTTTGGGCAGGCCACTCAATAATATCTGTTACAAAACACAGGCGACGAAACCGAGCATAAGCAAAAAGCTGTCTGACTCGTTTTGGAAGAAGCACTCAAGCGTGTTCGCTGACGGTCTCGGTTTGTGTACTAATTTCACCGCTGTTATAACGCTAAAGCCAGGATCCCAACCTGTCTTTCGGCCAAGACGCCCGATCCCCTATGCAGCAATGATTCTCGTAGAACAAGAATTGAATCGACTTCAAGCAGCTGGTGTAATCGAGCCGGTTAATTACTCATCTGGGTCGACACCCATTGTTGTCGTTCGAAAAGCGAACAGGTCCATCCTGCTGTGTGTTGATTTTTCAACAGGGTTAAATGCCACGCTGGAAGCACATCAGTATCCTCTACGAGTGCCTGAAGACTTTTTTCGCAAAACAAACGGGCGTAAATGCTTCGCAAAACCTGATTTGGGGGATGCCTACCTACAACTTCCAGTCGTACCCGAATCTAAGCAACTGTTGACTATTAAACCCCACAAAGGACTGTTCCAATACAACCCTCTTCCTTTTTGAGTGAAGACTGCTCGCACTATTTTTCAGCAGCTCATGGACACAATGTTGACTGATATACCAGGTGCTGCTGCTTACTTAGATGATATTATCGTAACCGAGTCAGATGAACAGGGCCTCTATGCCAAGCTGGATAAGGTCCTCACATGCGTTGGTAAGTATGGCTTCCGAGTCCGCTCTGAAAAGTGTATCGCCACCATGTAGCAAATCAGATACCTTGGTTTTATTATTGACCATTCTGGCCGACGGTCCAACCCTGACAACTTAGCAGCAATCAAGGCGATGCCGCCGCCGTCCGACGTACCGACTTTGCGTTCTTTCCTGGGTCTGGTTAGTCATTGCGATGCCTTCTTGCCAGAACTCTATCGCACAAGGGCCCTACGTAATCGGCTGTTGACTAAAGATGCCAAGTGTACATGGACCGCAGTGTCAACGGTCTTCTGAAAGAATCAAATAATTGCTCGTCTCGAACCTGCCTGTCACGCATTTTGATCCTAAACTGCCACTTTTGGTGGCAGCGGATGCATCCAATTACGGTATTGGCGCCGTGATGTCGCACATTTTTCCTGATAGATCGGTAAAGGCAATCGCGCATGTGGCTCAGTTACTCACCAACTCACTCACTCTAGCTGAATGAAATTATAATCAGATCGAAAAAGAAGTCTTAGCCCCTATCTTTTCAGCACGGAAGTTACATAAATTTATCTATGGTCGATGTTTCACTCTGCTGACTGATCACAAGCCTCTTCTGAGTATATTTGGATCTAAGAAGGGCATGCCTACATACACCGCTAACCGATTGCAGCAGTGGGCCACTACTCTTCTAGGATGCGAGTTTTTGATTCAATGGATCAATGGATCTCATTGTGCGGTTGTTGAAGACAGTGATAGCAACTGCCAATGTTGAGTCGGACGTCAAGCGCACCACCACCGACGTTGTCCGAGCCCTTCCACTAACCATGGCTACGGATCAAGAGGCCACTAAACGCGACTATGTGCTGCAAGAAGTCATGAAATTCATTCGACCTGGCTGGCCCAGAAAGAACTTCAACTCAAAGGTTTGTCAGTACGCTAAAAGTCAGGAAGCGCTATCAATAGTTGATAGTTGTCTAATGCTTGCTGAGAGAGTGCTTATATCAGAGGTCCTCCGACAAAGAGTAATCAAACGGTTCCACAACGGCCACTCAGGAGTTAACCGAATAAGATCATTGGCCAGAAGCTACGTTCGTTGGCCCGGCACGGATAAGATTTGAAGGAGTATTACCGCAGCTGTCCTCACTTCATTCAAGTTGCCAAGAATCCGTCACGATGTGAACCACACGATTGGCCTATGCTTGAGGCACCATCGCAATGGCTACACATGGATTTTATGGGTCCAGTCGGTGGTCTGCTTTACCTGATAACTGCAGACGGTGTCACGAAGTAGCCAGAAGTTTTTGCATGCACAAGGCATCTACCGAAGCTACTATTGATAAACTGCAGAAACTGTTCAGTTGTTCCGGGTTACCTAGTAAGATAATAACGGACTATGGTACGTAGTTCACCTCAGCTTTTTTTTAAAAATGATTTATTTGTTCGGAAAACGCTGTCACATATCCGACCACTGCCGTGCCACCCTCAGTCAAATGGGCAGCCGAGAGGTTTGTGGATCCCTTTAAAGAGCTACGTTGAGACCTCGATGGGAGAAGGCCAACGGATTATGTCACTGATGCTTTCCTAACCAACTACCGGACGACGCCAAACCCACATACGCCAAATGGGAAGTCTCCAACCGAGGTTATGTTTGGGAGGAAAGTGAAGACATTGTTTGATGCACTGCGGCCCGGGAAAACCAGAGATACCGGCTAGGAAATCCAATCAGAAAAATTCAACGTAAAGTGTTGCATTGGACGTATTTTTAGCCGTGGAGACCGTGTTCTTGTCAGGGACCACTCAGTGAATCGTTGGAGTTCGGGAGTGATTTTGCGATGAAGAGGAAACGTCGTCTATGAAGTCGATGTTGGCGCATGCCGATCAAATTTGGCACTGCGTTCGACCCAGTATAATCCAAGAAAGAAAAACGAATCTACGATTAGGTATTCTCCTTGAAACGTTCGAGATGCAATCGATGAATGAGTCAACGGAATCAAACATTGACGTCAACCCATCCACGTTGCAAAGAAAAAGTGGACGATGAAGAATTCCAGTAAAACAGTTGAAGGTAAACCCCAGATTGAGAATGTACGATGTAGCTCCGAAATGGGGAAGTGTCAGAAAGCGTCCAAACACGAAAAGAACGACGCGTCCCCAAGGTCACCATCGGTATCACAGGTTCCGGATAGCAGGTGCGCTGGCGGAGCTCACCAAACACGGCTTAGCAGCATGCGACCAGTGGAGTGGGTGTGAAATTGTTCACAGCAGGAACGTCCCAACTGGCTGGAGAGAACGAGCAGGCGAATGGCCATAATTGGCCATTTAGCCATCCCATATATTTACGCAGAAGCTCTGTATGTTTGTCCTGACAGTACAGCCGTGTTCCGGGCTTTCTGCCTTCTCCTTACTACGTAGTCTGACAGGTTCAGTCCAGACGTAACCAATAGACGACCATCCACGTTACAGCACCAATGATACAGCCTAGGTTATAAAATAATATTTCCGAGACTTTGCAACTTGAGAACACCATGCATTGAAAGTAATATTTTGCACTAAAATCTTGGTAAGTTGCTGCACAATGTCTTCGAATGACATATCCGGGAAGAGGTAGGTAGAAAGTAATTATAGTTTCATACTCCTGTAGACCCGATTTCCTCAAAAGCAGACGCACCCGAGGCTCATTAAACAGGTTGCTCTCACCAGTATGCAACAATTCGTCACAGGTATGAAGCTATGCTTCAAAATTGAAGTCTTCTTCCGAGTGGTAATGAAATTCTGCCGTTCTGTGTCAACCTGTCCGCCACAACCTGCGTTCGTTTCTTCTTCTATCTAACGGCGATCGTGGGAACGGCTTTCGGAAACAACGACGTTCGTGTTCGATTTAAGTATCGGCTTGAGGAGTCCCTTTTCAACATTTAGCGATTTGGCGTGAGGACTATGAATCACCGGGTTCAGGTCTTTATTGTCATATTTGCTGGCGTCCGGGTGCTGTTCGTACATACACTCGATGAGTTTCAACATTCAGCTGATAAGTTTGCGAATGCAGCTGCGCAGTGTGGTCTGCGCATTCTCTCGGGGAAGGCTTTGGTCATACAGAAACCTTCAACAGGTGGAGTATTCAACATTCCTCAGTGTATCAAGGCTGACACAGAGTTTGTGGACCGCTGCGCGGACTTCTGTTACCTCGGAAGCATACTATCTGCTGACTCGACCGTCGACCGTGAGCTCAGATCCCATGTTGCCAATAGTAGTGTGGGATTTGGTAAATTTGAGAAATGGATACGGAGGAGCCGGAGTCTGCGAATGGAGACCAACCTGCACGTCTACAAAGCGATGTTCCTCTTTGTCCTCTTGTAAGACATAGGAACACTGAGCATGTATCGGATATGTGGGATGGGGCACCTGTCTGGGATAGTGGCGTTATGGAGGGAACGATAATCTCCACAAGGTCTCCACTCATCTTTGGATTTCTTGGGTACCATATGCAGGGGTGACGACCAGTGACTCGATGAAGTGCGGATGATGCCGAGTTGGAGCATGTGTTCAAACGCGTGTTTCGCGATCTGGAGCTTATCTGGATGGAGGCGACGGGGATTGGTATGGACACGTGGACCTCTCGTCTGGATGTGGTGAACGACGGAATTCGTGACCGGTTGAGTGTACTGACAGGGATGAGTAAGGGTAAGAAAATCCTTAAGGATGTCAGCAAAGTGGGAATCAGGTAGGATAACTCGGATACCTGTGGATGAAGTTGAGGCACTAATTCCGTTGGCCGAGAGAGAAGTCAGCACGTCAAAGAGACGTTTGTGTCGCACATTGATGGATAAGTTGAGTGGGTTAGAAAGTCTGCGCCAAGGATGGGTGTTTGGATGTCGGCCAAAAGAAAATCCACGTAAACGCACGTCGCAATCCGAGGTCAAGAGTAAGGGAACGTTCGCCGTATGTAGCGATGCGGGTACCGTTAGCGGCTTGTAACGAATAAGAAGCGGAGTCAGGAAGCGGATTTTTATGTGATAGCACACCAACTTCAGCTCCCGTACCTACAAGGAAACGTAGACCATTTGAGCAATCGGTGATGTGGAATAGGCGATTGGTGAGAGGAGGGCCACAGACAGTCGTCGCCGTTACTGACTGGCCGGGTGTTTAAAGAGATGTTAGAACGCGGCTTGAAGGAACAGGGTGGTTGACATTTGCGTGCTTTGGGGCCGAAAGATTGGTGATACCAGCACCAAGAGGGACGGGAACGCGACAACGATCGAGATCGTGAATGTGGTTGATGTTTGTTGATTTCGAGCCGTTGTAGACGATCAGTTATGGTATCAAATCTTGTCTGCAGTTGCAAGATGGCGGAAAGTATTGGGTCGGAAACTGTGGAAGTAGCGGATGTAGGGTGGGAGACGGACCTAGCAGGATGACTGGGGTAGGTCTCGTGAATTTTGTCCGCCATGTGATCTAGCTGCTCCAGGCTGTGGTCATCAACGAATGTACTGATGACGCGGGACATGGAGGGTGGAAGTTTATCAAGCCAGAGTTGTGTCATGATTTCTACCGCCAGCTTACGGCCGCAGAGGAGATTGTGCATATGGCGAAGTAGTTGCGACGGCGACCTGTCACCAATTTAGATTGTGTTGAATAAATTCCTAAAGATCTTATTTTCGGATTTGCCTGTCCTACTGATGACAGCCGCTTAAAGTGCGTCATAGGGATTTTCTTTGGGGATGTCTTCCAAAAGATCTTCTATTTCTGTTGCTACAGCATTAGGAAGATGTTGGACGACATCAGAAAAACGGGTAGCTTGAGAAGTGATACGTCGGTTAATGAAAACAGCCCCGACTTGGTGAAGCCACACCCTGGGATTACGGGGATTATAGTCTGGTAAACGGATGCTAGTCGTATTCTCGACTAAATCAGATGAATCGAAGTGTGTATCCATAATGACCGGGCAAAAAAACTGGTACGACCTAAAAGGAACAGATAAAAAATATCTAGAAAGACTCGGTCTCACAAAATTTGTAGTGGTCTGGCTACCGTAAAAGCTACTTTACCAGGAGTGTGTGGCAAAGAAATAAAAATAATAACTCTAGATTGAGTACACAATAATAAAGAGGGTCAAATGGAACAGACTCACTAAGAAATGTTCTTTTTAAAATAGTTCATCGTTGGCCTGGGTCAGCGAATAAATAATAATGCAATTATGGTTGTCCAGGGATCTTCTTTTGAACAGTTCCCACATATAATAAAATCCGAAAATAGTCTGAAATGTCTTGATACCAGAGTTAGTACATGAAACTCGCGAATGACCGCTGCAAGCGCGAGCAAAATCAGAAGAGAAAGTTGAAGCATGTGACCACGTTTGCCTTTTTGTGTACTTGTACAAAATGCGCGTTTTTGTAGTCTGTGCGTATTCAAACAAAAACGTTTGTGCAATTGACGAAATACGTAATGTTATGATGGAAGCAAAAGGAAGGTACAAAACACCACACTTGGCCGTCGCCATATAGGTCGAAACCAAACAAAATATATTAACACACTGTATCGATTTATGTGTGAAGCCCGCGATGGTGCTGGAAATGACTTTCAGTGACCACCGTTGTGTAGACTGAATAAAGTCGTATCATAGCTAACTACAGAATACCATGTGGAACAATTGTGGGTTCGGCTTATTAGAGAAGCAATTCCTCAGTCTACCTGAAGTGGACACGTTTGGGTTCAATTGCTAGGCTGTTTTCATCTGTGCCAGAAACGGCCTGCTCTTGTACCCTAGATTTTCGTGAGTATGAAGCCTACACAAGTGCTGGAAATGACTTTGTGACCGTCACTGTACAAACCAAGCTGAACAAGGACTAGTACTATATAGCCATATACATGTGCCAAGACTGCGTCCGATGATTGGTGCGGCCACAAGACCACATTTTACATACACCGTTGGTCTCACCGGTTAAACTCGAACTGATAATTATGAGCCATCAGTTAGGCGTACCGAGGGCTTTGGAAATGCCCACTCCTGTTCGCTCTCTGGCTTTGCTCCATTGGTTTTACACCGGACACAAGGCGTTCAGGTGGCTGCACACGCGGCTCATTGCAACTCTCATGCGGCATTTGTGGTTCGCGCGGATTCATAGGGTCGTTTCGGTGTGACAGGCCAATCTGGAAACGGAATCCAGCCCACCATGATCCACCGAGCTATACTAGGCGGTCTCAACTTGAAACGCATCGTGTTTTTTATATCAGGATGGACAATGGACGTCTGGCGAGCATAGTCCCCTGGTCTTCCTTAAAAGCCTGTACTACTGTGGTAGTGTGCTGACACTTACCAGCTACTTCTCGGTCAGGCTTTTAAAAAATAAGTTTCAGTTGCAGGCCATAATCGACCTCCTCCTTAGGCCTGGACGCTGTTGCCCTATCCCAGCCCACGCACACCCATGAATTTCATTACTAAAAATGAAGTTGTACTACAATGGCTTTCGCGTGGTTTTATCGGTCTGCTGCATGCAACTGAGCGGGTAAGTAAAAACAGGCTATTGCTGACATATACCTTGTTACACTTCCAACTAATCCGTTTTCTCTCTCTCTTTCCACTGAGGTAATCCTCTTTGTAGTACCAGGACTGGCAGCTTTGTTCACCTTGAATCATCAGTGCCGGAAACGTCTGCACATCTCTCTGAAGTACCAGCCCCAAACACATCGACACTAGCTTTCAAACCCCGAAATCCGTTTCATTTAGAAGCCACTAATTCTTGCCATCTTAAGTTGCTCTTGTTCCCTTTTAACTGACTTATACTGTCAAGAACAAGAATCCAGGGTGCGGATACTGCAAATGAACTGGCTGCCCCGTTACTCCATCTACACCACGCAACTTTACTGATGCGGAAGGTGGCTGCTGTGTCCAATCATCCAGCGGGAGCGTCCCCACTAGACTGGATGTCCGTTGACGGTCACTGCTGCGCGGTTCGTTTAGCAACGTCTGTGGGGGACTTTGGGAAAGAGAGGTCCATCTTCTTGTGGTTCAGTGGACTGTAGCTCTGAGTCTGCCGGAAGATAATTTCTATGACTCTTTAGGTCTTTGTTCTCGGTGAACTAATAGCTTGGACATCTTCATCGTCGCTAATGACATGGAAGCACAGGCAAGTAGGCTCAGCGCCGTTGGGACAAGTTGGGTGGTAGACTTGGACTAGAGTGGAGACACACGGGTAACACCTATTGTAGGTGGGCGTCGATCAAAAACTTTTTCTTCTCAGTAACCACTTCTGAAATGGTGAAAATCCTTTGACCATGCGCAACGAACCACTCCGAACCTCAGCACACCATACCACCATCAGTAGTGGATTGACAGATTCGGTCGCTTCTTGTCACTGCTTCTGGATTGCCTACGTAGACATCCATCGCGTGCTTGTTCGTTGCTGTCTTCATTCCGCTTTTCAGCCGCATTTCGTCTGGCTACTGGGAAGTCATTGATCCCGTAACCCAAAGAAGGTATTACAACTGACTCCAACGCCTGCTTTCTCGTCAGTTATTGGATGCCAGCGATCACTGGGGCAAGATAGAGCTGTACGAGATGCCGGAATTTTTTAATCGCACCAAAACCCAGGAATTTTCTTCCCAATATTAGACCCCTGACAAGCTTGTTGATCTTGCTAGAAGTTTGGCTACAGATTTCCTCCTGTTGAAACCACAATGCACCTCGATACATCATCCCACGCCAAGTAAAACTAAATGTCCACAAAGACCCAGAAGCCTGGTGGTTCCTGAAGACCGAAGAAACGGAACAGGCCAGCAGGCCATTGAAAGCCTCTTCTCAGTGAAACCACTAAGGACCACAATAGTTCTCTAATATCTAATAAAAGTAGTTTTTACCGTTCAGCCGAATATTTTGAGCAATATTTTGATTGGTTACCTGTCACGCCCTCCTGAACTGTCTGTAACAGAAACGCGGACTGTAGACATGAAACATCCTTCCACCTCCGATGTGTGTCTGTGCGCATCCATGCTTAAGTTTCACCGCGTTTTCGATGCCAAAAACCTTCCTTCTTTTCTGTTTAAGCAGGGTGATCAACCCAGCAGTTAGTACTTGTCTTTGGCTTCTGAGTGGGATGAGGGAGTCGATCCTAGGGAGATGAGGTGTCCAACTATGAAACCACAGAGCTTTCTGTCTGTTCTCCATCGTAACAGGGCCTCTAGTTTCATTGATTCATTGTTGACTTACGCCGGTTCGTGAAACCCTGACGCATGAGCCAAAGGCATGATTTCAACCAGTTATAGGCTGCATCGACCACATTTTTCCAGGTTCTAGAGCACCGCCATATTTGCAGACCACCCATTTGGTGTTAGTAGTCCTTCACCCCAAAGGTGCATTCGATTTTGTCGATCGGTAATTTGTTCTAACCACGGTTGCCCAACGAAGGTTGCATCAGCAGTTCGTGAGCATATTTTAGTCACTATACTCACCTAATTCTGAGCATTTGGGGGCGTATGGGGAGCTAGCCAAAAGCTTCCCACGAAAATTTGCCCGGCAAGGATGTGCAACATCCCCACCTGTGTTTTATTTGGGTTACCTGCTAAAACAGTAAGTATCCCTTTACGACAGAAACGCTTTCAAAGCAATTCTTCTGCAAGGTGTGCGATAGTGACTGTCTGATCACGAAGGTTGAAAAAGATTCCGCTAGAACAAATTCTGATAGATATGTTTAACGTAACATGTGCTTAGGAAAATTATGTGGTTTATGTCAAGCCTGAACAATCCGGCGGTATTGCGTCAGAAAATTCCAGGCAGAGAAAGTGAGAGCAGGGAGGTGTGCCGCAAAAAGATCCAAACGACCGTGGAACCTCCTGAACAATTAACTAAAACGAGCAAGCCTTGAAGGAGGTTGACTGTGTTGAAAGAAAACGCAGCGTCTGGGTATCCTCTTAGATAAGACAAGAAGTAGACACAACATCTTACAGCACAAACTGAAAAGATGGTACCACGTTTAAATGGGCACTCCGACGCAGAAAAAACAAGATGAAGAGCGTATAGTATAAAACCAATAACTGTCGCGATGGCCGTGTTCGGTTGCTACATGTCCGGCGTCGTCACTCATGAACTGACAAGGTTAACGCCACAGGGCCTTCATACCTGTGACATTGAAATGATTGATAGTGAGAACCTAGTGAATTCAGAGTATGTAGGCGATATCCTCATAATCTTTGAAGATAAATAGGGGGCAGAATAAAGTGAAACAACCGTTATCGCTAGAAGAATCGTTACAAGAACCAACTAAAGTGGTCCCTTTCAACAGACAGTCTCTCCTAATCATCGGTTCTTCATGTGGCGGACACTTGTAATATTGGGGCTTTCTAAGTATCTGTTTGCATGATTTTACGACAACTTCATTTAAGGGAATGTAAAAAACTGACCTTGAATATCTCAAGCGGAGTTTTTGCAATACCAATTGAAAAAGTAGACCCACGGTACTCATTACCGACCGGAGATCTTCAATAGGATCACTGAGGCCCAACTCTAACCTCGGCTAAGCTAAGAATAGAGGAATTTCCCAAAAGAGGCCTCGATAATAAGATAAGCATCTAGAAATTTTCTGAGTATGACATTCTCAAGTGGACCGTTTCACAGGTCAAAGTTGAGGGCAAATAATTCGTTCTGGACTCTTCAGAAGATTGATTTCTCTTCTGGTGAATTCATTCCAGAGAGAATCAACGCCTCTGAAGACTCAGCTTTCTCTACCAAGCTAAGCTACGATTAGCCAACCGAACCACTTGCAAGATAGACCGACTGAAACTATACAGAGAAGTGACTGAATTCGGGAAGACCTTATCTTTCGAAATCTGACGTTTCACGGAATAAGTAGCTTACGACTTTAGCTTGTGACATAAATGGACGCTAAAATGCACTCACCAGAGTAAATGCAGCAATGGTGGCTTGAAGTTCATAAGGTTTTCATTTCTTCCAAAATGAAGTTCTCTTCATTGAGACAGACCACACAGAAGGCAAGCTTAACCAAACGGAAGCATTTTTGGTTCAGATAGTCACTCGGCATCCACAAGGTGGAAAATTCGCATTATGAAATACGTTGTTCCCTTCGTAAATATCCTAAGGGTTCGTTTTAAGGCACGGTGTAGTTTCTCCCTCAGTTGAGGCAACACGAACAGCAGCAGAAACATTTTTTTCTCTGTCACTACCAAATGTATGAATACCGTTTTTAAATGCTGTAGTCAAGCGAACTTGCCACACGGTATAATTAGGATTGCTGTTGCGAACAAGGGAGATTCCGTTACCACCCACCAAGACCTCGAGAAGGGTTCTAAGCACCAAATAGTGTTTATTCACTCATCTACAGTTGCAGCGAACATTATATTGGGGGGACCGGACGCGGACTTGCAACGCACGTAAAAACGTGCTTCGATGTGTTGTATAATCGGCTGGACCGACCGGAACAAGGATGCTGTGATCGGTCGCAGTTCAGCTTACTCGATCTTCAGACAACTAATTCACCCTGGTCACATCATGCTGTCAAATCTTCCTTTAAAGTGAGCACTACAAGTTGTCAACCCATCTGTTGGCATTCTTTAGAACCATAATTACAACTACATGACAACCGAAGCGTTGCGTTTACCCTGGTCTTCATTACCTAGGTTGTAGAATATTCAGTCAGCCTCTGTTTATGTGTGAATTTTGGATTTCCTGTAACATACTGTATGACTCTCTGCATTCCACATGTTTCAAGTGTGCAGTAAGTATTATCATTAACAACAATAACAATAATAATAATTCTACCATCCCTTATAACTTGTCATGTTATGCCATGGTTATTCGCAGTCACAGACCCGTCTATTTGAAAAAATAGCCAAAAGTGCTATTGACCTGTGGCTTCTTGTGGAGGACGCTGAACCGTTGAAGTAAGAATCAAGAGATCAGCCAATGTGATCTCTAAAGAGCAAGCGAGCTAGAATTTGCCATGAAGATGTAAATTTTTTCAATCCCTTAACATTTGTGGGGACTACCTTATCAAAATGCAAAGGACAAGTAGCGTTATATCCTGTCTGAGTTCGAGCTAATCGCACTGTTGATAAGCCACTTGTGACCGTACGGTTAAGTGTTCAACTAATAGCCGGGAAGTAGCAGGTTCGAAACTCCCTGGAGTTTCGTGAGATGTATCTTGCTGAAGATTCCTAGTAAGAACGAAACAGTCGCACAGTGCCTCTCGGCTTTCAGCGTTGAATGGATTCACGTACATGACGAAATCACTATTAAAAACGTGAGTAGCCAGATGCCACATCGACGTTGGAAAGTACTTTGCACTAGGAGGACATCCAGAGTAGTAGACTATCAAAAGGAGGGAAATTGATCTAACGTAATACTGTGCAGCAATACGCCCTCATACGAAACATCTACCTAAGAATAATCTTTTGGGAAGGAAATTCCACTTAACTTTCTTTTGCAACGTTATTCCTCCACATAAGTTAACGAGCAGGAAACACTTCACACCACAAATCTGCATGCCAAAGCGTGCAAGACAAAAATGGGCGATTGCTGGGCACCTTTAAACTTGCGTTCACTTACCTTGTGAAAGAGGACCAAAAAAATGTTCATTATACGTCGTGAAGATGGATTACGGTAAACTATAAACGCACGTTAAATGTTCTAAAGACTAAGGTAGATGTGATTCCAAACTAGTTTGGAATTACCGATGACAGATAAATAAGTTTCCATGCAAATTATGCCGTCATGAAGAGACTGGGCCTAAGCGTAATGTAAGAGGTTGTCCGGGATCCAGTGAGTTATATTGGAGAGAGTCCGTGCGACACTCACATAGTCTCTCATACCAGGTTTACCAATAGTTAGAGTTCTGCTTAGCGCAAACTCTTGGTCCTCCGGGTTGAGATTGGAACATGTGTGGCGACGTTTTCTTTAAAAGACTGTAATGTAGAGGCCTTTCCCTCCAAACACCGCTTGTTTCCGGGCTTTCCAAGCGCCAGACATTGGCCCACGTAAGAGTAGAATTAATTTCATACCACATCGGCCATCACGCTGTCTCTTTTCATCTTCGTTAACGTAATTCTTATTCTCCCTCCCTTCGCTCCATTAACATTAACTGTTCTTGTAGGCCCATCCGTCCTGACTGACAACCTTATTTCTCTCATCTGTCTTGGCCGCTTCATCTGCGCCTCTGCCAGTGCTGACAGCCTCAGGCCTATCGAAATTAATCTTCAAGTATCAACCCCCGTCTATCTGACTTTTAATATTCGCACTCAGAAGCAGGCGGAGCAACGAGTTATCCTGTCCTTTGGCAAGCACTTTTCATCCATAACGTGTAAGGTCATGCTTTTGGACAGGCAATTACTGATCAGACCACTTGCAATCAAAGGGAAGGTACTCGAATTCGTGGAGCGTGTTACGTATCTTGGAAGTTGTATCAGCTCCTATTATAATGTGACATGAAGTCAGCCCACGAATCTCCATGGCTTGGGTCGCGTCTTCTAATTTCAGCTACTTATGGGAGCAAAGCGGCATGTCCCTGAATCTCGAGGGACATGTATCGTTGTATGGTTGCTAGACGTGGGCTATGCAAGTAGATCGAGAGGTCTTCAGATCTTCGTCTCAGAATCGTAGTTCGTATAGACTAGTACCAACGAGCCAGTTAGAAAATGAGTGTTCGATGGCGCAACAGAGATTTCGATCGAAGAATGTGTCCAGCACCAAAATCTTTGGTGGTTTGGTAATGTATGATGCATGCCAAATCATCGCTTGCTGAAAAGGTTGCTGTTTTTCATGCCCAATTTAGAGTGGCGCCAACATAGGGGTGCGAAAGCAATTACCAAATGTCTGGGTACTATCGCTTTGACTGGCCTTCTAGGATGGGGTCCGGGTGAGCCCCCTGTGCATGGCTGGAGATGTGGAAATATGTTGTTATTTTCTATCTAGATTGTCCGAATCAGTGTCTGGAGGTGTAGGTACCATGAAATGATTGTGGCAAGCTAGCATTGAGTCCTTTTACTATCCACTTTCAGTCATTTCTTGACAATAGCGCTTCCAAATAAATAATATTTTGCGGTAGCAGAGCATGAGTTTTGGACACTGATGTGTTGTCGATTATTATGATGATTTGATGTTATATTATTTTTGCCATTTGATCGCGGAGAAAACCTAAACACTTTTGGTAAGTGTGGTCAAAATTAACACTTGAGTTTTCAGAGCTTTATCTACGCAGAGTTGTAGGCCATTTACGGTGGAAAAATCTGAATCGGGATGTAGTATTTCGAAAGTGTTAAGATTTGACTTTTGAGTATCCACCTCTAAACCCATGGAGAATCATAGGTAAGTCATTCGAGCTCAGCTGCACGAACGTTTTGACCTCCGTGTAAGTTGAAGAGTTAGCCCACTAGACTTCCATATATTCTGTTCATCAGAATTTTTTCACGTGAATGAAATGGAATATTCTTTTATTCAGTTACCCCCCCCGTTTCTCTCACTTAATTTACAGGCTGTGTACAAGCATGCTTCAGTCGCTTGTAAATGCCACGGCGTTTCGGGTTCCTGTAGTCTACGGACGTGTTGGACGCAGCTCTCTCCATTCTCTCGAGTCGGTCGCTATCTTCGTGAACGCTATGACGATGCAATTAAGGTAGTGATTCATGTGCCTGATTTTTTCCTCCTAAGTCAGGATCAAGATCAATGAAGAGATATAAAGTTTACGCCTGTTATGGATGGAAACTTTTGTAGCTCAGGTTGAATAGATGGTCGTTGATTTATTCGGTGTTCTGGGTAGTTTGGTTTCAAACATCGTGCTTAACTGTGCATCGTGATGCCAGACGAATGACACCATCCCGTCACTTATTATGCAAAAGTCACGTATTAGGATCATGAGAGATGTTCGCAGCCATATGCTGGTAAACCAGCTTTAGAAGCATTTGGAAAATAGGATCTCTATCTTTTCGTGATAGAGCCTGCTTCCAGTGGGTAAAGTTGGTGGGCTGAATTTGAATCCTGTGGAGTTTCTACTCGGCTGTGCTGTCTGACGCTGGACTCAATCATCACATGAGTATTCTTTCACGAATGACCCCATATTTATCTTATGACAACGGTTTCATATAATGATGTTACTTAATAAGGGTTGACTGGTTCTAAATTACCTGACAGATATTGATTTTGATGTTTGTCGAACTTTCACTACTGAAACATTTTGTACAATCATAGGTACATGCTTTCATTTACGTTGTCACGATTTCCCCGTGCTTCGCTTAGCTGAACGCACGTGATTCATAAATTTATAGCTTGAGTTGAGAGAACCAAGAACTTCACTACATAACCATTACACTATCACATTTAAACCGTAGTGCTGAGATTTAAAGTTTGGACAAGTTTGAACGGAGAGCTAGATTTGCCAGTCAGAGATTTCGTTGTAAAGAGAGCACCAACATTGGTTATACAGCCACTTTCCAAAACTGCTACACCATTCCTACAGAAGAAAACAGACTTTCCAATTCGCCCAGGACCTTATTTTGGAGGAATAGTGCATTTTCATGGTATTTATTGATTTTTCTCAAGTCACGTAGTCTACACTAAGGCCAAGGTGAAAAGATAACCTTCCAAAATGTTTTAATTATTTCACAACTTGTTTATTATCGAACCTTGCACGGTCAACATACAGTCCAGACTTGCGAATTATGAGGAAATGGAAAACAAAAATATTCTCAAAAAAGATCAGCACTGGGTTGTCAGCAATGGTCATGGAGGTAAGCATCTGAGCAGATTATTTGGGATGATGGTACCGAGATAAGCATACCAATGTTAATAAACGAGAAAAACCATGCTGTAGGCAAAATAGACCGACATGCACACCACTTTGGTTTCAACTGGACACTCAGAAAAATTTCACCTGAATCTCTCGTTTATCATGTTGTTCAACTGAATGTGTTGTACACAGGTCACCTCAGTTCTTACGATATTCTAAATATGAAAGTATATTTTGTTGTTGGAAGAACGCTATTGATAAGGTTGGTGAAGAGTGTTGCAAAGCCGACCACCGGTTTGGCCCTTCCACTTCGGACTGGGCTGGGATGATCAAGCAGGCGTACTCGACCAGTTTTCGTCAGCATCAACTCTACTTGAACCAAAGTCGCACCAAATTCCCAATCAAAATCCACTCATTTGCACACCTATTTGGTTCTCAAAGGAAGCTCAACTGAAACCTGAGGTGGCCTTTGTGCGGAACCTTCAGTTGAAGGAAACCAAAAACGGGAAATTTAGCTTGGATTCAGTTAGTGAAGTGTGAAAACTAAATTGGTGTGCAAATGAGTGAATTTCCATTGCAAATTTTGTGATATATGGGTTCAAGTGGAGCACAAGGATAGCAGAAACTAGTGGATTTTGCCTACCTGATAGGCCGGAAGTAGAAGGGCCTAATCGGTCGTGGGGTGTTGAGGAGATTTCAGCAACTTTAGTAGTGCTGCTTAGTCGACAAAATCATCCGACGGTTTTCCTCCTTGTATATCCGGGCGCATCAACTGTTTGAAGTTCGGTTGTTCTTGCCATACGTCTTGAAATCGGAGATGCTATGTCACGTATTTCAGCCATATGGCCCTCAAAATACAGTAAATAGCAGGCAATTCACACTTTTGGAATTTACAAGCAGAGCTGTATCGACCTAAGTTTCTTCTTGAATTGGACAATCCGTGTTTGTCGGGCCTTTACCAATTCATCGGTCTATTCTCAGTAATTTTCGAGAACGTGCGCAAGGCTACACTGTTACATGAATACAGCGTCCTGCTGATTGTGGCTTCTCCGGTGTCGACAACATTTCCAACATCACTTTGGTCTTCTGCTCCAGCAGGCCGAACTGTTAGATGATCCAGGTACAGAACAGACAAGGTCGAACGAGTTAGTGCGAATCGGCTGGTTCATTTGCGTAGCCGATCGGTTCAGTCATTTTGTAACATAGGAAGCCGGTGCTCCTCTGAATGGAATATCGTAGTGTCCAGTCAAGTGACCAGCGTGCACCATTAGATTACTGAAGTCATGACATATGTTAGGATAGACCGCATAATCACGAACGAAGCGGATTCGATTATTCAGTTCGGTACACCCATATCACGGAGCCAAAATCACCTTTGCCTTTCTATCAATGTCACGACAGTTGTAGATCATCTGGGTGCTCCTATCCACTAGTGATGGATGACTACATAACCATCTATGCCAGCAGGATGCACTGTTGAAATGATCAGCCTCAAGTCACGTTTTCGGCTGATTAGTCTGTGGAAAATGGCGAACCAGTTATTTGGTGGGGAAGAAATCGGTACACTTCTATTTTATGCTTATTCTTGTTACAAGATCAACATTTAGCATTCAAAAAAAATTTACTAACTGTTTGGCTGGACCAAGTATTACCGTCACAAACACGTGCCCGACGGTTTGTAGGCTACAAATCTAGACAGGCGATGCACTATTTGATTTTATCATGAGTATTACTAAGACCTATGGGACAACATCTGTAGGATTGAATGCGGACGTCACAGTTAGCACGCAGGTCTGGTAGTTGCATTGGAAAGGGTCTTCAACTCCAACGAAAAAGCTAACATTTTTGGAAGCTGGTTGGACTTACGTAAAGTTGTGACCAGGCAATTAAGTTCCCGAATTCGAATTTTCAAAAAAAAATGTAGCGGTGCTCCTGGGTGGTAAATATATGCGAAAATGAGTTTGCAGCACAATTTTACTTCTGAAAAAAGCAAGCAAGCAATGTGTTGCCTCATTTAAGCCATCACCTTAATTAACCTGAGAAAATTTCGCCGTGTAGAATGTGCAGATGCTAGCAAAAAACCTCATTCAGTCAATACAGGACAGCTGAGACCGTGGCGATTAGAATGGTTTACCTAGATCCTTTTATCTGGCTTCTGTTTTTTTCGCCGTTAAAACAGCCTTACCACAAATGTACGCCTTGTTTAAACAATTTTTGCATCGAAACAACACAGACCCTCCAATAAGTATTCCAACTAGGCTGCTGAAGTTAAGCATGCTGAGATTTCATGAAGTTAAGTGTGTTTTTATTCTGATCGCTCGGTACCGCTTTTAGCACTTCGGATCCGTACTACCTGGAAACTGACTCTGCGGGGTGACTCACGCCCGCTTTTCCTGATCCCATGATATTTTTGCTCCTCTAAGAAAACAAAGGGGTCTGCGACTTTGCTTAGCCGCAGAAAGATCTGCCTCCTAATAGTGGTGATATCAGAGGGGTAATTTGTTTTATCAAATTCTCCGGTATACTCTCGCTGCTTGGTCGCTTGCGAAATATTTTACTTAAGACAATGAAATACTTCACCTAGCAAATAATTATATAAAATGCTCCTCGATTTGAAAACTACTCGGGGACAGTTTCTGTCTATAATCTTTTTACTTACCATTTGAGAAGATATTGATGAAAACAACTAGCATGGGTTGCTCATTTGAAAGTGTCATTGGATGGTTATTAATGTACATAAATAAGAACAAATAACAATTCGCATCATACCTCTCTTTGTGGCCACTTGGACGTGTGATTAAGGCATATATCGCTTGTACTGACATCAAATATATATCAACACTGAAACTCACCAAGGTGGAGTGCTAACTCCTGACTCGTTATTCGAATAACCGGTAGATGCTTGACCGTATGGACGAAGTAAGCCTCAGTTACACTTTAAAAACGTGATACGATAATAGACTTTTATACGACACATGAGTTCAAATCCAGCTTTAAGCGGTGTTCACGGACAGACATGGCACCGATCAGGTACTTAGTGGGTCAGCAAGTTGCCTTGATCTCAAGACAAAGAAAAGAAGAAGAAACAACAGCACATCGGTGCTCAACACTGATGTTTCGCTTCTGTAGAGGTAGAGCCGTTGGTAACTCGCCTCATCAGTTGCGACTAAGCGGCAACAAAACACGCAGTAACTTGCCCCTGTATGAGCCCACAGTAGGATTGCACAAATCACTAAGCACAGTTTCACAATTCCACATATGAATTGCTAGCCCACAGAAATTCAAGAACAAGTTCACACTATGGCATTAATGTACCCATCAGTGGCTGTTTGTTTTTACATTGGGGCAATCATCCAGGAGGTGCTAGCAATAAAGTTGTGCTGAAAGGACAAAAATCTAGTTTCTGGTACGCACTGTTTGCTTTGTTCGCATAACAAAGTACCATTGAGGTAAAAACAACAGACCTTAACAGTTCATCTGCACAATATTACTTCGTGTTAAAACGGAATGTTAGGTTGGGCCCCAACCGCAAGCGTCGCTGAGAGAGGATATGGATATACCGCAGAAACCACCCGTACCAACCAATACATAGACAGACAGGTCGACAGATAGATAGATAGATAGATAGATAGATAGATAGATAGATAGATAGATAGATAGATAGATAGATAGATAGATAGATAGATAGATAGATAGATAGATGGTCAGATGCGACGAATGGTGCCTATATATCTTCTGCTATGATCGCGAGAGATTTTTTATTCACATACCTCGCGTGTTTTAACAGCCCTCAGCTACTACTTAATTCTGTACACACATTCGCATGCTTTATAATACCATCTTCAGACATCGACTTCAGTTATTATTGAGAGAAACCAGACGGGTTCATAAAATTGCAGTGCAACAATGGTTGTGATAGAAAAATCCAGTGCCTTGTTTGGAAAGAAGGAAACTGGGATATTTCCGCACTGTTGAGCTCAGTTATGATGAAGTGGTTGTTGTGCTCCGAAGAGAGCCACTAAAACTGTACGGATGCGAAATCCTACTGACGAAATTTTAAAGCCGGGTACTTCTGTGGTTCCGATGAAAAGGCTTTCGTGATTTGCCTATCTCTATGTAGGAATCTACATTAGGTGCATGTGAGATGTACGGCTAGCCATGCGTGGCGTCCAAGCTTTGTTTCTTTTGTCCGAGTGCTCGTACACTGCTGGTGCTGACTAACTGCTCTGCTGTGTTCGTTGTGTCGATCGTATCCTGGAACGACGTCGTCCAATTTACCTATCAGCCTGGCCAGACCTGTGGCCAACATAATTATAGCTCTCATATCTTGGTTCCACTACTGGTTCGTGCACAACATAGCTGCGTTGTCATATACGGCACTATCCCTTTGAGCTTACATTTGTATAATGTATGGTAAGAGTAACCTTTCGGCGGCGAGGATGTAATCTTTGTTGGCGCAACAGCATTTTACTAGATCTAGGCCGTTGGAAAGCCCATTGCACCTCAATAATCCATTTGGAAGAAGTCCTCTGTGGATTATGTTAACCTTCACTGATCAATGAACCCGAGGGTACAGTTGTCAGATAAACCCTAAATCACAATCCGACGTCAGAACATTGAAAAGAAGGGTCATTTCTACGGAATACAACCAGAATCTTGGTCGGCATTACCAGAGGTGCTTGAGTGTTTGGACCAAGAGTGAGATAGTAGTTAGTGTCTGTTTACTGTTTCTTCGTCGTCATCACCATTGATTTCTACACAAGAGAACACTGGTACTTCACTGCCGTACAATTTTTGTCGGTTTGGTTGAATGGACGCCTATGATAAAAAGGAGAAAAAATGGGACAGGGAGGAAAAATTAGGGCTAGCTTATCATTAACATCCGATGTGCCTCCAACATTCAGTCAGATAATATGGATAGAAACCAGTGGCATGAACTCCAGTAATATCGTTTAGTCGCGAAATCTTTCAGTGTCCTCAGTCAAACACAGGGAGGGTCAGGTTGGCCGCATCCTGGAAAGCGAGTCGCACCGGCAGAACCCAGACTTTTTGTGACACCCTTCAGTCCGCCCCGCCATGTACACCAGTCCAGCTCGAGGCATCTGACACTCCAAATTTGAGGCAGAAAGCATCGCTATCCTCGGAAAATTATTACATGATATATGTGGTGCATGACCCAACCACCTTAACCTGTGGTGCTGCACACATTTCTTTCCGCCCCATCAACAACCCATTTCATGACCAGAGTATTTCGAATTCGCTGCTTCTAATGGACTCCAGCTTGATACAAGTCCACTCGGTTATGTCAGAGAAAGTGGGAGAATATTATCGATTTGACTGCCTGTCATTGTAAGTCCACTACCGGACTGCCAGTATACACTGCTGAAACCGGACAAAGTAGAACCTCCATGCATTTCTAAGGATTATTCTTTAGGATAATAAACGGGAAGACTCAGATTAACAAACCTGGGACCCAAGAAGTTCTTCAGTGAGGTGTAGTCATGCCGAAACTTTTGACCCTCACTGGAATCGGGAACGAACTACCTACTGTGTTACTTAGAAGAGATCAATTAGAAGGAACCCTAACCTCATCACTGGGGAATTTAGCTGTGTTGTGTTGGAATGTGGATGCACGTAAGGGAAAACATACGCTGTGTGTGGTTTTCGCCACAAAACAGGTTCAGCCTGAAGGTTTACTTCCAAAATGAGCATCAGTAAAAAGATTCAGAAGCGGAAGTCACTCGTTGCACCGAAGAATATGTTGCAGTAGAAGTTTACCCTAACCAAGACAATGTATCTCCTTATGGCACTTTGCCTAGTATCAATGAAAAACGGTCGGGAATGGAACTTGACACTGGAAGGTAGACGACCTGGATACGAAAAATGATTTCGCTGAGAAACTTCTAACTGCCGTTGATTAGAAATGTTTCTGGAAATCAAGCTGCATGTCTTGTATTTTTACATGAGAATGAACGTGAAACCTAATACACCCGGAGTTAGAGTGGTGACATTCATAGGCAAAACTTCATGTAGAAACAAACACTACTGATCAAATACGGAGTAAGACAGACCACGCCACTAGTATCACACAGGAATAAAATGAGCCCAGCTAGGACAGAATTTCATGTATTGCCTTTACAAATGTTCACAGTATGGAAAGTCAGATCGCTATGACTTGGCGATATGCCTTCGCCCCTTCATATCTAGCCAGCTTGAAGATTTACATGAAGATTTACATGAAGATTGAAGATTGAAGATTTACATGAATAATTTCCATGAAAATCTCTAGCATCCACACAAGTGGAAGTTGCTAGGTAAATATTCCCGGTTTTCTGTGCAGATCATCATGGCAGATGTCGCATCGATTAACCAGACAGACACTGTTAGTTAAAATTGAATATTATCTTTACGAATAAGCAATTTATTTATGAAGTTGCTTGGTGTGTGACTCGGCGACCACAGTTTCCCCACAGCCTGCTGTTTGCAGCCTCGTATTTGGCTTAATTTTGACACGAGTTGTCTTGAAACAGGCGTGTATATATATGTATATATATTGCTGGACACACTGAGGAAATGCCGGGAGTTACAAAGCGAGTATAATAACTGAGAGAAAATTTCATTCCTACCACCAAAAATGGCTTCCGTTCTTCTATAGATGATGGGAAATCAGCACTGAAAAGGCATTTTATATACGATATATAGTATACAATACTACATATTATATAGAGAGTATTACTGAAAGATTTACAGTACCCAAACTCTTCCGCATCCCCCGGTACCTGCTCAAAAGCAAAGGAAAATCCTTGTGGATTTTCTTGTTTGAGCTATAATAAACTTGCTCTGGCTGCCTTCATCCTCTGGGCACCTGCTTTGACTACTTCTTAAGATACGTAGTAGCCACAGTCGACGGATGTCCAGTTACTGAACTATGAAACCCGGGATTTTCCAGTTCCTGGCCACTCGTGCAGCTTCATTTACTTACAGCAAAGCATTCAATAAGATATCTCTATTCCGGGAACCGTATTGCCCCTAACTGCAACTTCTCCCTTCTTCAGGAAGTTTTATGAATATATTTCCGAATTCTACACAGAAAATATATGTATTTAACTCAAACCTATTTGATGTAGTGGAAAAAATTAGAGGAAATCAATTTATTGATCTATCAGGCAATCAAACAAAAGAGTTTGTCGTTCAAGAAATTAGATTGATTTTGTCCGTACTGTACCAGACAAGGAATCCAGTTTCGTTTACTTACTGCTCAAGCGAGTACTTCGTTTGCTTTTCAACACAGCAGTTTAGCATAGACGTTACAACGGGATCTGATTATTAGTACTCACCCACTGATAGCCACTAAGTAAATTTAACCCCATTGTCTTCTACCCCAGGAGTTCCCTGGGAATTGCAGTTGCTGGAATAGGCACATGGGAACTGTTGGTAGGTCTTCGTATTCAGGTTCCCTTATTAACCCTCATGTACTGCAACTATCGTTGTGTGTTGAGACTTCCACTTTTCACAGACACGCTGTTATGTCGTTTAGTTAGGGTAGTTAACGATTTTTGGCTGTTGCGAGGTGTCACTAGTTGCCGGACCACTTTTTTTTCATTAGGAGAACTTTCCATTCCACCTTTCATCCCCCCGCGTATGTGGTGGCTGCCGGAGTTAAGGTATGTGGTGATTCCTCCTGAAGTCAGGGAGTGACTCAGCAATGCCTGGCTTTATCCCGTTGTGGATACGTAGGTTTTTAGCAATGAACTGCCCCTTTGAGACGGTCTTTCTGTCCCTTATGGGTTCAACGACGTGCCATAATTTATTAGGAGAATTTCAGCTGTAAGTTCATGGGAAATGCGGAGAGATGTCTAAAGAGTCCTCCCAGGTTTCAATGCACACCCAAGTCTGTCGAAAGTACCATTCTTCAAATGTACCAGTCTGTCATATGTATGAATGTCGTGGTTTCATCAGATAGTTTTATATGATGATTCTGTCTTCATATCTATGACCCCGATATATATATATATATATATATATATATATATATATATATATATATATATACCATTATTCTATCGCACAGTACAATAGGACTTTTACAAAACTAGCATCTCCCGGTAATCTGTACAAAACCACAGGAATCTTTTGAAACACTGCAACCCTGTTATGGTTCTAGATCAACTTTTGCTTTTTGTATCTGTGTGATAGTCTTTTACTCACCACAATAATACGCATGTTATTGCTAATGTTTCCTCTAACAAACCAAATGCTGCTGATTCTCATAGTTTAGGTTCTCGATGCTTCTGCAACGTATTCTTGATAGTGAAATGTATGAACCAGCTTTGAGTAAAAGTTTTCTTTGCATCTCTGATGTTATTTTTGTTCAACTGTTCAAGAATCCCATCTTTCGGAGCACTACATGGAACATATCTTTCAGAAAAGATTTCAAAGTCAGGCAAGGAATGACGTATGTTTGAAGGTGCAGCAATCTTGAGAGTGCTTCGGGCAGGTAAACTACTGACGCCGGTAGACTGATGGTTCACTTAAAAAAAACATTACTGTTAATTGTTATGCCCAAACCGGTGGAATTATTGACGAAGACCAAAAATTACTTAAGCCTTCTAAGTAGGAAGAACTTGCAGCGCGGTTTCAAAATGTACCGACAACTCATCAAATCCGTTGTAATATTTGCAGTTCCTGGCTTGCCACGAAAATCGCTGTAACCTAGGCTGAAGCATTTTCCCTGTTATTTTGTATTCATATATGTAGCGGAAAGCTTGGCGTGGATGAACTTCCGTTAAAGCAGAGTAAGGTTTCACCGTATGATAAAAATTCAAACCACCCTAATTGAGACTTGAAAGTAAGACCCAGTGTTACCTGGTATTACAGCATTGAATGGCTATAATCTGTTAGGCAGTCTGGTTTCGTTCGACAGACTTCAGAATTTATTTTGTACTTGATAGATGAACAGTGACTTCGCAGTACTCGTCTTAAAAACCTATTAACCAATGATTTATTGCTTTTGCCACCCTGTGATACCGCTACACAGATCTAGTTCGCCCGACTATTATTCGCTCCCTATCCTTTCAGCCACCTAGGGAATCAGTGCAACTAGGCATTTGCAACACTACTTTGCTCGAGCTATCAGTAAGTGGGCTCATTTTCATGTCAGGTGCTATTTGCATATTACTGCAGCTGTAAAGAAGCCGGTAATTTGAGCTTCAAGTTCATGCTGTTCCTGTAACTAACGCCTATCTGTGATTTTCTGTGTCCGTTTGGTTGCATACAAACATTTAAGAACAACAAACAAAATATTTGCATCAGTGTGTAGGAATGGTGAACCCCACCGTTTTTGCGCTATATTCTGAATACTATCAATTGATGACAATGTAACCCAACAGACTGAATTAATGAAGCACTGCGTTTAGCAGGGCAACAGATTTTTGTTTGTTTATGCCCCAACTCGACTTGCCGGCAGCAGTCCTATGACAGTTACCTGAGCGCAGCACTCATGCTGAAATGTGTAAGATCGATGACTGATCGTAAGAAAACGAAGGTCGGTGAACACTTACTATTGTCATTCGGTGTCCGCGTCTTCCAATGCTGGTTGGCTTCAATCACCATAGTGTTATGATTTTTGATCTGCCGGACTGAAATCACTGGGTAAAACGAACAAGAATTGAGGTCACCTATGCTGCATCCTGTCGGTGCCCTAACGGTTTAGCGTATTTGTCAGCGCCAACTGGATGACTGACGCAATGAGGCCTCGTGGACGCAAAAGCCTCGACGCATAGATGCTGTCACTAGGACCTTAACGCCATCAAAGCACGCGATGTATTGGTGAAACTATATGACACCTCAGTACCACAGTACGAAGATCAATCACGAGTTCTCTAAAGCAACATGATAAACGAGAGATTCAGTTGGAATTCCGTTAAATCTCCCGTTAAAATCAAACTAGTATGCAAGTGAGTGGAATTTGTTTGCAAATTTAGTACAATTTATTTTCAAGCAGAACACAAGGTTGACGGAAACTGACGAACTGCGCCTACCTCATTAGAGCGAATTGGGAAGGCCAAACAGATCGTGGGCTTCCCAACTGTTTTCACTAGATTTATGAGTAGCGTTCACTCAACACAATTTACTCTCATATTCGGATTATCGTACGAAGTGAAATACGGGGCGACCCTTGTGCAACACTTTCAGTTGAACGAGATGAAAAACGAGAGATTCGGCTGAGGTTCATTTGATTTCCTATTTTAACCAATTCTGTGTGCAGATTTGTTTGCCTGGGGTATTTCTGGGTGTACTTATGTTTGTGTTGCTTTGCTATCGCCTGGTATGTATTTCCAATTTCTTCTATATAGATGCTACTGAGCTCTTACGGAGCCAGTCTGTGGAAGGGAGTTCAGGTTTTGTGGTGTTCCACTGAACAAATGCGATGCAACACAACAATCACTACAGCTAATATACCAATTACGGAGGCGTCATGCACTTGTCGTTGAAAAGTCGAACAACAGTGGTGTCCGATTTGCTGCTCGGCTACCCACCGTATGGCTTGGAACGAGGCCTGAAGATATTTCTGTTGATAGGCCACATGGAGAGTTAGGAATCCCGCATCTGGGCTGATGGGTTTGGTGGAAAAAATACGGGTATATTTTCGGTTTCGGTAATTTGCTGAATATTGTCTTCATCCAAAACACAGGTCGGAATTATGTTAGTTAGTATGGTTAGGTAAATCTAACAGATGTGCTTCTGACTGACATGGAGCTTCCGGATGAACTTTCTAACTTCACTATTATGCATATACCTCCAATGTTTTGTATATTCGGAGTGTTTATACTTCTCAACCTCCCAGAAGATTCCCTACACGTACGCGTGGGTTGTTAGTAAAGCTGGCGGCTTCTCCTATAATTGCAGTTTGTGGGCAATGCTACTTCCGGGGGCAAAGGCAAGCGTCACTCTAGAAATAGCTCACCTGAAGAGTGTTGACTGGGTATGATCCCGAAAGGACGCGCACGATTTATGGTGTGCTTCCTGTGCTTCCCAACTTTATAAGTCCCCGTTTAAAGGTATTGACAAAGCGTCCAGTTTGACTGTTGGATTGTGGAAAGTAGAATGGGTTAAGCAAACGTTGAATTCCTTGAAAAGAGAAACAACTGAGAAGACTCTTCAGCTGTAAACGAAGCTCCAATAACTGTCCCCAGACGCTCCGAGACGTCAAGCTGTGGAAACAGGTCGCTAAGGATGGATTTCTTTTCCACAGTCAAAATTTTGCTCGCTACAAACTCCTCTGGCTACATTGAGAAGGCATTGACAGCTGCCAATAACAAAGGTCTCGGCGATGAACCAACAAAATCCAAGGATATTTCAAGCTGCGGAAACGTAATCAATTGAGATTTCACCAAGGATTACACTGCTTTCGCACACTTCGAGCAGATACGAACAAGTCCTTCAGCACTGGCACGAATGGATGGTCAGTAAGCACAAATTCGAGTAACGGCTTTCATTACGATAATTTCAGGCTGCCCTTCGTGGATTTGATTCAGTACAATATGCCGAGTTTGCGTTCTGTGACAACGCGGTCTCCCAACTTTAGACAATCACCCACGATTCTTGAAAGACCTTCGTCGAGGAGCAACTATGTGATTCACTCTTTACTTCCATAGGTCATCAACTTCGGAAATATCAAATACCTTCGTGCAACAGAAGGTTTTGCGCAGTTACTCTACCAAATGCTTGAAATAGCATGGGAGGATGACGAGCCCAAACACGGAAGGCACGCTTGACCACGTGAAGTAGATCCACTGATGAAAGGATGGGTGACGCTACATCGCACTGCTGATCATCCGTTCGTGACAGAATGGCCGAGTGTTTACACTACTAGCCTGGAGTTTGCGAGTTCGAAACTCCTTGGATTTCCGTGAGATGTACCCTGCTGATGATTCCCAATAAGGATGAAGCAGCTATACAGTGCTTCCCGGCTTTTCAGTATCGATTGGCTTCACTTGCAGGACAGAATATCTAGAGCTGTTTTCCCATGTACACGAAACACCATGCCATTACCTCGAAGGTTCTGTTTCCCTTACGGGAGTTTGTAGCGGGGTATGGAGGCTCCATATTAGGATAAGTACACAACTTCTAATGGTCTGAAAAGCCCTATTACAAAAGATCAAATCGCCTGACAATAAGAGGAAGAGTACGTTTGTATATGATTGTAAGAAGGAACTCGACAGCGGGTTTTCGAATCACTGCATTCGATAACCGGGGAAATGAAACCTGTTTGGGGACGACTGTCAGCTGAAACGGAGCGGATTCACAGGCGTTTGTTAACCTGATTCTGTTTATGAGAATTTGGCTGGCCTGCTAAGCAGGAAGGAAGGCAAGGCTTCAAGCACACCGCACTGCAAATGCCTTTTGATTCCTAGAACGCGCCTGAGGCCGACTTGTTCTCAAGGGATACTACCTTGGCTGGAGATGTGAAGGTAGGCATATATCAGCTGCTTCTTGTTACGATAGCTTCCAGTTCTGTTGTATGAACACGGCGGCTTTACTTAAGATCTAGCATCGGATCACTTTGTGATTCTGACGTTTCCCCTTTTTACACCTAATGCCGAGTCTTTCCTTCCACATATTCTACAGAAATCTTTCTAGTCGTTTTCAAGCTCAGTGGTATCCACAGTGGCATTGGTTTACGTTTCCCAGCGAATCGTACCCATTTGGAAATTCACTTTTCGATATATTATTACTCAAAGTAGAACTATATTGTCCATCCATGGAATACAAAAAATGGGTAAAGTTTTCGTGAGGCTACACCAGGCAGTGTTTTTAGAAGTTTAAGAAGTGTTTTGCGGAAAAGGTTTCTATCCTCATTTCTGCCCCCAGTAATTAGTCCAGGGATTATTTTCCAATGCTTTCCAGCGCCCCATAATTTGGCAAACTACTGAAAGACCAATGGACTGGTCTAGTTTTTTCACATGTAGCATGTGTCCCCTTGATTCTGCAGTAATGTAGGCACACTGAGATTTCGCGGTCTTCTGTACATATGGCTTTGCCTCTGAGTTGCTGTGTGGTAAGTGTGTAAAAAGTATCCATGGTCTATCTTAAGGATGTGGAAAAGTTTGTACATTGTTTGACTTATGGTTTGATTGCATAGAAGTGGTACTAGCCAGCTTCACCATTTTTATTTCATTCTATAACAGGTATTTCCACTCTGGATTTTTTCATATGTTCCGTCAAATCCGGCCTCAGTGGTCGTAGTGGAATAGGTTTTTTTTACCTGCTCTAGTGGTGATGGAGGACGTAACTGCCTGATTTTAGACAGGGACCTTGACTATCCAAGTTATTTTGTCTCACTCTGAGAACCTGTGGACAAACTAAACAGTAGAGCCTCAGGCCGTAATCTTTCATCTTGAAGATTTGACTAACCACATAGAAATGAAGTGTTGGATGACCACAGTTTACATTGAGCGGCTGTGTCAAAGCGCATTAACTGTAGCGTTCGCATCTGTCGAATCAGGCCCTTTTTTTCTTTAGTGTCTCAGTTTATTGTGACGATTTGACTGATAATGCTGAAGCGAAGAAAACCTGAAAAAAGAAAATGAGAGATTTGCGTGGGTTCTTGTGTTCGGAGCTGCGTTTTAAAGTTGAAAAATGCACCAGTTGCAACACTGTCCGTGTAAAGGGATGAGCTGCTTGAGAACATGAATTCAAGAGATTCCGACGAGAAAATGCTCACCATTCAGCTGCGTTGGATCATGACTTACTCAGAAACTTGGAAAATCTGAACATGTCATTTACGTCAGTTGCACACGCAGTCTTTCTGCAGTTAATTAGCAGCTGGCATTGAGACAAAACATTTTGTAGTACAGTTATTCTTCTCCGAAAAAACATATAGAGCAGCTTACAAAAATCAACGAAAAACCACCAAACCGTAAGTAATTCAGAAGGAAGAAGAATTCACACGGCGAGTAAACGTTTCGTCTGAAAAGTCATCACTCGAGAAGTCAGTAATTTCGTGACCACATTTTGTAGATTCTGTGGTTGAGAGTTGAGCAACGCTGGATCCTGTCCAAGTGCGAGCTAATCACACTGCTGACCAGTCGCTCGTGGCAGACGGGTTAACTGTTCAGTCTACCAGCCGGGGGGTCATTCACTAGAAACTCCTTGGAGTTTCGTGAGGTGCGCACTGCTGATGATCACAGTAAAGATGAAACGGTTGTTCAGTGCTTCCAGGCTTTTCAGCATCGATTGGTTTCACCTTTAGGACGAAATCTCCACTGAAAATACCCAAATCTCCTCAAATTATCAAAGAGTGAAAATGTTGGGAAGAAACTCCTGGTATTGCAACCTATTGGACAATATTCTTTGTGAAGTGGATTTTTTGCAGAAATTGTTGTACTCATTTTACACGACCAATAGTTCTCAGTATCCGCTGTCAAGCGGATGCGCGGTGAAATTCTCAAGTAGGTAATCCAATAAGCGCGTAATTGCCGGTAAAATGTGTAGATGGGACACAATAGACACTACAAGTACCCGGATTTTTTGACGATAAGAGCGGGTCAAACGTCTGGTAACACGCTGACTAGCTTCCGATGGCTTCGATTCGATGGAACCGTTACTTCACGACAACCGTACAACGGCTTTCTATCTCAGTGGGGAGGTCTGAGTTTCCCACTTAAAAAAGATCCTCCTCCAGGTAACGTAGTCACATTAAGGAAGGTGGTCTGAGGGCATTTTTCCCAGAGGTGAAAAACGAAAGTTCCACAAAGTTCAAGCCCCAGTATCATATAAATCGCCAATAATCTTATTTTTATTATTCCCTCATATTTATGAGAACAGCGCAAAGGCAAGTCGTTGGATTTGGTAGATTTTGATTGCCGATAAGTACACAAATTTTTAATTGACAGATTCCGGCTGTTCTTGCCATGTCAACAAAATGATCGCCAGGAAGTAGTTCCGCATTTTCAACAGACGGATGGTTTGTTGTCAGGTTTGATAACCAAGAAACGACCCCGAGTATTTCTTCCTTCCCCACATGCGTGTATATAGCTTCTGTCATTTACCAAATTTCATGTTTATGTTTATGTTATATTATGTTATGTTAAGTTACGTTTGCCAAGCTTCATGCTGGTTAACCATAACTATATAACAATCGTCTTCACTGGATAGAACGACAGTTGATTAAACGGCTCCAGAACTACATCAGAATACCACAGTTTTTGTTAAGCTTGTTTGAACTGACCGTCCGTTCTATGGACCTTCATATAGTCTCTAGAAATGTTCCCTTCAGAAAGAAAAGATTAAATCAAAATGGCTGTGGAATTTTGTTCCACAGCCTCTTAATAAGTGGCCGAATGGATCTCTCAATGGGGAATACTGCATTCTAGCCACCACATATCAGATTGCTACGGCTATTTAGCAACTTCAGGCAATCTACGTAAGTGTGAGTATATTTTTAGGAAGGTTCGTGTTGCTGACAGACCAGTATGGCTCCTCTTCCACGTGATTTCAGGTAAAATTCAATCGAAGAGGAACGAAACTCCGTCGTTCTAGCCGCCAGGTTCAGCGTATCACGCCAGATCACTTGACCTATCTGGATGAATCGCCAGACTATTGCGAATATGACCCCATTCGAGGCATACCAGGTACAAAGGATCGTGAGTGTCTCCCCACTAGTGGAGATGAAATGAATTGCACAAGGCTTTGCTGTCAACGTGGCTCAAGAATACTACTTCGAGAAATACACGACAAATGTCACTGCCAGGTCCATTGGTGTTGTCGGATTGAGTGTCAGTCATGCTCACGAGCGCAACAATACCACGTTTGCAATTAAAAATTGTTGGCAACAGAAATACCACAAGTTCGTCTCTTCAGCATAATTATTTGCGAAAAGTGGTTCAGCTTCACCACTCCGAATATAATGCTGTATTACTTTCAGGGATCATTGATTGTTCATTTCATCATGTACTCCCACACAGCGGTTCCCTCAAAATGCATCTTCTAATCAACATTTTGCTGGCAGGTCTATGTACAAAAGATACCACAGTATCCCCAGTACAGTTATGGGCAGTACAAAATCTGTTTTTGGACTGTTTGAACTAGGATTTTGTTCACACGCATCGGGTGTTTTTTTGTATCTGTCCTCCTCAGTTTACGTTTAATGTGCAGTTTATTTACTGAAAGACTCCCAAACGTTTGTCTACCGATTGTATTTCCTCACTTTTCAACGCAAGTCAGATTCACACAAGCCTCCGGTTTGTCAACCAGATGGAAATGTCCCGAGTTTATGCGGGATTTGCCTGGCGAATCTAGCAGTCGAACTCGTTGTAAATTGTCCCATAAGCAAGGTTCATGACCAACTTTATGGTTTCGGTGTATTTCTGTATCTCGAAAAACCTGAAAAAATAGAACACGATGTGGACTTTGCGCTTTAGATGAAGTAAACGGAAAAAGAGAGATTCAGCTGAGATCCGATAGAGTATTCAGTTGCCACTAGCTTAGTAAATTAGTTTACCACACCATTTGCTTTCGATTTCGTGACAAGTTGGCTGCATTGTGGATGAGGACTGTGAGACAATGCAGCTTGATGAATTTGATGAAGGGACGGAACCAGTAGCATGCTCTCACGCATGTTTCAGTGGCCTTATCGTTGGTCCATCTCATGGTGTAAATGTAAAATGATGTCACAAATATGACACCAACTGAAACGTCAGGCGGCCTTTGTGCAGCACACTTAGTCGAGGCAGATCACAAACGAGACATTTAGCTGAGATTCAGTAAATGAGCCTCTTTTGTACATTGTGTCCAGCATGATGTTCAACTAGAAAATCAGTTTGATGGGGTCTCTGGGACTACGCACCAAGTTGGACAAACCGGTAGTGAGCTGTCGGTTAGATAACAGCCATCTCATGCTTCAAGCTTTATTACTAGAAAGGGTAATTTTACGCAATGTACTACTCATAAGGTTGCTGAAAATTCTTCGACAGCCCACGACCTGTTTCGCCCTTTTTTTGTGGGGGGGGGGCTCATCAGGCAGGCGCAGTCCCCGAGTTTTCGTCAACCTTATGTTCTACTTGAACCCAAATTGGACTGTTTTCAAGAAATACACTCATTTGCAAAGTGTACTTCGGCATCTCGGATATTCTATTAACTAAAACATGAGGCGGTCGTTGTTTATCACATTTAGTTGAAACGATGGTAGAATGAATTATTTGGGATTTAATTGAGTCGCCCGTTAACATCAAATTAAGCTGCAAATGTACTTCACCAAATACCTGCTACTGTGCTCAACTAGAACATGAAGGTTACGAAAACTCGGGCCCAGGTTCAGCTAATGAGCCTGAAGTTGAGCGAAACTTACAGCCGTTTCATTGTTTTCTTCATCGAGTCTCGAGATTTTGCAATTGCACTCTGACTGTGAGCGGCCTTTATCAAGGGCAGTATCCCAAGTCTTGATGTCAGTAAAAAATATCCGAAAACACTGACCGGGGTTGTTTGGTGTCATTCTTTTTTGTCGTTTTATGAACGTATTTTGCAACCGCTTTTGATACTTGTTGGAACAGTAGGTTCATTGACCGTCTTAGTTTGATTGTATTTGAATTGGTGTTTACCTATGTATTTCAACGTTCCAACCATAATTGTATGTCCTGACTAGAAATTATTGGGACTGTATGCTCGCCAGTTCCTGTATCGTCCATGACTAAGTGGGTCTTTTTTGTCTCACGTGCTCACAAATTGTGGAGGCTCTGGTATTGTCCCTTCACGTTTATGATAAACTGAACTACTCATCGCCCTATCTGGTTGACTGGTTACCAAACCATCCGGAAAGGCAACAGTTGTTTTCCTCGGATTTCGAGGTGGAGTTGAAGTTTGGATGAAGTGAACTGAAGACGCGAAGCATTTTTCTCTATGATCGCTGATGAGCCACCACAAAAATTTCATCCAGTAGGCGCACGTGCAGCTGAAATTGACATACATACTGCGTTGCATCCAACTCCATCTTCGCCACTAACAGGTCGACCATACCATCAATCTGGCAATACCCTGGGACTTAATGATAGTAAATCTACATTTTTTGGTGTAAAGTAAGTTGAGGTACATAATAATTGAGTAGCGGGAGCTCGAGTGCTAGCAGGATATGCCAAAATGCAGTCACATATAAAATCAACTGTTTCTTCCAGAGGAAGTTTTGTAGGCAAGAACGTCGAAAGAACAAACGCGCACAAAGAATGTCAGTCAAGTCCGGCACACAAACTCAAATTACACCCAACCATTGAGATAATTTGTGGGGAGTTGAGCTAATCATGGCTAAGATAAAACATGGCAAACTCCTTATACTATGAGTAACTTAGGGACCATAAAGTTCAGGTGCGTGGACCTTGCGTTTTCAGAAAGCGGTACAATGATTCCGGTGTGAAACAGTGAGATTTGTAACTAATGTAATGTTTTGCTTCTCCACAAGAAAGCTATTATCCGATCAAGAATCCAACTTATAGCTGACATTGTTCAACAACCTAATTTAGCAGTGTGATCCTGTTTGTCCAGAGTAACTGTGCCATCTCCTTTGTCTGACTTATGCATAACAGCATCTGGGTTTCGTCACAGCTGCTGCAACGCGCAGATCCGGGCTTTCGTCAGAAGACAATTATGTCATACGGGTAAGACGGTACGATGGTGAGGTTACCAACCTCGGCTCTAAACCAGTTTTCCGTATAGGGAGAAATGGGGGTGAAAAAATCAGCGAAATCAGCTGCGATTTGTGAGTCATGAATTTGGCGAAGATGAACATTGAAGCTTGAGCTCAAAGAATTTGCCGGCTAATTTCGATTCCGCGCATTAGAACAATTTCATTCCGTTACGACGTTTACCTCTGTGAATCCCCACGCATAAAACCAAAATGTTTGTCAAAGTGTTATGCACAGTGCTAAATTAACGATCCAGTAATGAAACTGAATGCAATAGCTTCAGGAAAGATGTCATTTCATCCTTCTGATCGGTCTACCTTACTGGAAACCCATTCACATTCATAGAGTTCGGACTAATTGCTACTAAAAAAAATTCTATTTAGAGTTGGACAGCATGCCTTTCGTATCAACTTTCCTCATATCTGCTTCGAACTGTCCACCAAAACAGATGTCTTTTCATTCAATTTGATGTCACAAGCACATACGCTTCTAGCCTTTAAAAGTACAGTCGGCGTATTTTGGTAGTCGCACTGTAACTTTTGGTCAACCAGCTCACAGACAAAGTAAAGGTAAATGATTTACACTATTACATATACAGAGTCCCTAAACTAAAAAGCTACTGAGATATGTAAAACCAGGAACGCATTTCAGTGTCCACTTGTGGGTAATACATGATGAGCAGATTCTAGTAGACTCCGTTTAGGTTGCCTTATCGCTGGTCAACTGAGAATACCTAGTGAGGGTTCACAACTTCCCACTGAGCATCCGCCGAAAGTTCAGCTGGAACCAACCTTTTATGAAGCACTATTGATGAGGAAGCGCCTAAATTGAAGTCTTTAATATCGGCCCGAATAAATTCGGGGACAGTCTTTATACTGCACAGTGGGTTGGAGATAACCATTACGAGCAATCCACTCTAATCTCCTTGTACATGACTGATTAGTGCAACATCGGTAGCTGTCTGAATAGTCACCGAGCACATCACTATAACCAGAAGAGCTAAGGAACCGGGTTTGTACGTGACTCTTCAATCTGGTTTACCTTGTTATGATAGCTGAACGACCCCGAGCACACGCATTACAAGTACCGGGCGAGGAATACACTTCTAAAAAAAGCTCACACATGAAATGGATCGATGCCCGGCGAGCTCAAAGTCCTTCTTGGATTAATGCATTACATTTTGAAAGCTGGGGCGGTTATATGGCAAACTTTTTATCAGACTGAGTGTCAGTGGGATTGCTCTTACAATGACGCAGAGGTGTACGCATCCGATCCACAGTGCCAACATCGGACAGAATGACGCCAGTGAGAACACATTCATGATTACGCTACTCGAAGAATTCAGATGAGGTGAAGCATATGTGCTCAGAAGAACCGTTTTATCGAGCACGGTTACACGCTTTTCATCGATATGGACGTATATTGACTGCTGATGTGTTGTACAGTCATCGTATGATCTGTTTCTGTACTTACAATGTACGCACCATCGCTTGGCGTACCAAGCACGCGCTTCCTTAATTTGTTCTGTCTGAGTCAGCCGCCGAGTAAACACCACCAATTTATAACCGGTCGCACTGGGATAACGCAGGTCGATTGTAGACTGGTCTGCCCATTCTCATGCGAGTGGTACCTCTCAACTAGGATAATTAAGCCTATAGCACCTCTGCTCCAGCTGGCGAGGAATATTTCACGGCATGCTGCATAAAAGCTACTTAAAGTACTCGGACGACTAGGACGAGGGTCTTACTGTATCGATGAATAAAGCTTGCGACACATTTAGCATTATCCGACCCATTCGTAGGGAAACACACCTTTCTAGGAAACATTTTAGTATACCTGGAAGGTGCCTCCTCGAAGGCTGAGCACTGTATTACACTCACAAGAGGTGCAAGAACTTCCGTTAAAGCGTTAGATCTGTCGAGTATCCTATGGTCAATGAACACAGCATCTGCAGAAAAGCACGTTTGGACATTTACTCAGACATTGTTTCTTCACATTCAACTTTTATAGAATGCTTGATTGCCAGAATAGTGTCGAAAAGGGAGACATCTGCATCCCTGAATTAAGTCATTCCGCTCACTCTCTGCACGAAAGTGAATATACCAACTGCTTTGTTAAAAATAAAACGAGCGAAACTGCTTTCAGTGGACGGAACAGTACTTCATTAGCACGCCGTTCGACTTCTGCAGGATACGCACTTCAGGAGTGATCCAATAGATATTACAGCATTTACTTAGGGTTCTGCACGAACAGAACTTTACGGTAGCATTTAGTACGGGACTTATTCTTTGACAGGAAACTCATGACCTGTACGTACAAAGTTCTCATCACAGCCTTCATAAGTCAGACAGCTAGACAACTTAGTGAGGTTGATCTGCTCCACGGAACTCCTAACAAACCAAAAGGCTATGGAGAAACTTGGTCAATGTTTTTTACCCGAGTAGAGGTGCGTCCCATAGGCTTTCGAAACCCTCTTGGTAGCACCTATATGCAGAGTCATTAGAAGCCTACATAGGTCTGTCTACACTAGCAATTTCACCACAGTGACGGAAATCACAAGGAATTGAAAACTCTTCGACAGCCAACGACCGGTTTCGCCCTCCTTGGTGCTCATCAGGTAGGTGCAGTTCCCGAGTTTTCGTTAACCTTACGTTCTAGATGCTTAAGAACATCATAAGCGAGAGATGCAGCTGGGTTTCAAGTGAATCTCCCGTCAAAACAAAATTGATATGCAAGTGAGTGTGTTTGTCGAAATGGAGAGATGTTTCGATTTTCTTATTAAGTAAAAAGTAATCGTTATGCCACTGCAAACTTCCTCTGCATAGCTCTCATGAAATCCGAAGGAAACACGGGAGCTGGGATGCTTCTAGGTTGCCAAAACCTAGGCGGGAGCGAACGAGAAGTCACAGTTGAGTTCGAGCCATGGAATTTCGGTTGGTAGCTTCATAGCTTAACCTTCCTCCTATAATTCACCTCCTATAATTCACCGTAGATCGTCTCATACTATGCTACTGCGTCTCTGAAGCACAGCCCAACTTTATGAAGTGAGCTAACCACCAGTAAGCTGTCTTTACCTAATCAGTGAAATAGCCACTGATTTCGTTATTTCTGTCGGCATCCTAAGTGCACCACTGTAACTTGCAAAATACCGCTGGCAGTTCCTGTCTATTGATGCCGGGGATTGTCTATGGCTTTTCAACACTAGAACCGTAGTTCCACAACTCTATAGCTTCGTGCATTTCTTTCAATAGATGAACCAAAGCACTCCTCTGTTTAGCGTCACCTGACCCTAGAGCGTCACTTCGGAAAGCAACACAACACTGACACTCGTTTACGCTGTTGGGAAATTCTTAAGATGAACGTCATGTGTTTCAAAAGTACAGAGCACGGGGCTCATTCAAAAGATCAGAAAAAGGGTCCTGCAAAGTTATGATCTCTATTTCAAACCTAAAATCCACTATGGAAGGAATTCCGCCGGTTAAAGACCACTGAACCATAAGGATGCTGTGAAGCAAATGATGCTTTGACACTTTCTTGATCACACTGCTCATAGGGTTGCTGAAAACCCTTCGGAAGCCCACGGCCGGTTCCGCCCTTCTTGGGGATCAACAGCTAGGCGCAGTCTGCCAGTTTCCGTCAACCGCAAGTTCTACCTGAACCCAAATTCTACGAAATTCGCAAGGAAATTCCACTCATTTGCACACCCATCTGATTTTCAACCGGTTTCAACTGATTCGCAGCTCAATCTCTCGTTTATCATGTTTTGTTCAACTACATGTGCTGCACCAAAGGCTGCCTCATATTTCATTTGCTATGATATTCTAGATATCGCAGTAGATTTTTCCAGTGGAGCACATTATCACGTGATGAACCCTAAAAGAGCGAAACCGGTCACGGGGTGTCAGTTTCAGCAACCTTCTGAGTAGTGCATTCCGTCAAAAAATACTGCAATATTTTGAATATCGAGACATGAGACGACCTTTGTGCAGCACTTTCACTTGAAGAATACCATAAAGGAGAGATATAGCAGAAATCCGGTTGAGTCTTCGTTAACACCAACTTAATCAGGGTAATAACGCTAATGCCTCAGTTTGATTCTCTGTCTGAACCTTCCAAGCTAGCGTTCTCGTCAGAAGAACCACCAAAGGCGCACAACATGTGCTAACGCACAAAACCAGGTCAAAAACACGTAGAGTGCGCCGTTTATACATTGTATGCGGCGACAACATCCTGGAAATTCCGACGCATTCCGGAAGCGGCGTTGGTAACCGGAATTCAGAGGATATTGGATGATTGGCTGTTGGGTTCGCACTTTCGGCCAATAAGAGGTCGGCTAGATGCTGCACTGGTGACTTCCGGGGTTCTGGCCAATCGCATGTGGGATAGGCTTCTTGGCCGTAGCAGCGAATAACGGCCAGCAGTAAGGCAGTATCGGTGCGGAATTCTACCTACCGATTAGCAAGCGAATGTATTTCAGCAAACGCATCGTTTCCTTCTTTGTTTGTTATTACACACTTAGTTCACAAATGCCGCGTGTTCTGCGTCCACAACTGATAACAGCAAATGAAACTTTACAATCTCATGAGCTATATACCGTCTATCAGACACGGTTCACTGCAGAAATCAACTGAATTGAAGCCGGCATATCTTGTCTCAGAAGCCAGTCACCCGAAGTCGGAGTGACAAAAAAGGAAAACAGATCAGCATCGGGTGTCCAGTGATCCTGACGCAACGGCTCGTGATATCTACGGTGTGGGAGTTGCACCCAGCCCCAAGGCTGAAAGCACCTTACTGGACTGGATCCCAATAAACAGTCGTCTGTGCGCTGTGCGGTTGTCTGGCTCAAGTAAGATCAACGCAGTTCGATGCGGTAAACGGTGTGTATTTGCCGTATAGGCATACGCCCCGACAGACTGCAGTTATGAGACTGAGAAGGACGGGTATTGTAATCCTAGCGAGTGATATGAATGCTCAATTTTGACGACTAAGTCCAGTTAGGTGGTACATTTGGGGTCGATGCTCAGCGTACGGATAACGGGGAACGACTGCATCAGTTGTGCGCTGACCATCGTCTGTTCCTGGCCATTACCAACTTCTAACACAAACGCTCACATCGAGCTACTTGGAGGCCACCAACCGCAAGACAGTCATGTACTCAATTCGACCATGTGGCTATCAGTTATCGATGGAGAGCATCAAGTAAGAATTGTCGTTCCTTCTGGGGCACGCAACTTGACTCTCATCATGCCACTGGGCGAGCCCAGTTAGCACATCACTTTCCGTCAGGATCACGCGTGCCAAAGCAGAGCAGTTCCATTCATCAACTTCGACAAGTCTCAGTAGCTCAAGATTATCAAGCTGACCTGGCTGGAAAGCTAATGCAAACGCACAGTCAGGCGGATGAAGGAGATTGCTCGAAGGTTGACTGGAAGCCATGCTCTCGGCTTTCAGAACTGTCTGTCCAAACCATACGACGGGCACAGTGGTGATTTGGATAATGATTGGAGAAAGGTGAAAAAAGTCATGGTCACAGCTTTTGAGACGGTCCTTCCATCCCAATGAATATTGCATCTCGTCACAATCACCAGCTCTGATTGGAGCTAGGAAAATTATGCCAGCAACAAACGACGATGATGGTGCATGCTGATTCCTCAAAGAACAAATATTTAAGAGCCTAAGGATTGGCAGAGGGCGCTGATAGACAGGAAACGCCCGGGAAATGGGAAAAGCTCTATCAGCAAAGAACAATCGCGTGCTGTTCCAGCCAATCCGATCAATAGGTCCGAGGAGAGCTTGTCTTAGTGAAACGATCTCCGAAAAAGATACGTCCTCAGTTCAGTCAGAAACGTCGTCTTGAACGGTGGGCTGAACACTTTGAAGGAAAATTCAACTGGCCCCCACCGATTCATCTTGCGCAAGGACCAAATGAACACGAGTGAAACGCAGACATCAGACTATCATTGACACCGGAAGTCCAGCGTGCAATTTCATTGCTTCACGACAACAAAGCACATGGTCCAGAAGGTTTGCATCTCATGCCATTTAAAGATGGCGAGTCCCTCGTGGGTAACCTAACGACCCTATTCCAAACTAACTGGAATGACAAAATTCCAACAGGGTGGAGCGCCTCATCGTAGAGCCCCATACTCAAAAAAGGGTGCAAGAAAATCGTGAAAACAACCACCGAGGAAACAGCTCAGTGATCAAAACCTCCAAAGCATTACCCTACACCGGTCAATTTATCATGGGGAGAATCAGATTCGCAACTGGAAACGCACTATCATGCGGATGAAGGAGATTACTCGAAGGTTGACTGGAAGCGAGTCAGAGAAGCCATGTTCATGGCTTTCATAATTGTCTGTCCAAACCATACAACTCGACTAAGTGAACACTGGATATCGTCGAGACCAGCAGATCTTATTGCTACCAGAAGTATCATACCACCAACAAGCGACAGTGATGGCGCACGCAGATTCCTCAAACACCGGTCAATCAGGAGCTTGAAGAATGACAGAGAACGCTGGTGGATTTTGAAGGCCTACATGATGGAGAAGGCTTTCGCTGCAGGTAACAGCCGCACCCTATTTTAGCTGGTTCGATCAACCGGTCAAAAGAACGCAGGTGTCAGTAAAACAATATGGGAAAAAGACGGAGCGGTAATTCACTCACAAAGTCATCGTCTTGCGCGATGGATTGAACATTTCAAAGAACACATCACCTGGTCTCCTTCAACACAACCTCTGGAACAACTCAGCAGGCCTGAATGGAACAACGACATCAGCCCGCCGTCAACAACAGAAATCCAATGTGTGATACCAATCCTCAAGCGCGACAACGCACCTGGAGCGGACGGCCTACTCTACGCACTGTTCAAAGAAAGTGGCAAGGTCCTGGTGAACAGTCTGACAACCATACTGCAGAAGATTCGGAAAGAAAACAATACCAGTCGAATAAAGCTCCTCGACCGTCATCCCTGTCTTCAAAAAGGGCGCAAGAACGTCATGTGAAAATCATCGTGGTATCAGCCTGGTATCCGTCGCATCTAAGGTGCTCTCTGGCATTATTTTTCACAGGTTGGTCGATTATAGGGAAAGACAGATTTGAGAATCAAGCTGGGTTTCGCACGGGCTGACTGAGGATCCATCGACCATATCCCTATCTTGAGACTAATTCATGAACAGCGCCACTTCTTCAAACGTCCCACATTGATCGTTTTTATTGATCTGAAAGCTGCTTTTGACTCTGTCGATCATCAGAAACTTTGGCGATGTCTGGCGATCAAAGGTGTCCCTTCCAAATTCACGAGATTTCTGGTACACAGGTAGCCATTACCTTCTGCAATCCAAGCCTTGACTAGGACTAGTTAAATTTTTATTACATGGTGGAACTGCAGCCGACTTAAAATTTCGCCCTACCGCGCTGAGTTTTCCACCACATATAAGAATACTGAATAACAGAATCAAAACACCAGCCGAAATGAAACACGAATTTTGAAGGCGATACAGGGCTGTCAAAGTTGCAACTGAAAAATGACAATTTTGGGAAGGAGCTGAATCATTTCTCGATTTTGAAGTGAGTTTCCTTTTTCCACCAAGGATTCCGACTACTTCATCCTACACAGTCAACAGCGATACCTTTGGAGCAAACCGTTATTCTTTGTGAGGTACATACACCAGTACCCTCAATCCGAATTCGACATTTTTCTTGGCAAATGCGTCTATTGCGGCGTCCAGAAACAACTAAAAATGGATGAACTAGGTGGAACCAGGGACGCCATTCAGCATCAGTTCATCTCTTCGAGTGCTGAGAGCGCGGTACAAAGAAAAACGGAGAACCTAAACCAGTAGTTACTTTCCTGACAATACCACGCGCCTTGTTATGGCAAAAACACAACGCCAGATGTACGGGTTAATGAATGGCTATAGAGCAAGTAAAAATAATTAAGGACCTCAACAGCGAAATTGGAACTCGAATGGTTTCTGTAAGCTTGTATGAACAACAAAAACCGGAGTGAAATATTTGGAGGGCATTGTCTTATAGGAACCCTGTAGTGCAGTTCAGCAGAATACTGATACCTAATGGAATGGGAACATGCAATCCAGCGAATCTGAAGGGTTGTAATTTGGCGGAATTGGGTACATATGAAAATGCTGGTTATCTGGGAGAGAAACATTGGTGGCGCAGAGGGCAATATAGCTTTAATTGCGGAGAGACTTGTAATACAACTGCTATCTTTTCACCGTTCTGGTAGGGCTGAACCTTAGAAATCAACGTCAGATCAAGGTAGCACCGACCACCATACTTTTCCTTTTCCCGCCGACTTGTATTTTTCTAGTAAAACTATTGCTCGTCTTAACTAAGCTTCTTACAGGCAACAGTTCACGTTCTCATGAAAGCGGAATGTGTCGCCACCAATTCGTATGAATCCAACTACTAGTAGGGTAAATGTGAGTAGGTAGATCACAGCGGATGTCAGGAACGTATTCGTCTCCTCCTAGTCAACTGATAGCTAAAAATATGCTACTCCTACACACAACAGCCGTTTTGGTCGGTCAGTAGCTAGGCCGGGATCATTTCCAAGGATGGCTTCAGATGTTTTGCGGACAATTTCCGGTTTTTACGGCTGTGTGCCTCCAGAAAATTTATAGAAGCTGGCGTTAGACATGTACGTATCTTCCTTCAGGAATCAGTTGCTCGCAAAATTCCAACAGCACGATTAAAAGTATAATTGAAGATTTTAAATCGGGTTTTGTCGCGAGTATAGCTCCCCAAACTCCACTAACAGTGTATGAAGATGTTAAATTAATTCTAAGAAGTTCAGAAGCATCTAATTAAACAGTGAAAATGGGAGCAATAAATGGGTCATTAACCAGTCGAGAGAAGCAAGAGAACTTAAGCTGCATATAATCAAATGAGAAATCAAATATCTGGTAACCAGAGAATGGACGACACCTCGAAAACTGCAAATGTACATTAATAGGGAAGAGGATTACAGGAACCCCATGGATCAATGGGCTGAAATGTAAAACTCGATAGCAAAACGTGTAGATGTTTAGAACACTAAGTTACTGTTTGCTGGAGAAAACGATGGATAAAATACAAGGAAATGCGCCAGTGAAAAAATGTAATATGTTCACATCGGGATAGCACAACATACGTGAAGGACCACAGCTGACTAAGAGAAGCACGGGTTTTATGCGTGAACTGCCCGGTAGTAGCCTTCATGTTCACGCCCTCGCACTGCACAGCACAAGGTCATTGAGAATATGAGGCCAATGAGCTGAAACGGAGAAGGCACAGGTGACTTACGGTCCACAAAACAAAGATGGTCCAACAGGGAATCTAAATTTTTGAGGCCTCAGGTTTAAGTGATATTGTAGATAGATTTCGAATACCCAGCTGATAGGACCGATTGTTTCACTTCAGAGCAAAACGGTCTCCCTAATTTGTTAGGAGAAGTTAAGTCTTTTGCACTAAAAGACCGAGTCAACATGCTGCTCCAAAAAACGGGTACGGAGTGGGAGAGAAATAGGAACGATTTGCACTTCCACATGAGAAAAACCCCTTGAGACTTTTCTGGACTTGCACCAACACGCGGGACAATTTAGAAAGAAATCCCCATAATCTGAGGTTACTGCTCCCTCCGTATATGCATTTTGCATATGTAGTACGCAATTAACGGATGAATCCTAAGACGTCGCGATTCCTGGTTTGTAACTACGCGTGTCACTATTTGGCTTTCCAGAATACACTAAGTATTCCACAATGAAAATCGTAAGATTATATATATATAACGGGTGGCACGTGTCTCTTGGGTTTCCGTCAAAGAAGTGAGGCCAAACAAGTCGAGTATTCAGAATTCGAGTCCATGCCATCAGTTTTGCGCATAACTGTGAACGAAATCTGGAGGCTAGTATGGATTCTATACAGCCCACAAGCGTGGATAAGATACCGTCTTATTGAGGTGTTGAACAAGGTCCGAGGAGCATAGCCATTGCAGGTGCATAGTTTTATACTGCTGCAGTTCAGTTCTTTCAGAGTTCCGTACGCAGTGAAACAAGTAACTGAACAACTTCAGACAAACCACCTTACACTGTCCCTTGAACTTCTGACGCAACATGAATTCATATGACCCGACAGTAGCTCTCAGTGTTTTTGGTCTTCCTCCCGGACCTAAATCTGTCGCCTTGCCTTGTTGGTCGCAATTCAGTACTACTTTCCATTGAAGAAGGACGGGTTCATCATCATCATCATCATCATCATCAAAGACAGCAACATCAGTGTTGACACTGATGCTTCACTGCCGTACAACCATAAGGTTCGTCTACTTATATTTAAAGCCCTAGAGTGAAAAGAAGAGAAAAAGAGTGGGTGAGGGAGGGGACCTAGTGCTGGCCTATGTCAAGCGTTCTGAGGTGCCTACACCTCCAAGCGCTCAATCAG